>OX380336.1:4351248-4951248 GCA_947425015.1 Pterostichus niger | reverse complement strand
AGAAGTCCTTTACAGAATATCAAATCCCAAAATACCATTTCTAACCCACTCTATACACGGAGTATGCAGGAGTCTTCTGCTGGCGACTGCCTAACCTTGAAACGGTTTTTTCCTATAACCATTTACCTAAGCCCTCTGTTAAATTACAAGGGATTTTGCATACAATTTGAGTCTGAATGCAAATTATCTAACGGGATGAGCAGAATGGAAAGGTTAACAGGTACCTTCTTTATCCTTCGTTACCTAACTGAATTCTCAGGACCGAATTGGATATATTCATTTTAAACTTAGAGTCTATATTTTTTTTTGTTTTGCATCATAAGATATTCACAATAGTTATTTGTGTATTAAGAGCGTAAAGTGATTCTTTGTTACTCGAACACGGTAATTGCAGCACGAGTCGAAGGCGAGAGCTGCAATAGTGTAAGAGGAAGAAAGACACTTTATGCTCGTGATACACACATAATGTTTTCTACGATTGTATCTTAAATTATTAAAAACCATATACATACAGGTACTGAAAATAAATGCGTTGTGTTAACTGTCAATATGACAAGTTCCTGTTTTGTTCGTATCCCTGGTAACTATTGAAATAAACGCGCATTTAATATCTTTTTCGCGCGTTGCCAAAAACAATATAATTTAGTTGTATTTGTGGTTTTCCTTAATGCATTGTTTCTCAAACCGTGGATCTCGGCTTCTTTGAGAGCCGATAATTTTGTAGAAGAGAGGAATTATTTTGTATTTTCAAATATACGGATTTGATCATTATTATTTGAATTCATTTTTATTATTTTTATACAGGGTGTTTCAGGACTAGTGTAACAAACTTTAACAGCTTATTCCTGAGGTCATTTTGAGCCAAAAATGTCATAAGGAAATAGGTCTTATTCCTTCTAGTTACCAAAATACAAGAGGTTGAAGTTCTATAAATAACACGAAATTTTCAAATTTTTGTAATCAAGATACTTTCGGAAAACAAAAATGCGCGCAAATAGGGGATGGGAAAGTTGGCTTCTATTTGGATATCTGTCTTGGTATTCTCTGGACGCATAACGGGCATTACCATTACATAATCCATAAATAAAAATCATATCTGCATATTCAGCAGTACTATAACCATCCATTATGAAACAATAATACAATCAAAAGTACAACAATTTTTAATTAAGACAAATAAGGTATGACTTTTCAATAAAATTCTTGTTTTCCGAATGTATCTTGATTAAAAAAATTTGAAAATGTCTGGGTTATTTATAGAACTTCAACCTCTTGTATTTTGGTAACTAGAAGGAATAGGACCTATGTTTATATGACCTTTTTTGCTCAAAATAACCTCAGGAATAAGCTGTTAAAGTTTGTTACACTAGTCCTGAAACACCCTGTATTGTATTGAATATAAATACATAAAATGTTTGTATTTCCAATGTTTATTTCATTTTTTCGATGAAGACATTTTTCCAAGAAGACTTTCACCTCCTCAAGTTTGAGAACAGCGTCTAGTGCCAGAGCTGAAGATCGATATTTTAATGTTTGAAAGCAGTCATCCATTTTTATCAACTTTTAAAAATGTGAAATATGACTAAACTTTCAATTTTCATCAATGTAACATCCACTTCACTGGGTTTTACTCTCATCTGTTATCAGTATCAATGTGTTTAATTTAGTGTTCTGTCAAACTGAATACGTATTCAATCTTCATATCTAGTTAAAATAAAATAGGGGCTAAAAAATAACCAACTGTTAAGATAATTGTGTTAAAAATTCCGAAGCAAATGAATGAGATCCTGTTTTCATGTTCATTTGTTTAATATTCTTCTATTTGTGCTGTACTTTTTCTTGCATCATGTCCGCACGAAGTTTTTTGTTTTCCGACAAAGTTAAACAGCTGCGTGAAATATGTTTCATTTTAATTTAGCTTCACTAAGATGTCTCCCCCATCTGATTTATTGTTGTAATATTAGACATGATAAAACCCCACACAAAGAACAATAATATCTACCTAATTTCGTCGCAAATGCGTAGACTAAAATACACAACAAAAATTCAAGTTGATACAGTGGATACAAATTAGTTTTAGCGAAACATATTTATATTATAACATGTCATAAATGAAAATAAAAATCAAGAAAATTTCATGTTTATTATGTATGAAATTCACAATTAATAATTATATCTAAAATGTGAAAATTATGCTCGCAATAATTTTTTTTTTCATTTTAAATAAGCCATGTATTCTGTAACTTATTTTTTATTATTTTTCTTAGATTACAATAATTTTGGCATTCTATTACATTTATTGTTACTTTAATTTTGCTTTTGTTAGAAATTGCCAATATAAAAATATACTCACGATATTCTATCAACTCTTAAATATCCGTCAGTACGGTGGTGTGGATAGCGATATGGAATTCGAATCCGGAGATCCCGAGTTCGAATCGCACTCAAGCTAAAAATTATATGAACTACCACACTGCGGCTCGGTGAGTGCGGACCCTGTACTGTAATTGGGATTAAATTCCTGTTGTACAGCGTAACATAACATAAACATAAACATAATAATAGCTACTTATAAGTATGAATAAGCAAAAATGGCGAAGTAACTTCTGCTATTTACAGAGTATAACAGGGGTAAAGATCTTTTAAATAATCGTGATATATAGAATTATTTGTGCAACTAGTTACAAAATCAATACATTTTGTATCGATCAAATGAATGTTTTTATTTTGAATTGTATTAGATTGATTTTACGAAGATAATAATGAAAAATTATTTTGAAACATTTCAAAATTTAAATGATCTCCATGAAATAAATAAATACAAATAGTGAAAAAAAAGTAAAATTAAACAAATGATATTGTAGTATATATTTTTATTCACTTTATTTAAACTAGTTGAAAAATGTATCATTTTCAAAACCATATTTTACTCAATTTTACAATAAATAAATGATTGTCATTAACATATCGATTCCAGAAACTGGGGAAGTGTAGTGTATTGTCTTCATGTTTAGGGTGCATGGTCCGGCCTGGCGATTCTGTTCGGATATTGAATAATTATTATTTAATAATTAGCAGAATGTAAATAAAACAGGATTGGCTCTAAGGCCCGCCATGTATTTCCAACAGAACAGAACAGAACAATTTGCCATTAACATATCGACACAGCATGTGGATATAATCTTACTATTCGACAACTAACCGCTCTTAATGTTGTTTAATTTGCGTTACCGAGTGAACCGAAACAAACGCATCCTACCATGATAGCTTCTACATTTTTATTTACATGTTTATTCATTTTTACATTTTTAGAAACATTAAAAACTTATATTCCGCGATAAATTAAAGTACGAAAAAATACAGCTAATAAAATGGGGCATCGTTATAATTTTTTATAGAATATAAAACTCAATATTACAACTTAAAACATTTACAACCCATAAACAAAAATTGAGTTTTGAAACATTGATCAAAACTTTACGATTGCTGTCCTTTTTCTGACAACTCTGAACGTAGTTACCTAGGAAACGTTTATTACCTGAATACGAATACCAATTCAAGTCCCACGTTACAGCAAAATGAAATGAAAATTCCCCTATCTTATATCCCCTTCCCCCTGGTAAAAATACAGATGAAACCTTCCTTATTGCATGGCCAAGCGAGACTGTTTATTTAAATATCCGTTGTATGAGTGACTACCGCATTCAGAGGCGTGCATTCGTTTTTTTCTTGCGTGAATAAGTTTCAGATTAAATATTCATTATTTCGTATTAGAGGGTTATTGTTACTTTACTCTTGACAGTAAATTATAAATAATTTGTTACTTTCCAACGCACTATTTTAATTAAAGCATATTCATTGTTATAATAAAAAATTAATTGGTGTATATAGAATGCAATGACTAAGTTGTTTCGTATTACGTAATTAAGATTGCTAATTTAGTATGCAAAACATGTGAATATATGTGTTGTTTCACTGCGATTTTGCTACATTCAGCATGGAATAATATTCAGTACATGATTTATTAGTTATTTATTCAGTGACATAGTAATTATACTATTTATTATATATAAAATAATTTATAGCCGTTTATTTTTGAAGTAATTAAATATCTACTTGAAAAAAAGAAATAACCCTTTTATAGGTACGAATAGTTGCACTAATATTTTTTAATTTAATACTTACACTTATATAAAATAATTTATATTTCTCTCAAAAATTCGATTAGGTATTGGTAATTTAATAATAATAATACATTTAAATTTGTTTAAACAACTGCTTCTTACAATAAGACAATCGTGTTATTGGCTACTTTCTTATGGTAACACTACCCATATTGATGAAGGTATATATGTACAATGCAACGAAATTATAAATCAGAAGTAGTGTATTTTCTATCAGGGTTGGCAATAAAATAGATTAAACAAAATAATTGGTTTTTTAAAATTAATCATGATTTGTTTATTTTTATGAATTATATCACTAAATGGAGTATTAGTATATTATATATCAAGGAAGAGAAATGCATGATTTTCCAGAGGTGCAATTTGTAGCCAGAGGGCGAAGTCCGAGAACTACAAATCACAGAGGGAAAATTGCATTCTCTCCTGAGGTATATATTCTATTTTTTACACGACCGAAGCAGTGTTAAAATGGAAAAAGTAGTTTTAAAACCTAATTTGAAATTGACATTTATTAATTTTAAGATTTAGAAGTCTATGAGAAATAAAATATAATAAACAAATTGACTTGACAACCATAATGTTTTATTCATTAATTAAATGTCATTACTTGTCAAAATAATGAAAATAATGTTCACATTTCGTCCCTAGGGGCGAAAGGTGTTACTTCTGTCATGATTTCACGGTCATAGAAACGGAGTTTCTCTCCCGGCCGTGTGAAAAAGTATTTAACTATTTATATTTATATTTTTTCAACTATATGTTCAAATATACGTGTTTACAACATGAGGGATGTTTTTATATTTAATATTAAATATTATTTTGTTTTACAAAAAAAAACCTTAAAAATGTTTTTAAAACAACTGAATTTGTATTAAGACAGTTGTTTTGTTCTGTACCAGAAATTATAATTAAATTAATACAAAAAAAATCAAAAAGTGATTTAAACAAAAAATCACACTTATTTAAATCAAGATTTAAATTAGGCCAGCCATGTTTTCTATAACTATAACTTGCGAAAGATTTTTTACAATGTGTTAAAAGTAAAATACATTTTTCTTACAATAATGATTTGAAAATCTATAGGAATTTAAAGTATAATTTATTCCTTTATTAATGTATAATTTATACCTATCTTATTCTATGCAAGAATGCAATAGATAGTTAAATCTCTTCAGTAGCTATGACTAAAACCCTATTTAAATATTTAGAATAGTTTTGTACACACCTGTCTTCATTTTTACATTTAAATGGCTAATTATAATTAACGATTTACGTGTATAAATTCAATAATACATTTCAAATTACTACATTACCTGAAATGAGGTATATATAATATCCTTGATTATGAAAAAATATATATATAAATAAATGTACAAATATTTATTTTAGCATTTCCTGTTATACAAAATAAATAATCTAATCAAATTTTAGAAAATCTAATCAGTTTCAATAAATATGACTTAAAAAATTATAAAACATTTTGAGCAGCTCTGATTTCTAGTGAATAAAACACGTAACACAATTTCGCAGCTGTTCTGCATACGCGAATAATTTCGCGCCAATTCCCAAACGTGATCATTGAAACGTATACATTCCATAAGTTCTAAACGCAAATAAAATACCTTTAGCAAAACGAAACTCATTTATTTCTATTTGCTTTATTTGCAACGGAAACAAATGCATACATACATAACAATGTACTATATCATATCAAATAGGGTAACACAAACCCTACAAACATTCGCAGAACATTTACTCAACAAATTCATCAAAGAATAAGACATTTCAACCACATTCGCAACACACCTTCAATCACATTCATCCATTCGTTCCTATAAAACTAGTTTATTAATTTATTTTTCAACGTTTGCTCTTCATCCTCAAATCATCTCAAGTCACTCACGCCTATTCCTCTAACAACAAATTTAAAAAGATAAGAAAGGAAGGGAGCGTTAGCATGTGGGAACAAATGAATAACGAATATTCTATAACAAATGGCCGTTTGCAAACAGCATGTTACAAGTTAACAAATGCCAGGACGGGTGATACCACATTATAGATATTTTCTGATTTGTATGTAATAATTAATTAATATCAGCATTACAATGTTTATTATTAATTAAATAACAATGGTAAAACTATATTTGTAACAAATAATTAGTAGTTTAATGCATACTATAGAAATTATAACGTTATAAACTGTCAAACAATTTGACTTTTCATACATTTGCTTTTTATTCTAATTCTACTTTTTAGTATAATTAATAACGTGATTGGGGTAGGTGGCTCAGTAGATCTTGAGAACCCTGGTTCGATCCCGACAACCGACAAATAATTTTCACCAATTTAAATCTACCACTGTGGCTCCCCCAGCACTAACATCTTTGAGGCAGTGATTTGATGGCTGATAACTTCATTTCACGTGACGAAATATATCACTTACCGAGATCTGCTATGACAGAATGCCACACCCAATAATGGGTAAAAAGCATGATGATATTTTTTTTTATTTTATTAGCTGACAACTTTTTATGTAATCTGATCAAAATATGTTATGAAAAACAGCAACCAAATAGCTGAACAAGATTAAAAACAATTGAATTAATTAAAAAGAACTTCGCAGGCAGAAGCGTAACAATAGAATTTGGGGCCCTTGACAAATTTTTAGTGATGGGTTCTTAGGCCTTAGAAAATGAAGGTCGTCGAAATAAAAATCTCTCATTTTTATCGTAGATAGAAATACTCCTTTAAATACTTATTAGTTGTAACCTATAATTTAGAGGAAGTATTAAAATAACAATTATTTAGTACCAAATATATGTTTTTATTAAGAAAATATTATAAATATTTTTTAATAAAATAGTACATTAAATACGTAAGTCATTTTAATAATTTAAAATTGTTTTCTACAGCTTTCAAATAAAATAAATAAATAATTAAATAATAATAATAATAGCCCTTTCATTTCGGCAAAATTATAAATTACTGCCTCAAAGTATCGGGTCAAAAACTGTGCAACCTCTATTGGCCCATGGAACGCCTCAAGTAGGATTTTATTAGTTTTAATTTCGAAAATGAGAGTTCGGCACTTGCCGTAGTGACGGGAATAGTTAAAAATAACATTAAAGCAGTACATACAAACTTCAGGAAAACTTTATAACACAAAACGATTCTTTATAATTAGCAAATGTGCAAGATCCCTTATAGATAAAGATTTATCTATTTCGCATCTAAAAGTTGATAAAAAACTAAGAATCTCTTTTGAAAATGTTACAAATATATGTTGATGATATAGAGATTATTTTGCATGTTTAGAACACTAGAGTGGCATAAAGCTTTGTAAATTTGAAGTTAATAAATACTTTTGCCGAAAAATGAATATCTTTTAATCTAAATCGGGGTCGCTTAAGCCTGGAAGAGGCTGGCATTTTGGCAGTCCTGGCACCCTATAGTTCCGCCACTGTTTGCCACTGTAAATCGAATCGCGTTTGCGCGGAATGAATGCACATGTTGAATTAGCATTTAATTTTATGTTACTGTAGACAATCTGAAAAATGTTTGCTCAGACCAAGGCTAGAACATTGCATAATAACTACCTTTTCGTAGAACTATAACAAGTTTTATTGTTGTTAAATATTCTTCACAGTCACATATGATTTATTTTTTTTCGTCGAAAGATTAATATTTTTTAAATGGAAACCTATTATCATAAATCTTTTATTTAGTTACTTTTTCTTCATTTTAGGATAACATCGCAAAAATTCCTTCCAGACTACAATTTACAAACTGTACCTTTCCAGCACTTTAATTAAATTAAATAATTTATAAATATATCATGACACCTATTACCCATTACTAGGTGTGACACTGCCGAAGCAGATCTCTAACGTATTATACTGCTTCTTAATATTATTAAATGTGGTAAAGCGTCGGCTGGAGGATTTGAGATATGTGTATATAAGTGTGGTTACCAGCCGTCAAATCACTGCCTCCAAAGATGTTAGTGGAGGGGAAGCCACAGGGGTAGTGTGGTACTCTGTCGTAGTCAATCTCGATAAGTGGTATATTTGTTCGCGTGTAGTGTGGTTACCAGCCGTTAACTCACTGTATCCAAAGATGTTAGTGGAGGGGGAGCGGATATTTTGTAAATGTTTCAGGGGTTTGTGCTACCCTATTAGGATGGGATGTAGCGTGATGTTATGTACGTACGTATTTGATTAAAATCGGTTTTTACCTCTCAAAACTTGTCAAAATCATTTTCGTTTTTTGTGTGTTTAATTTACTATCAAAAATAGGTGATTTTCCAACGCAAATACAAAAATTTTCCAGGAATGAAAAATTAAAAAATCAGAGTTAGCGCACTATTTCCATCCTTTATTTACATAATAGTGAAAAAATTAATACAATATGTGCTGTTATACAGTCAGGATTTGTTCCAGAAAAATAGCTTATTTTTCGTACCGGATAATATCCTCTTAATGAAAAATGTTTCAAATAAAATTTGTAGCGAATAAAATTATGTATCTAAATATTTTCTCATTTAGATGTTTAATTACTGTTTAAGCTGGATTAAAAATTGCCAGAAATAGCTATTTGTCAATTATAATTGACATGCAATTGTTGCTTTAACAGTAATACCTACACATAAAAAAAGAAACTATATTTAAAAAATTTATTTTTTGACTGTACATATTTTTTCCAGGAATTTTTAAATATTTCTCAATTCTAAGCTTTTGCCCAGATTTTAAAGAATTCCATATCGGTAGACACCATGGATTGGCTGAAAATTGTGGAAGGAACTAGACGGATATAAACGAAAAATGAGTGACCGAATAACCGTCGTATAAACAACTATATTACATACAATTAAATCATCAAGACGAATCATCAATTTAAGAAATTTGTCTTAGATTTCCATATAAATTTGATAATTATTGTCGAAGCTAACCTTACCGATCACTTAAGCAAGAATTAAGAAAAATATTGTTGTCATATTACAAAAAAAAAAAAAAACCTTAATTATTGTCGAAGGGACTCGTTTTTTTGAGAATCGGTGAGATACAAAATATTGTTGTCATATTACAAATAAAAAAACCTTTTTGTTATTTCGCCAAATATGTTCATACAAATGATATTATTTTATCTTTGAATACAAATATAAATCTTTAGTAAATTTCAAAGTAAAATAAATGCAAAATAATATTTTTCACGTGAAAACACGTTATGAAAAGCAAGCTCAGTAAAACGCCTTTTTAGTTAGTTTGGTCAGGTAGTAACATATAATCTGAAAGCAGCGAAATGTCGAGGAAAACAGCAATAACAAACTGATTTTAAATCAAAACGCGTTGGCTGTGAACTAACAGAAAAACAAAACAAAATCGCCAACGCCAACTACATGAAGCTGATTCAATTGCAGGTGTTTTCAACTTTCCGCTGAATTCTTTCAGAACTTGTTTACGCAGTTTCATGCCTGATTAATGATGGCATCTAGTGCAGAAAATGTTTGTGAGGAGGTCTTCATTTCACCTCGATATTTTTCCGCATGAAACAGGCTCGATTCGCGGTCTGTAGGCGCTAACACTAATATTGACATTATGTAAGATAAGTGGAAAAAGATTGTTGCTTAGAACATTCCTTGTTTTGTGAGTCACTGCTATTTCAATGTGGTCACTGTTCATATTTTTATTCATTCATGTTGTGTCATATATTTTGTATTTTTCTATACATTATAAAGCAATCTTTTATTTCTTTTTTGTTATTGATAATAAATTATAATTTAACAGGTTTAGACAACAAAACAATAGTAAACAAACCGGCATGGTTCAATTTACAAATATAAAATATGCGAATGATAATAAAAATAAAATAAACATACCTTAATCAAATCGGCAAACAGCTGACAGTCTGTGAGAACTGTCAAAATGAAAACAAAACAAAAACTACACAACACACGACATGTTTACGATAAAAACAATAACATTAACACATCAATAAAACTGTTTATAAGTTAAAATTCGTCAAAGAGTTAAAAACAGTGGTCCCTGTATTGTTTAAAACACTAAGTTTATATTAAAAAGTCACTAAAAAATCTAAAACTGTGCGCGGTTGTAACTCGCGATATGACGCACACACTACCTACATACCGACTGAGGCAGAGAATGAAAGCAAACCTGTGGATCCAACGATCCAAGTAACCTGCGCCGAGCCGCAGCTGACTAGATTCAGCGCACGGCTCGCTGTATCTTACATCTCTGTCACACCAACGTGCCGAGAACGATGCACCACTGCTATAGACAGAGACAGATAAGGTGTGCGTATGTGTGTGCGTGTTCACGGTTTCAGTTGCTCTCGAAGGGACCATAAAAACTTGACTAATAAAAATAAAAATGTACCCAGCAATGATGCCTTACTGAACAGAAACTACAGGTCATATACACATTTTTTCAGCCAATGAGAATAACTGTTTATGATGCTCTTATGTCTGGAGATGAGTCTAAAAAGCAGAAAAGATTGAGATGAGATTGATGACTTGATAGACCGTGAAATGCGGTTTGAATTAGGAAATTACAAGAATATATGTTCACATGAAAACTGTTTCCAACAGTTTAGATTTTTTATGTTTTATACAAGAATCCATCTTGCATACAAGCTGTTTCTATACCACTGCACGAAACTTTAATGACATATATAATTTTTTCTATGATTGCTATGAAAAGTTGACAATTACGCTCTCATTTGTCATCGTAAAGTTGACGTTTTCTGTGGAATAATCGAAAAATATCTTTTTTGCGCGTCTCCAATGACAACGCGCGAAAAGGACGTTAAATGCGCGCTTTTCCAATGGCAACGCGCGAAAAAGATTATATATGCGCGCATATTTCAATAGTTACCAGGGATACAAACAAAACAGAAACTTGTCATATTGACAGTTGGCAGAACGAATTTATTTTCAGTACGTATACGTTTCTAAATAATTTTAAGATGCAATCGTAGAAAAAATTATGTGTGTATCACGAGCGTAAAGTGTCTTTGTTCCTTTTGCACTATTGCAGCTCCCGTGCTCGAGTAACAAAGAATCACTTTACGCTCTTAATACACAAATAACTATATTATACAGATTATAGAACAAAAAGAATTTAGTGTCAGTGGTTTAATTCGGAATTTTTTCACAAAATTTCTTCTATGCTTGAACCAAATTAATAGTTGGTATAGAAAAATTCATTCCGTAGTTCGACTGATGTCATATTTTGCTGGTAAAGTTGGTAAACATGAAGAAAATGTTGGTTGATGATGATATAAAATGATTTTCAAAATCGAAAAACATTATTTTATATCACACACGTATCATACAAATATTTTCTTTGTATATATAATTATTATTTCCAATACTAATTATAATGATCAATCCTTGATCTTAGATCTCAATCTGCTTAAACATTAAACGATATTTCATCATACACTGAAAATTAACTCTATTATCAATTTAATTAAAATGATGATATGATCTCTTCGCTGGAGTTCTTATGATCATTATTTAGATTTCAACTTATTTGAAACTGTTATTCTGTTTATCATATATCATGCAATATAGGTAAATATTTAAAGCATTTCCGTTATTCATAGTGTAAATTATAGTTAGTTGACATAATTAAATAAGTAAACACTGATATATATATATATATATATATATATATATATATATATATATATATATATATATTTAACACGTAAAATGCGATTACGCGCCAAATATACTTTGGACATTTGAAGTGAAATGTAAAATATACCGATGTGGAAAAACTCATTCGAAACACATTTTCTTGATAACAATTTTTCTGAGGATAAATAGCCGAGCTCGTGATAATGATGGTATCTGGTTCAGAAGTATTCTGATTCGATTACAATCCGCTATAATCATCATTATTAACTAACAAACTAATATTTGTACATTTGTGAGTGCCATGACCTAATTGCCGATCAGGGTCGCAGGAACCTGAGAGGCAGAGGTAGCACTTGCACCCCTCGGGAATTTTGTATTTTGCCGCTTCCATAGTTTTGGAAATATGATGATATTATTAACTTCAAAGTCGACATTTTCGATAACTTTAACTTCGACTGCAATTTTTATAATTTTATTATTATTAATTTTTGAGTTTGTTAATTTCAAACGAAATTTTTTATATTTGATTTAAAACATTCGTAAGAAATGAATTACCTATTGAAAAATTCGCACATTATTTTCCTTGTAGAAATATTTATCTAATAAAACGCTGGAAAACAGAAAAATTGTCCGAAAAGTTCCAATTTACAATAAAAAGTCTAAAATCTCTGATAAAAAAGTAACAAATTTAGAAAATTACAATATATATATATATACACATATATACAGTGTGTTTCTATACCTCTGTACGAAACGTGAATGACATATATAATTTGATATACTGATTATAGAACAAAAAGATTTTTTTTGAAATTCGAAAAACTTAAGGTATTTCATTCCTAGCGAACATTTTTAGTGTCACTGGTATAATAGTACATTTAATTAAAAATAGAGTGTCTACCTTCAACTATGTGGAATTCACTTTCAAAAATAAGCGCAGAACGACATTCCTTTACTTCCTTATCTTTCCGATTCATTTTCAGTTCTTACTACATAGTGTCTAACTGAAATCGTGTAGAATTTACTTTTAAAACAAGCGCAGAATGTCTCTCCCTCTTCCATTCTTCCGTTATAGATTCGTTGCTAGACGAGTGAGCGTCAGTGAAAGAATAATGAAACAGGTGTATAGGAGCGAATGAATAGATGTGATTGAAGGTTTGTTGCGTGATGGAAGATTTCGGGTGTGAGGAATAAATGAGCTTGTATGAAGGAAACGTGAATATGGATGTGTCAAGATGAGAATGTTGGACGAGGTCCGATTTTTGATGAATGTGATTAGTAGATGTTCTGTGAATGTTTCAGGCTGTCAAAATGTTCACATTTTTTCACTAATATCAATAAACGAAGTACTTGATTTTTTCATCAATTATATTACCATGACAACGCGTATTTTGCGGACTGTTTTGCACCTTAGTTTGCAAAATGAGCATTTTGAACACTGTTTCGCATCCTAGAGCGCAATAATATGAGTATTTCGCGCAAGCTCCCAAATTATTTTTTTTCACGTTCAATTTGTTATATCCCATCAATAGTACCAAATTCATATTATTTTTTATTGTTTTCCATGAATTTACTTAAATAAATCAATAATTATTGTATTATTTTTTTGACAGTTGTAAAAAAAATGTTGTTTGTATTTCGTGGGCGAAATTCTTGTTCTTTGTTCGAATGACTTTTTGTCTCGACCTGCGGTTTCGACTAAAAGTGACATTCTCACGCGCGACAAAAAAAAAACACTCATTTCGCGCGCTTACAAAAATAACTATTTTGATTGAAGATCAGGATATCGTTTTAGATTTTTTTGTAACACCTTGCATAGAAAGTTTGGATAGAATCATAAAATGACGAATTAAAATTTGATTTAAATAATGTATGTACGTATGTAATGTCGTTCATTCAGTTACTCGCTGTATTTCCTCGTGCAGTTTTCAATCACCTAGACCAGGGATGGCTAACCAATGGCACGCGTGCCACAAGTGGCACATTTGAAAATTTTGATGGCACGCACAAAATCAAAATTATTTTTTTTAAGTTATTTTTTTTTGATAGAAACGAATTAAAAATTATTAATCTACACTTTTTTTTAATCCTGATATTCTTTCAAATTCATATAAATATTTTCCGAATACAAGTTTTTTTTTCTGTAGGTGAATGTCACGAAAAACCAAATAAAGAGTCATTAACGAAATAATTTTCAATGGTAATTCAATCCTTGATTCTGGAATTTTCTGCAAGTTTTACGCAGTTTATCCTGATACAATACCATTTGAAAAATTAAATTTAAAAGTCCTTGAGTGGTTAAATTTTAATGAATTAGAAATGGAATTAGTTGAATTTCAGTCAAGTACCATATGGAACCAAAAATTTGTTGATTTAAGAAATGATTTAGAAATTATTGAAAGTAATCGATTATTGGATAAAATAAATAAAATTGCAGAAGTTGATTTCGAATGAAATTTTATTGTGGCACGTTACCTATTTAAAAAAGAATTTTTATACTTTGTGGCACGGACATCAAAAAAGGTTCGCCATCCCTGACCTAGCCTTTTCAATTTATTCATTTTTGCAAATTTTGGTTATTTTGTTGGTGTTGGTGCTATTAAGGTACTATTCGGAGACAAAATATGGGTTCATTGTATGTCATTTAAGCTGGATTTATAATGAAGTAAGGTAAGAAGTAACGCAAAAAGTATCGGTAACGTAAAAAGTTGAGCGTGTACTACAGCTAGTAATGGTTTATATTGAAGTAAAGTAAGAAGTAAGGTAAAATATGTAACGCAATAGTTGCCCAACATTCATCTTTCTACCTTACCTTAACTAAAACTTTCTACCGCTGGCCAATAAGAATTCAGCATTTTGAACGTTGTGCAGAAATCTATATTATCGACTTATCCACAATTCTCCATCTGTTTATCTGTCAGATTTCATTTTGTTAGTCGAAATATTTTCTATTAAAAATAAATAATAGACCGAAGTATTAACAAGCGAGCAGGTAGAAATATATAAAATACTGTATGATAAGTCATCAAAAGTCATAAAACCCAATAAACAACAAATAACCTAACAAACGTTATATGGTATGATAGAAGTACAGAAATTCAAACTTGATGCCGAAGTAAACGAAAAATACCGAAATAAATGTGAATTTTTTATAATATTACCTGATTGGCTAGCAGTAGTGGTATTACTTTTTAATATAAATCAACTATTTTCGCTTGCTTTACTTTCTACTTTACTGCAACTGCGTTACATTTTGCGTTACTTCATTATAAATCCAGCTTAAGTATGAAGGTATTAATTATATTATGATTCACACTTTAATGAAAGTTAATTATTCACAATTCGTGACTCTCCTTAACCACATTATTTCTAATTTTACATGAATTTTATCTTTTTCGAAGACAATAACATACTGTATTACATGAATTTTCATTTACATATCAACTTTCATTATCTAAATAACCTCTTATTCCATGAAATATTTTTAATCATTTCAAAAGCGGTTTAAATAAATATATCATTAATGTACTCGTACATCAAACGGTCATGCTAATAAGCGGAGTATTAATAATCGTATGTGCATAGAGCTTATTTTGCCATGGCCTATATTTGCGTTTCAATTTGATTATAAACTGCATGTTTGTTTACGTAGAAATACGCGTCAGATTAAATATTTAACTGTTGCAGTGTTATCACAGCGCCAGCTTTTCACCAAATGATTATCTGTTAATCAGGAAATTGCTAAGTGATGTCGCTAAACTTGCTCATTTCACAAGCGTTTATCAGCTGCCAAATACAGCGTCCGGCGATGATTGTTGAATTGTGACAGAGAGGAAAATAAATAATGAGATATTTTTAGTGTCAACGGAAATACATACAATAACTAACTACTTGAAATGTCTAAATTTACATTTCCTAATTATAAAATAATTTTTAGCAATTTTAATAGAATTTATTTAAATAAATATTGATGAAATCAAATGAAGAGAGGAAGCCACAGAGGTAGTTTTAATGTGGTGAAAATTGTTTGTCGGTTATGAGAATCGAACACGGGTTTTTAAATCCACAGGCCGACTCGATACCACTAACAAGTAACACTACCCAACTGTCACTCACCGATTTAAATGAAACTTGGCACACTAATAGAACTCTAAAATATATTGAACCCCTATTTTTTTCTTCCGGAAGTTGCTTTTTATGGGTACATACCACCCCTGAAAGGTGGTGAAAGCAAGAATCGCCATAAATGAAATTAAATAATACTAAAAGATTACGCGTTCAACATTGGTTACCCAGGGGTAACCTTGAAAATAGATTCAGCGACCCCAAAAACCTCCGAGTAACTAGTTTTGAACCTAAAACTCTATTTCAGTTGAATATCGTAATTTCATTCCCCCAACCCCTTTTTAACCCCTTAAAAAAGTGCATATGATCAAAATGATTCCGAAAATTGATTTTGGCGATCTCAAAAACCCCTAAGTATGTGATATATTTCTTGGCGTGAAGTGGCGTTACCAGCTGTCAAATCCCGGCCTCGAAAGACGTTAATGGAGAGAGAGCTACAGAGGTTATTTTAAATAAATAAAATAAATCATCTCGCCTTTAACCTATTATTGGATGTGGCACTCTACCGTAGCAGATCTCAGAAATTGGTATATTTCATGGCGTGAAATGCGGTTACCAGCTGTCAAACCGCGGCCTCCAAAGATGTTAATGGCGGGAGATTCACAAGGGTGGTTTTAAATAAATAAAATAAAATATATCATCACACCTTTTACCCATTACTAGATGTGGCACTCTGCCGTAGCAAATCTTAGTAAGTGATATATTTCGTCATGTGAAGTGCGGTTACCAGCCGTCAAATCATGACCTCCAAAGACGTTAATGGAAGGAGAGCCTTAGGGATAGGTTTAAATAGATAAAATAAATATATCATCACGCCTTTTACTCATTACTGAATGTGGCACTCTGCCGTAATAGATCTCGGTAAGTGATATATTTCTTCGCGGGAAAGTGGGGTTACCAGCCGTTAAATCACGGCCCCCAAAGATGTTAGTGGAGGGCAAGCCACAGGGGTAGATTTAATTTGGTGAAAACTATTTGTCGATTGTGGGAATCAAACTATTAAATTACAAGGAAAAAACTTAATTTCGGGTCAATGTTGAACCGCTTTCGGCTCGGCAAAGGTTAATAATCTTCCTTTTATTAGTTTTTGATCATTTATAGTGCCGAACCTTCTAATATAGCCCTTAAAAAATCTATTTTTGTACACACACTGTCAGTCGACAAATAGTAATACTCGGTCTCCTTCAATATAACTCAATAAACTGAACTTCCTTCCGCCTAATTTATTACTCATTACACATCCAATATACCTCAATAAATCCTCAGCACACTCTCTATACTTCCGTTTCCGTGTTGAAGACACATGTACCGCAATACCTGTCACTACTGATTTTAATCATGCCGCAAATACAAGTAAGTAACCAGCACTCGTATCTCGAATATTCAAATCAGTAACCTAACATAGAAACAGCCCCCAAACTGAACTGTCACAGTGTCTCAAGTTCAGGGGCGCCGAGAGCAAAAGCGGGCCCCGGGGGAAAAAAATTCGGGCCCCCTTTAACTTTGAATATTTATTAATTAAATATAAGATACAAAAAAAATATATTTATAAATATATGTATGGTTTTGCTTGGTTTTCTTCCCTTGCAGCTTTTTCTTTTCGTTTTTCATTTTTAATGTTTAAAATGTATTTTTCGTTATCTGCTACAAATTTATGTCTGCATGACTATATAAGGGCAGAATCTACAAAAAGAGTTAAAAAGTATTAATAGTGTTAGAAACAGATGTTTTATAAAACTTTATATTCATTTAAAAAGAATTATTAATTACCTTCATATACAGGGTGAGTCTGGGAAGACGCCCCCCCCCCTTTAACTTTTTTATTATGAGTAATAGAAAAAAATGGTTCATATGAAAGTTTTATTATTTTAAATATACTATTTGATGGCAGATGTAGATATTTTTTATAAAGTCAGGTTTACAAGATACGACTATCAACTTTTATTTTTTAAATAGCAACCTATAATTATTTTACTAAAATAAAAACCGCCATTTTTTTCTCTTTTCAACGGTGTATTAGTTTTTATTAATGTATCTGAAAAAATTCGAGAAAAATAAGAAAATTGAGAAATACTAGAAATAATTTTTATACAAATATTATAGGTGGCTATGTGAAAATAAACAAAATGTAAAATGTCGAAATCGGGTAAAAATCCTCCTCAGTGATCTTAAACTCGGTTGCCGACGTCTAGGATTCCAGTCGATTCACCAATTATTAGAATCATATCTATTAATTCTTCTTTCGTAAACATTTGAAAACGTTTTTTTTATTGTTTGCAAAATAAGTTAAATAAAGTAACCAGCAAATGTATACTTTTTTGACATTAATTTAACACTGTTACATTAATTAAAAAAATAAATATATATATATATATATCGAGTTGGCCAGTGGATCTTGAGAACCCTGGTTCGATCCCCACAGCCGACAAACAATTTTCACCAATTTAAAAATCTACCCCTGTGGCTCCCTCTCCACTAATATCTTTGAGGGCCGTGATTTGATGGCTGGTAACCGCACTTCACGCGACAAAATATATCACTTACCGAGATCTGCTTAGGCAGAGTGCCACACCCAGTAATGGGTAAAAGGCGTGATGATGATGATGATATATATATAATATTTAAATTTAGATATCTCGCTTACGAAAAGGCTAATTTAAAAATTCTTAATGTGCTAGACGCAGAATTTAATTCTCTAAAACTTTTATTTGCAGCATTTATTTCTAAAATTAAAATAATACCATTTTTTTCAAGGAAAACTGTTAGCAGCTTCACAAGTGAATTTTGACATTTAGATATATATTTTTGAAATAAAATAGTAGAAAAAATGTTTCTGCATTTTGAATTTTCAATCTCCAAATTCCATAATAAAGGCTAGTAGCACAAGCTCTGTTTTTGCCTGTTTTGCGAGCAATGATTTTGGGTGTTTTAGCTATCTCTAACATGTTAAAACCATTCTCTTAAAACACCCAAAAACAGAGCTTGTGCTACCAGTCAATGTGTTTGATGACATTTGTAGTTAACCTTAAATAAACAAACAAATCTATAAATAAAAAAGTAAAGTACTTTTCTAATACTTCTTAACGAAAATATGAAAGAATGCAATTATAGATGTTTTTGTTTCTTGTACTCATCAAAGAGACATTACTATGTTTGTGTGACCGATATTTTCTGTCTTCAGGTAATAAAGCTTTTATTTAATTAATGAAAGTAATTAATTAATAAATAAATCTACTAGTGGCATTCCAACAAAGCAATAAAAATAGGAAAATATGTCAGTGTCTAATTGCAAAGCAGCATGCAAACAAATTAAAAACTATTTATATATGGAGCTAAACAAGTTCGAAATTTATGTTTTATAAAGAATTCCAAACATGTTGTATAATTAGCTAAATGAAATTATAAAACGGAGTATGTCAACAATTTGTATGAATTTCGATTTGGCTTCATTTCAAGACCAACATTGAATCAAGTGAATAAATCATTTTACATTTGCGGAACAATTACAAAACTTTATAATGATAAATAAATATTTAACGAACATTTTAACAAAATATTTGCTTTGCAATTCAAACATCGAAGTTGATATTAGTTATCCAATTCCATGATTCATTTAAAATAAATGACAAGCGAAATAAGATACCAACCGAACGGAAACGGATGAATCCAATTTAATAAATATCCAATTTACGGACTCCAATTAAAATATAAATAAACCTTATTTACAATTGCACGAACCAGAAAATTTAACAATTAGTGCCCTGCATGCATGCAACTCACAATACAGTAGTGCACAACAACATGCCTATATACATATCGATCAGGCGCAATTCTGTACTGAAAGTTGTCTAAGCATCAGGCGATATTCAGTGCCGAATTTGTGGTTTTGGATTCAGTGACGTATTCGCGCGGTTTAATGGTTTGAAAGTGGTTGGTTACCTTGGTGTGGACGGTGGCCGTGGGTCAGGGGTTGCGGGCAGAGGGGGCAGGCGGCAATTACACATAACCTATAACCAAAACACCAAAAACACTTCAGACAACCACCCAAGTGGGATGTGGAGAGCAACTACAGAGTCATTGTTTAACTACGTGGACACTGTTATTGCAATGTTATGTTTCATAGAACAGCTGTGGTAGATTTGCCGTGGATATGTCAATTATAGGAGGTCGCATGCAAATTTTGCGAGCAATTTAATTTAGATTTATATACGATTTAATATAGTCCGCCAAAGTCACATTGAACTAATTACTTTACAAAAATATACAAAAACTCGCCACAAAGTGATTCAGGGTGAAGTGTCAAAAACAGTGCATTGAAATGGTCATTTTAAGTGAAAATTGATGTATGAACATAATTCGTACGCTACTTAATTGCAATAATTAAAAGATATCCAAATTTTAGCCGACTAATTTAAACTTTAATATTATTTATTTTATTAATTTGTTAGTCTTTATAACAGGAACTTAGTGCACATTATAGTACACAGGGCCTACAGCGTATACAGGTTGTTTAGTTGAAGTGTGTCTCACACCAGAACTATAAATATTACGATGTTGAATTAGAAAACAATTTCTATTTAACAAAATTATTACAATGAGTAATCATATTTTTTCTACAAAAAATGCTGAATTCAACGATGAAAATATATCATATTCTAACATAACAAATAACTAAAAAAATACAAATTACATTTTTTTCATCATGAGTAAATTTCTTAAAATTGACAATTGATAATTAACAGCAAACAAAGAAACAATGATATTCAGAATAATATGTTCAATCGTTCCCTAGCCAACGAACTCTTATTTCAACTAGATATAAATAATACACATATAATTGTAATTTGTATTTTTCTCAGTTATTTTGTTATAAAAGGATATGATTTGTTTTTGAATTCAGAAAAAAATACTTAAGTTCTGTCCGTATTTAAAGAACCACTGGTAGAAAAATTATTATTTTTTGCTCATTATAGAATTCATGTAAAATAGAAATTGTTGTCTAATTTAACCAACATCGTAACTCTTAATTGGTGACACACTTAAATTGAACACCCTGTAGTGGAAACCGAAGCACTTAGTTGCAATGACATTTTTTTTATATATATACAGGGTGTTTCAGGACTAGTGTAACAAACTTTAACAGCTTATTCCTGAGGTCATTTTGAGCCAAAAATGTTATATGAATATAGGTCCTATTCCTTCTAGTTACCAAAATACAAGAGGTTGAAGTTCTATAAATAACACGAAATTTTCAAATTTTTGTAATCAAGATATTTTCGGAAAACAAGAATTTTATTGAAAAGTCATACCTTATTTGACTTAATTAATTTTATTTATTACTAATAACATGCATACAAGTTCAAGGCGCTCATTTCGAACCCTTGCTGTAATTTTTTTAAAATTTGTTATCTTATTTCATATTATGTTAACCTATTCCATGTTTGATTATGTTGTTCTGTGTCTATTTAATAGTGTCATTTTATGTTTTGTTCTCTAAATCGTATTCGTTAATATTAATAAATAAAATTAATTAAGACAAATAAGGTATGACTTTTCAATAAAACTCTTGTTTTCCTCTTGATCTTGATTCCCGAAAGTATTTTGATTACAAAAATTGGAAAATTTCGTGTTATATATAGAACTTCAACCTCTTGTATATTGGTAACTAGAAGGAATAGGACCTATGTTCATATGACATTTTTGGTTAAAAATGACGTCAGGAATAAGCTGTTAAAGTTTGTTACACTAGTCCTGAAACACCCTGTATATATAAGTTGAAGTCAGCGAGATTTGAATCTATGACTTCTTATTTAAAACGCAAATATTATTTCGGTTTTATCGACTGAACTACGATTATTTGAGCTAAAATAAAATAATTTATATCTCACAATATTTATGCTTCATAATAATAAAATATAAATATTGTATTTACTTAAACTAACTTCCTTGAAACACTGTTTTTTTACACTAGTCCTAAATCACCAAGTACTCGTATAAAATAACGAGTCAAGTCCAATGAATGTAAAATGCAAATTAATATTCAATATAGAATTTACACTTTTCAATCTGACTTCATTTGAAACATGATATGAAATGTATAAAATATTTAATTTGCAAAGTGTTTTAAGAAAAATAACATTTCAGTTAATAACAAGATTTAATTTAATATGGTAGATAATTTAACATCCATGATTTAAAAAAAAACATTGATTGAAAAATTATATATATTAAATTTTGAAATTCAATATAAATTTAATATTAATTAAAAAAATATATATATTATTTTGATTTAATTTTAATATAAATTCAATTAAAAATCAGTGATTAAAACAAAGGGTTTATAATTCTACACAATAAAATGATCATTCAATTTGCATTTACAAATGCATTTGTAATTTGTGAAATCATAACAAAACCAACATGCAAATCAGTGCTAAAAATCAAACAAGCGTGTAAGAAATAATCAACAACAGTGTGAGTATTACATTTATTTATATTTCAACAACATTTATATCATATACACACAAATAACAAACTGTTAATGATATAAAATCCATACATAGAAGTTATATATAAATAATGATAGGTTAATTAAATCTTTTTGGCACACCATTCGATGTTATTATTGTTTTTATCACAAAAATATTCATGCTCTACTTATTACGAACTAAATATTTTTATAAAGCAAGCCTCAAGTAATCACTTTTCTCTCTAAAAAATTCTTAATTGTTGAATTTTTATCTTAACAACTTTTTCAGCACCATTAATAATCTCTATTTCTACATAATTAAGAACCTTTTTCTATTTATACATATCTAGAATAAACTCTGTAGTAATCTTAATAAAAATTATATTACTTTATTAAACCATTATACGTAACTGTAACTGGATATAGTAAACAAAAAACTTCTTATTCTTATTAAAATACGCTGACCTACTGTTTTTACGTACAAAATACGTAATTTACCTAAATTGATCAGTCGTTTTAATAGTACGTATACAACTAAAAACTATAGTTTTTTCTTTGGATACAAACTTAAAATATAAAAAAAATATATTTGAATAAACGTAAAAAATAAATATATTAAAAACTAATATTCCTATGGATAAATACTCGGTAGTATCTAATAAAATAGATCCTCAAACATATGTACACAATTGATCTTCTTTCTTACTGTTTTCTTCTTTATTTCATTTCGAAAACTAAATTCAGAAAAATCACTCATTTCCAAATACTTTTTGACTTTCTTTCATAGTTATATTTCACATTGTTTTCATCTGTTAGAAACAAATTATACAAAGTGTCTTTCAGTTGAAAACACTTTCAAAAACCTAACCTTAATATTCGATTCAATATATATTTACACAAGGCGTATTCCATTTGCCATTTGGATTAGATCTTATATTGAAACTGTTCACTTGTTTGTTAATCCACTTGTCTACGTGAATCAGTTTATTCAGTTAGGTGATCTGAATTAACTGAACTGATGTAACTGATCTAACATCTAACTGGTAAATAGAGCGCACTATAACTTCAACTTCACTGCTCCATTTATATACATTTACACCTTTCCTGTCAAAAAAAACCATTCTAAAACCATTCAATATCATAAAACAAATGCAGCAACAACAGTAACAATCGCCAGAATAAGTCCTAGCAATGTGACAATGTCTACAATTGCAAGTTGATGCGCAAATGCCAGCGTGTAGGAGCATGCCAGTGCGATAGTCGCCGGGTCTCGGAACCACGGTGCGGGACTCGACTCCAGCCGTTCTTCGGGCTCGTCCTCACAGGAAGTTTGTGATCGTGCACCGTCCATGGACTTACAGTTAGAAGGAAGGAGACAGGAGCTGGTGGAAGGAGCAGAATCATGCAATGAGGAAGAAGATTTCGAAATGGAATCTTGTTTAGAAATTTCCGATAGGTTTGAATTTAAATCGGGAATTTTAAGATTCGATTCCTGATTGATATCACTGGTAGTAGGAAGTTTTTGGTGAGCAAAATTTGATTCAAAATTAATATTTGAAACTTTTGTTATGTTAGATTGAATCTCATTTGAGTCATTGTCATTTCCAGAACAAAGATATTCAGTTACAAGTTGTTGATCATCACTTTTGATAAGGTTTGAATCAGAACTAATATTGCTTTTACTTAACGATGAAAATTCATTTGAAACATAAGTTTCAAAGCAAGGCATGTTGTCTGGTTCGTCAACAGAACTAAATATTAAATTTCTTTCGTTTTGAGTTGGCAGGACATGAGATTTAGTTTCCAAAGTTAATTGAAAGTTATTTGTTTTTGAAACAAAATGTGGTTCATCATCGTCACTCGATTTACTATCAGTTGGATCAAAAACATTATCAATATCGCAAATATCTTTATTCCGTGCTATTAACTCAATTTCAACTTCGGAAAAATTTTGAATCGCGCTAAAATCTAAAACAGGATTCATAGAAGAATCAGCACTGGAAGAACCACGTGATTCAGTATGAAAACCAGAACTATGTTCTGAATCATCTCTGTTTCTAGTTCTAGACAACAAGGGAATGTAATTTTGGATGTTGTTAAAGTGAGAATCAAATTCTGAAGATGTAATGAAAGCTTCTGGGGGAGTAAAAATTTCGTTAGATTGGTCAAACTCTGTGGAAGGATTAGAAGCCAAACAGACAACAGCACTGCACACCTCACCTCCTTCACTGCAGGAGTTCTGCAGCTTCTCGAAGGTTCCGGCATCATCAACTGGCGATGTACTCGTACACTGAAAGTCTTTAATGTCTTTAATATCATCGTCTTTACTAATATTGTCTAATTCTTCATTAACATCATCACTAAACAAGTCTTTCTTTAGTTCCTCAAAATCTGCTAAGAGTTTCGTCTTGTTTTCTATAAAAGGCGAAGTGCATGTCACTTCTTCGTCTTCGTCATCCTTGTGGATGTTCTCGTAGTCGTGTTCGGATTCGCTGTATTGTTCCGATCTTAAATCGGATAGATCGGTCACCGGAACATCGGCATTTCGAGTAACAATAACGTTAGCTATTGATTTGTAGATTTTTGGTTCTGTCATGTCACTCACTTCTTCTAAGTCATTGTTCGCTGGCATCGAGTGACTTATTAGTTTGGTAGATTCTACGACTGCACCAAGTAATTTTTCGCAGAGTTTTGCATGTTCGGATACTGCGTCTATGTCGGATAGCTTTTCGTCTAAGCTCTTGATTATAACTGGTGATTTTGCTTCTTCTCGAGCAGGTGTTGTTGATTGGGATATTCTGGGACTAGCTTTTCGGGATCGTTCTTCATCTAGAAGTTTTAAGTCGTTACCTAATTTCTCACTGGTTTCTCGTGCTTCTATTGCTAATGCTGTTAGTAAATCTGATAAATGGTTATTATCTAAAAGAGTTTCTTCTTCTAATTCAGGAGAAACTCTGTTCGGAGTAGACTCTTTAGTTGGAGGTTTCGATGATGGACAAATTGGTGGTTTTTGATTTACAGTTTCTTCATTGTTCGGAACTGATAAATAAGTTTGATTTTTCTGATCCTTTACCAAATCGTTAAGTAGATTTGATTTACTTTCTGTTAATGTTTCAGTACTGGTTGGAATATTACTACAATTCAAATTTGACTTCAATGGTTTTGTTTCAGTATCGCTTGAAGCAGATTTACGATATATTTTATCTTGACGGTCTTTCAAAATCTGTCTTGCAATTTCCATCGCATCAGCTATATCTGTTAAGCTTTGAGCTTTATCAAATTCATTTTCTGATTCAGTTGCTCTTAAGCTATCTTTATGCATCATGTTGTAAATATTTGCTGATATGGAACGAACTGCTCTTCTCTTTTTCAAGCAGTCCGTTTTGGTGTTATTGTTGTTAATATAATCATCAGCTGCAAAGCCGGGACCGTCTTTACGTAAACTTCGATATGCAAGATCATCTTTGACAATATCAGGAGATTTCCGTGGTATAAATCGCGATCGAATATTATTTTCTGGAATAGCATGAAGATAGTCACTGTTAGAGGCTGTTGTTATTGGACCAAGAGGTATACCAAAAGGTTGTGGCTCAGCAACTTTCAAAGAATTGTTCGTGTGTTTATAATTTCGATAAACAACATCATCTAAAGTAATATCAGGTTCATTGGCAGTTTTGATAGATTCATTATCATTTTCGTCTACAGGAGGTGCACCTAAAACTGGTGAAGCTAACAAATAACTGACTTGAGAAACTGCTACGTTAGGATCTAAAGACGGAGGACGATCTTTGTTAAGTCTTCGATAAGCCATATCATCGTTTAATTTGTCAGGAATGTTAGATTTTCTCAGATTGCGTTTCTTGCGTAAACCATCAATACAATCGAAATCATAATTGAATCCTGAGTCACTTTGAGTTCCTGGAGTTCCCCAATTTACATAAGTGTCAGGCATTTTCGTCAGTAACTTTTGAGTAACAGCAGGGGGTACATCCCTTCGTTCAGCTCTGTCAAGAAGATCTTCATCACCAAGTCTTAAACTTTTATAAATAGCTTCAAGTTCGTCTAAAGCATCTTCGAGATTACTAGATCGTCGCTTTTTCTTTTCTGCTTCTTCTGTATCATTGCCCCAATTGTTTTCTGTGCTAGAAGCAGAACTTTGTCTGGAATATCTTCTGATAGGTGGTTCTGGGGGTTCTTTCTTTTGTTTATTTAGCTCAGTATTGTCTTGTGCTTCTACCTTTTCCAAAACCATTGACAATGGTCTTATAGGTTCTGAATTTTGTTCAAAGAATGGTTTTGTATTTAGCGGACTAGTATCTGAATTTCCGCTCAAAGAACTTAACGAATCTGCAGTTTTTACTGGAATACTTAATACTGCAAAATTTTTCTTTACTTCTTTCTCTTCTGGTTTTTTGTTAACAATAGCTTTTGGTGCTTTATCTTTATGTTCTATTATCTGAGACTTCCTTCTGTTAATTTCTTCGGCATCTTTCTGTTTCCAAAATTCTGATGCAGCGTTAATAGGATGTCTAGAACTTTGATAATTTCTTGTAACAACTTGCGAGTCACTCAAATATGTTTGGTCTGGCATTGGAGGTGCAGCAATATGAATAGGTTTTCGACTTCTTGGAGTCTTTTCTGCAAAATATTTATATTGATCTGTAATTGGATGTCTTCGAATATATCTTTGTTGAGGAGCATCAGGAGTTGCTGATGCCGGTCGGATAACAACAGGATGTTGTATGTAAGCATTCGCTTGAGCAATATGATCTTCAGAGGTCGATCTGTAGTTTGGTTGCCAGCCAAACGAATGTGCTCTGTTGATGTTCGACTGAGTTGTAGGAGGCATATTATAAGATCGAATACTAGAGCTTCTATCTATTGTTGCTTGATGGACCGGAACGGGTACATGTCTCGGTTGATTACCATTTTCAAACGCATACGACATGGGTCTTGTATTTTCATATTGGGAGTTAGTAAATATTCTCCTTTGAGGATCTCTTGGAGGAGGAGGCGGAGGAGTCGTTCTCAGAATATTTTGAGAGTTGTTAATCAAATTAGGATTTCTTTGTTTTGGAACAGGTTTACCAATGGGAAAATGAACATGTAAGACTTGTTCTTCACTACCAGGAGTTGGCGAATGATTTATATTACAATCATAAGAAAAACTTCTTTGCTCCGGTTTAAAATCTTGTTTTTCATGGTAATTATTATGATAGTTTCGTGGAATACTCCTCATAGGATCAGATGGATGTCTCATAGCATTGTTGTAAATGTTAGTTGGTTTATGGGATGCGTTAAAATAGTTTCTAGGACCATCGGAAAGGTTTGAAGTCGTTCTGTGGATCATGTTGTGACTAGGAGGGATTGTAGATATACCTGAGTAGGATTTCTGTGGGAGGGGTACACTCGGAGAATAATTTAAGACAGGTTTTATATACGGTTTAATTGGAGAGGATTTTGGCATTTCATCTACGACAACCCATCGATTGACTTGTACCCGTGTTTGTTGAGAATCTGCATCTGATTTACTTGTCCGTTGTTGAGAATCTGCATCTGATTTACTTGTCCGTTGTTTTTCTATTTCAGCTTCTTTATTCAGTACATGTTCGTCCTCTTTAGTTAGTCGTCTGTTGTGTCGTTCTGTTCTTGCTGCCCGACTTTTCCTGCTGGCTGTACTATCTTTTTTACTCAAACTATCGTCGCTTTTAAATCGCGTAATAGATGAAGCAGTAGATCTTTGTGATCCTTCATCAGAACTACTTTCATTTTTCATTTTATCTCTTAAAGCTTCTGCTCTAGCTTTGGCCTTTTCTCTTCGAGATTTTTTACCAGTACTGTCCTGAGAAACAGATCCTAAACTTCCTCTAGATATATTCAAATCTTGTCGGTTTTTATTTAAAGATTCTCGACTTGATATCCTTTCAGATGATCCAACAATTTTACTTATACTTCCTGAATTGTAACTTGGAAATCCAGCTGTAGGATCAGAAAATATTCCACCAGATTCATCATCTTTATTTCCATTAACAACATAGTTGTTGGCTTGATGTATTGGAGTAACAACAATATGATCAAAATGTCCTAAAGATTTATTGGCTCTCTTCTTACGTTTATCTTCTTTTCTTTGTTTCCTCCGTTGGAGAAATCCTCTTTTTGGAGGATTGTCTTCTTCGGTGCTGGATTCACTTTCGACTTCTTTTTTCCGTCGACGGAAGAATCCTCCCAAAGACCATTTCTTATCCTTTTTGGGTTTGTCTTGCGGTTCGTGTAGCTCTGTTCCGGCTCGCCTGGCGAGCGTGGGAGACCTATAGTGGCTGTTGTTATCGCTATACTTGGCGATTTCCTCCGCGGAGTTCATGATGGTGATTTCGTCCAAATTGTCGACGTGTGGGAACGACCGGCTGCTGGGTCCGGTGCTCACAGTCTGGAAAAATCAACAAGCGTCATTAAAATGCTCCAGTGAAATTAGAAAGTATGTCATTTTATTTGAGTTGATTTAATGAGTACGTGTATTTGACTATGAGGTATGCGTGTATTGTAATTAAGTAATTGTGATAATTTGTGCAGATTGCTTGGTAATCTTATTGTTCTAGTTTGTAATTAGCATATTAACATTATTGAATAACAAAAGATCGCACTGTATGAAATAAATTCCGCTTGGTTGTAGTAATGCCACAAAATGTTATGTAAACGAAATTAGTATTACATACTATGTCAGAACTTGAGTCGAAAGTGACGTAAATATTTATGAGTATATGGGTACCTGCAGCAAAATTATTATTGTTTCTACATTTTTTTCATGTCTATTAAAAAGTTTTTACACATATTAAGTAATCATTATTACGGCTGATACTTATGTTTTGGTAAAAAAGTTTCGCTTTATAAAATTTCAGGAGATTTATGGATTTCTAAGTATACGGTGTTTATCAGCAAAAAATTATTTTCTACGTTTCTTAAAACCAATGAAATATTTTATTCATTATCACGTACATGCGTTTTAACGAATCCTGTTATTATTATAGTGAGAATAAAGCTTTTATGGTTATTCCCGAAAAAATAATTGTAGCTTTTTTTTGACAAATGGCATATAGCTAGTTACTAAACAAATATTTAAAATTGTCAACGAATAGAGTAAAATTCATATGTTTAAATTATCTTTTTGAGTTAAAAAATAATCTTCTTAAATATTACAAAAGAGTTCGTTAAGTTAGAAAATAATTCGAGCTCATTACATTATTGCTGAAAAATGCTTCAAATAAAAGTTGTAAAGAATATAACTTACATTTTGAACTTGGTTTAAAAAATGAATAAAAGCAAATCAAAGTCCCGTATACAGGGTGTTTCTATACCTCTACACAAAACTTTAATGACATAAAAGAACAAAAATTTTTATTTGAAATTCGCATAAATTAGGGTATATCATTCCTAGCGAACATTTTTAGTGTCACTGGTTTAATAGTACATTTAATTATTTAAAATTATGTTACTAATGAAATAAAAGTATAAACACTGCCTACAAATAATCATTTATTAATTAGTTATTATGTAGGCACCTGGTGTAATGTCTTATTTTTATTTTTATTTTTAAATTAAATTAAATAAAAACACGCAGACCACTGACTTACTTGATCACCGTCTAAAATGATGACAATGACAGTACTCATAAAAGAATTACAAAAAATAATATTTATTAATGACGTTAACGTGTTTATATTCTGAAACTGGTAAACTATTGAACAAACCACGGATGTTATGAGTCACAACAGGACTAAAATGTCTTAAAATTCGAGATGTCAAACTGACATCTGCGGCTGTTATGATACCCTTAACATTCCTAGATATGTTAATAGTTATAAATGACGTTTTAATAGGAGAATGAAGTACGATCTATTCCTAAAGTGAACCATAGAAGATTTAATTTATTTAACATAACTGTGCAGAAAGCTTGGCAGACCATTTCATAATTACTTGATAGATGATCCAATAATATTTATATTTAGGGTTTGAGCGTAAATGGAACTATATACTTGTAAATGTTAATATCAGACATAAGTTAATTATATTAATTTATGCTCTATGTTAGTAGCGCGGTGGCCGAGCGTGTTAATGCACATCTCTTAGCATACTGTGACGTCATCCGAACGCAGGTTCGTCAGTTCGAATCCGCCTGTCGACAATGTGTGATTTGTCGTTAAATATAAAAATACAGTTACATGTATTTACCACACTCGGGAGCTATAAGTTAGTCACTTATACGCCTTAAATTATCTGACTAAAGAAATAGGCAGTACGGCAGTGTAAAAACTGCGACTCGATGTGCCCGGCCCCTCTGATCTCTATATATAACTGGATAGCGTATGGGGTAGGCCGGCTTGTGACTAGTTGAACGCCGCCATATTGGAAAAAGTGTAGCCTCTCGTCCACAGTGCCGGAGCGCGATTCAAATGCGTCAATATTGAAAATGGTGCTGAACTGCGTGTTTTGCGGGAAGAAGAAAGGAGCCGAAAATATCAGCTTCCACAGGTAAGTGAATTATCTTTTGAGTGTCATTATTTCATGAATGTATTAATACATAAAGTACATAAAGCAAAATCTTAGATTATTTTAAATGTCAAAACATACTTTTAACATAAATTCTGCTCTCTTCGTTTGTAATGATTCATTAGTTTGGCAAAAATATGGGACAATTAAATGTGTTTACAAAAATAAAAATAAAATATTTATACACAAAACCACAGTATGATTATTTTGCCATTTAGTTACACATTTCCCTCCTTAATTCGTCAATATCAAAAGCATTTAATTGAAAATATACATTAATACATATTTTATAATTTCTAATTAGATTCTATTAGAATTTTGAATTTAGAAATTTTTTATTTAGCTAGTTTAAAAAAAAAATCATATATAATTATGATGCTATACAACATTTAAAATAATACTAGAATGATTTAATTTCATATTTTGAACTAAAAACAATAAAACTTAATTAAATAATTAAAATGTTCAGCCAAATTCTTGTTTTCATCTTCATAACTAATTATTTTCATTAGTTCTGTAGTTCCATTCATTTGAATTTCCCGCTGAAAGTAGGCCGAGAGACTATACTTTTGCCAATATGGCGGCCCACTGTCTGTCACAGACCTTTAACACGGGATACGCCATCCAGTTATATACAGGGTGAGTCTGGGAAGACGCCCCCCCTTTAACTTTTTTATTATGAGTAATAGAAAAAAATGGTTCATATGAAAGTTTTATTATTTTAAATATACTATTTGATGGCAGATGTAGATATTTTTTATAAAGTCAGGTTTACAAGATACGACTATCAACTTTTATTTTTTAAATAGCAACCTATAATTATTTTACTAAAATAAAAACCGCCATTTTTTTCTCTTTTCAACGGTGTATTAGTTTTTATTAATGTATCTGAAAAAATTCGAGAAAAATAAGAAAATTGAGAAATACTAGAAATAATTTTTATACAAATATTATAGGTGGCTATGTGAAAATAAACAAAATGTAACAGTGTTATACAACTTAACAAACTAAAGCAACAAATTCAGTAACAAAAACAACTTAAAACAAATTATTTTCACATAGCCACCTATAATATTTGTATAAAAATTATTTCTAGTATTTCTCAATTTTCTTATTTTTCTCGAATTTTTTCAGATACATTAATAAAAACTAATACACCGTTGAAAAGAGAAAAAAAATGGCGGTTTTTATTTTAGTAAAATAATTATAGGTTGCTATTTAAAAAATAAAAGTTGATAGTCGTATCTTGTAAACCTGACTTTATAAAAAATATCTACATCTGCCATCAAATAGTATATTTAAAATAATAAAACTTTCATATGAACCATTTTTTTCTATTACTCATAATAAAAAAGTTAAAAGGAGGGGCGTCTTCCCAGACTCACCCTGTATAGAGATCAGTGGCCCGGCCCCTATGTTCCGAAACGGAATGATGGAACATCATTATTTTATTATTTATGTTAGTGCCTTTATATAAGTTTAAACATTTTGATCAGATTGATAAATTATATCGTCTGCAGCTCACCTACGTTTCCATAAAGAATAAATTACAATAAAATAGTAATTAACTTCGAAACATACAATTGTGTTAACGTTCGTGATGATAAATCAGTGCTCTATGAAAAGTATCGAAAAAGTAATAAATAATCATTTTGAGTACTGTTCCTGTATTAAATTATAAACTTTGAAATGAAATTATTTCAGCGTATCCGTAAGTTGTTGAACACTTCCCACGCTCCACGTCCTGCTATGATGAATAAGGTTTCAGAACTTTTACACTGTTCTCTAAATGAAACAAGCTAAAAATAGGAGCTAGTTAACCCTCAAATACCGCTGTAAAAATATCGCACATGGTACAAGAACAATAACATTACGTAACATTAGTTTACATTCGCATTGCTGGCCACAAAGCACATCTTCATTTAATTTCACTGTTCAAATTAAATCTTAGCTAAACATTCTTCATATCGGGTGGTGACTCGCTCAGCCGGTCATAGGACTTTAACATGGGAAATCAGTTTTTTGCAATTTCCTGCTTCCCTAATTATTTAAATCAAAAACCCTTCAAATAAAAGTTTTAGGGCATCAAGTTCTGCATCTAAATCAATAAACAGAATTACTTTTACGTGCTTTGTAACGACATAAATTAAATATGAAAATATCGAAAATTATGTTGAAAATATTGATAGCCATGGAATTGAACAAAAAATAATAAATGCTTGACGTTTTATCTGTCAAAACAATTCCTATGTTAAAGTCCTATGACCGGCTGAGCGAGTCATCATCCTGCATAATATTAATGCAACAAAGTTATCTCAATTTTATTTTATTTTTGTAGATGATTTCAAATCAGATTAATCAAATATTCTATATAATTACAGTACCTTCAATATTGTTTAACGCTAATATAAATTATAGTGAAATATTATCATTTTTATTAATTTAAAAAAAGTTTAAAATTTAAGTTTTTTTGGTGCAAGCATGGCTAGTTTCATTGAATTACACTACGCTTATTGTGGTTGTTTCAAATGTCATTGAAATTCCTAGTTTCAAATTTACAGAGGGGGCACGTCAACTAGCGCCTCTGACGAGATATGTCGTACTTAACATAACTAACCTAACCTAATAATATTGAATAATAAATAAAATACATATACTTAAATTGTCAAATATTTTAAGGTTGTTTTTGTAACTTGACAGCCTGGTCACTTTCATTTAATTTAAATAAAAATCACTAGATGACATTACTTGACATAACAAATATATGAAAAAATCTGATGTGGACACCACATGACTTCCTTGTACGCGTATTATACTATACCTACATTTTTTTATTGCACATATTTGACGTGATTTTACATTGACATATTTTTTAATTTTTTTCTTAGTTTTTGTTCTAACCCATATCAAACTTACAAAAGACAAGAAATAGATAATTTTTAAATTTAGTTATCTCGCTTATACAAAAGGCTAATTTAATAATTCTTAATGTGCTAGACGCAATTTAATTCTCTAAAACTTTTATTTGCAGCATTTATTTCTAAAATCAAAATAATACCATTTTTTTCAAGAAAAACTTTTAGCAGCTTCATGTGATGCATAACTTCCAGTTAGTCTATTTTAACCAAAATCTATCATGTTATTTGCATTGATATAGTAGTTTTATATACCAAATTTGAAAAGTTTTGGATTATATTTGAACATAGTTTTTCATTAAAATCTATTATAGGCTTCAAGTAAAGTAGCACTTCTGGAAGTTATATAATGACCAAAAAGAGAGGCGTACAACTAGATGTTATAGCAGTCCTAAATACAAAATCTCAACTTTATACGGCTTACTGTTTTTGAGTTATGCAAGATACATACGTACAGACGTCACGATAAAATTAATCAAAATGGATTCAGGGATGGTCAAAATGGATATTTCCGCTGAAAACCGAAATAGTTCGCGATTACAATACTTCCTTTACTTCGTACAACGAAGTAAAAATTACTATAAATTTGTGTATGGCAAAACGGGAGAATGAAATGGCCATAATAAACGTAGCGCAATTAAATAAAGTTGGCCATGGTGCAACTGGCCATTTATGTTCTAAAATATGTGTCAATTAATGCCAATTAACTATTGAAATATCTCCAGATTTTATTTTTTCTCTTGTATTCACAACAATCCATTTTCCTATTATCTTAGCATGTTTTTTAAGTTCGCTTGGGTACTATAATACGAACGTGGTAGCGTGGTGCTTGGCGCCGACGTAGCGACGCCTACAGACGCAACTGTAAACCACACCCCTCTCTCCTGTCCTCTTGCATCCCGTCAGTCTCCATGAGATGCGATGCGTCCGTGAATTCAGAAATAGAACGAGTAGGTGTACGTCGAGTGTCTTCTGCACGCATATATACATGTCTAATGAACACTGGATGTGCTTGGTATTTGAGGTTATAGCATGTTATGAAGGTAGATTGAGGTAGAAGGTTACACAAATACAAATGTTTACAAAAGGATGTTTTTTCCGCCCAGAAAAGGTCAAAATAAATGAGATTGTGGAGTAAAATAGATTTAAATAATAACGACTTCAATCCCAAAAAAGGTTTAGCTATGTTCTCGAATTTTGGTTTAGTAATATTAAGCTGGCTACTCGTAAATCATAATATCAAAAAGTTTAAATTTTAAACAAAAACTACTTTAATTTTGTAATTACATTATGGGGTAGATGGGTCAGTGGTATCCCCACAGCCGACAAACAATTTTCACCAAATTAAATCTACCCTTGTGACTCCCCCTTCACTATCATCTTTGGGGGCCGTGATTTGACGGCTGGTAACTGCACTTCATGCGAAGAAATATATCACTTACCGACATCTGCTTAGGCAGTGTGTCACACCCAGTAATGAGTAAAAGGCGTGATGATATATTTATTTATAATTTTGTAATTGTGTTGTTTCCAGAATATAGTTTGGATTAATTTTATAATACAGTAGTAGAAAGTTAGAATATAATTAGTATAATTCAGCATTAGTTAAATCTTTATTGAGAATAAGGTCGTGGGTTCGCGTCCCGCCCGTGACATAACAAAATTAATCAACGGTCCTGGTAGAACTAATTGATAATAATCCAATCAATAACACAAGTTAAGCAACGTTACGCGCGGGGAGTATTTGGATGGGTGACCATCCTGAGAAACCCGCGTTGCTGTTGACTGAAGATCTAATCCGTGGATCAAGGTGTAATGACGTCGTATGACCTAAGTAGTTGGTCCGCCAAGAAGACAGAAAAAATATAACATTATAATGATCAAATGCACCTTTCCGTTAATTTTGATACATTTTGTTACATCGTCATGAAATGTCCTCCCTGCCATAGGATAGGAGAGAACCTTATTCTGTTAAATTTCTTTATTTGTTATTAAATAACGTCATTGATGCGCCATACTTGTTACCTCGTATTCAGTTTCATATCCCCAAATTGGCCTCGAGACATAACAGGACGTTCCAACTATCCTCCCCTAGAACCGATGTTTTAAGAAGATCTCCTGTCTATATTGTCTGCAAGAATGCCGAACGCCATTTTGAAGATATATTTTATTCTACATTTTGTAAATTTAGTAATTTAATTAAATTTTTCGTTTTCGTTTTACTTATGTTTTGTGCTGTTCCCTGTAATTGTATTTCTGTTGGGAATAAACTATTATTATTAATATTTAAAAGGATATAAATTTCTTTATTTCGACTGTTTTTAAAATTATGAAATGATACTTTTTTCGGAATTTAGTTATTTTTTATTATTCCGAAAAAAAGTATCATATCATATTATTATTATTAATAATAATAAAAGTTCGTTCAATAAATGAATGTATCTTTTAAATTACTATTTATTTTTTATATGGTATGAATCTGATTATATTAGATTATATTAGAAAACTAAAAACTTTAATCATTAACCTTCCATTCCATTAGCTTTTCCTTTAAGTTAACCGTTAAATTCACTGTGTCAATAAAATGAACAAATAATTTCATTCTAGTTTTACGATCACATAAATTTAACAAAAATACAGCTGCGCCCCAGTCAATTTTATTAGAATGAACAAAAAGGTACTTACTGAATGATATTCATGCTCATAAAAAGAAAGTTAACGTCTTGTCATTTTGTATCGTTTACTACCAGAAAAAAATACAACTCGTCTCCTGTAAACTTGACTCTATTTAAAGATGAAACGCAGTCTAAACAATTACCTTATTAATTTGGTATTTATAAACTTCAAAGAAATACTTAACTAAAAGAAAATATATGAATAATAATTTGATGTTTTTGTAAAGTAAATTTCTGTGTATGATGATCAACTAGTAATAATAATGGCTGACGACGACGATATTATCTATATTTCATTTACCACTTGGTTCACTTTGATAAAATCATATTCATACTAGATCTTCATCGCAATCTCTCACCCTTAATTTTAAGAACATACCCTTCTTTCACCAGTCTTTCATTTGACATACGTCCTACATAACTAAACCATCTCAGTGCTTAAGATAAAAAAAAATAAATATTTCGTCTAGAACTGCATCTTCTAACAAATAAAAATAAATAAATGTATCATCACAGCCTTTACCCATTACTGCGAGTGGCACTCTCTCGTAGCAGATCTCGGTAAGTAAAGTGATATATTTTTGCGCGTTAAGTGCGGCCCCAATGATGTTAATGGAAAGAAATGTAGTGAAAAGATTATCTGTCTTTTTACTTTTACTTCTCATTAATAACGTCGTAAAATATTTAATTCCATGACAATACATCTATTTAGAAGTTTAATATATGTTATTAAATCCTTGTAAATAAGATTTCTAATTTGCATTTTTATTTTTATTTTTATGGGGTAGGTAGCTCAGTAGTATCGAGTCGGCCTGTGGATTTTGAGAACCCTGGTTCAATCCCCACAGGCGACAAACAATTTTCACCCAATTAAATCTACCCCTGTGGCTCTCCCACCACTAACATCTTTGAGGGCCGTGATTTGAAGGCTGGTAACCCCACTTCACGCGAAGAAATATCACTTACCAAGATCTGCTTCGGCAAAGTGCTACACCCAGTAATGGGTAAAAGGCGTGATAGTATATTTATTTTATTTTTATTTATATGGGTAGGTGGCTCAGTGGTATTGAGTCGGTTTGTGGATCTTGAGAACACTGGTTCGATCCCCACAGCCGACAAACAATTTTCACCAAATTTAATCTACCCCTATGGCTCCCTCTCCACCAACAACTTTGGGGGCCGTGATTTGACGGTTGATAACCACACTTCGCGTGAAGAAATATATCACTTACCGAGATCTGATTCGGCAGATTGCCACACCTAGTAATGGGTAAAAGGCATGATGATATATTTATTTATTTATTAATTCAAATTTCACGTTTTTGTCAACAATAACACAATTTGCCTTCGCTAATCTAATAAATTCATTGAAAACCAAGTGATGGTGACACAGCAGTCGGTGTCAATTCCCCATGATCCAGTAAATATCGTAAATTGCGTGGGTAGCCAACCAAATTAACATGTCAACTTCCGTCCCCTCCACCAACGTGCGCCTCTGTTTCGTCATCGCTTCATTGGGAATTTAAAATATTAATTATTTTTAGAAATCCATTTTCCACGAAGTTCGGTTCTGATTTTGGAATGACGACGTATATAAATTATAACGAGTTGCTTCGGTAATATGCCATGACAGGAACGGATTAAGAAATACTTTATATTTGCGTGGATAAGAGGAATTTTTATTAGATTGCTCTGATTTTGAAAAGAAATTTTATTTTAGAAAATGTTGGAAATGACAAAATGTCGAGATTAACTTAGATCAATGGTTTTTACATTTTTTATGAAAGAAACTAATGTCTGTATTCATATAACAATTCGTTAACTTTCATGTTTTTTTTTTCTGTTTACAGATAAACAATAATTACATAATAAAGCTGCCATAATTTAATGTATCGTTAATTAAACAATCCATTAAATAATTTTATTGATACGGACATAAAATTAGTATAGGTTATTCATCGAAATCTACGCACTTTTTTCCGCTGGGCAATTTGCTTTGCTCGGAGAGGGCAGAAACAGCAACGTATGAAGAAATATGCCTTACACAATCAGAGAGAAAAATCAATTTTTAAAATTGTACTACAGTGGATATAGCATTATCAGGGTACGAGATATATATGCTCTAGACTAGAATATCTATTTATTATGTCCATTATAATTTAATTTTGTTATAAATACATTTTTATTCTGATATTAAAATAAATAAATAAACTGTTTATTTGGCTACTTAATTATGAATGTTTTATTTATTTATTTATTTATTTATTTATTTATGTTACGCTGTACAACAGAAATTTAATTCCAATTACAGTACAGGGTCCGCACTCACCGAGCCGCAGTGTGATAGTTTTTTAACTTGAGTGCGATTCGAACTCGGGATCTCCGGATTCGAATTCCGTATCGCTATTCACACCTCCGTAATATAAATATTTTCTCCTGCAGGTCCAACGTCGAACGTTGACATTTTATCTGTCACGTCAAACGTTGATGTTTTGACAGATAAAACGTCAAGCATTTAGTTTTTTTTGTTCAATTCCATTGCTATCAATGTTTTCAATGTAATTTTCGACATTTTCATATTTAATTTCTGTCGTTACAAAGCACGTAAAAGTAATTCTATTTATTGATTTAGATGCAGAATTTGATGCCCTAAAACTGTTATTTGACGCGTTTTTGCATAAAATATTAGAGAAGCAGTAAATTGCAAAAAAATATTTGCCATGTTAAAGTCCTATGACCGACTGAGCGAGTCACCATCCTGTATATATATACAGGACGTTTCACAACTTAGAGCAAAAAAATAAAGGGTATATTCTATACGACGTGCTGATCATGAAACAAAAAGATTTTTTTTTAAATCGCAAAACTATTTTCCATGTTTCTCAGTCCAAAATTTTTCGTTGCCACTGCCACTGGGTGGATGATTATGTTAAAGTTATTAATTAAATAAAATTCTATTATAAATAACTGCTAATAATTGAATTGTGTAATTATTCTTTCGTAGTTGATACCTACTTCATTGTTTGTGTTTAATAGGAAAGCGAATCCAGTGCAGTACTACAAAAAATGTTTTAGGTTAACAACCCTTAATTTTTCGAATTTAAAAAAAATTCTTTTTGTTTCATGATCAGCACGTCGTACAGAATATACCCTTTAATTTTTTGCTCTAAGGTATGAAACAACCTGTATATATATATATACATAATTTGGAGGAGATTGTACTCTACCTCTCGTCTCGAAATGTTAATGTGTTTTCATGAATCTGATCTGCCTATTGAAATATATCTGTTGCAATTAAAATCAGTAATTATATTAAATATAATAATGAAACAATTCTTCAATATCAATCCTTTCACGATAAGCACTATCTATAAATATTTATTAAATATCCCGTATCAAATTTTCTATATAAAGTTAGTTTAATATGTATGTTTTATATATGCCAAATATATAATCATATCATTTCGAATTGTAAGATTCATTCAAGTAGATCAGTTTGAATTAAGTTACATCGATGTTTTCTGCATGAAAGGATCTTTAGGATTCATTTTCATGGAATAATTAAATCACGAGTGTCATGATTTCATGAAAGCACTGTAGATACAGACAAGCGATATCTCTGTGTTCTATATCTAACTTATATAATTCAATTTATAGACATACGTTCTGTATGACCACATAAATTTAATAATTAAACTAATTAAACACTAAAATCAGATAGGTGGAATTTTTTAAAATCAAAAGAAGTTGTCGAAGTTCAAATAAATTTTCGCCTGAGTTATGGTTGTTTGAAAAGTTAAACCATTTAACTGTTTTTACGTCGGCGACCTGTAAACTGATGAGTGATTTTGTAGACTAATTTTTTAACAAATTGTAACAAATTATAATTATCAACAGCTGAAGATGAACGTGTTAAACGTTCGAAACGTTCAATAAAGTTTCAATGAATCCACTCTGTTAATTTATTCTACTTTCCAAGGATTACTAAGGCCTAGGGTTGTGCATTTGACCAGTCAAATATTTTTCGGTCAATTGACCAAGAAACATTTCATAAAAATCACAATTAAAATTGTAATTAATTTATATAGTACTGTTTACTACATCCAATATTAATGAAAATGAAAAACCAACAACAACTAATAAACAAAACCACATCAAATTCAAAATAAAGGGGAAAATAAAGTAAAAGACGTAATGAAATGAAATAATATGTATTTATTTTATTTGTAAAGTAAAGTCAGCAAATTTTCCAGAACCCAGAATACCAAACTATATATATTCATGTAATAATAGTAAGTAGCTATTTTTATTGAACAACAGATGTCGTGCGGTTCCATTTAGATTATTTGACCGTATTATTTGGCTGTCAAATATTTTTGGTCAATTGACCACGGCACATCCCTACTAAGGCTTAATTGTTCTCAAGAATTATTTTGGATCCACATAACCTCGAAATGAAAATCAAAAGATTTTAATTCTTTTTTTAATAAGCCGAATGATAAATTTTTAATTTTTTTTATATTAGTTGGATGTCAGGCTTTAATTGGAATTAAAAAAGTAAAATTAATTATTCATTTTTTAAACCTTTTACTATATGACTCTTGAGGTGTATACCTCAACAAGTTTTTTAATTTTTCAATTGACTCCAATAATGTTACCCTTGATTGTAAAATTTAAATTGTTAATTGTTATTTCATACTAAAATTGTTTGATAATGGAGCAAATATTGGCCGAAACGTCGCATTCTTAGATTAATAAAAAAGGTTTAAAAATTAATAATTAATTTTACCTTTCCAATTCCAATTAAAGCCTGAAAGCCAACTAATATAAAAAATATATCAATAGTACTAGTAACATGTAATTGGATTTGTAATAGTAGAATGTGATAATTTTGTTACTTAAGTGAACTATAAATAAATGAAGCAAATGTCTGTGTATATTGCAATAAGCATAAATTATAGTGCTAGGAATAAATAAATGAGGACACATGAACTAATTTATATACGTTTTCTTTTAAAATATTTGAATATCGGAAGCAAGAAATGTAAAAAAGAATGAACTCAAGCGGTAGAACACTAAACCAGTGGTTTTCAAAAGGTAAATCACGTCCTTCGAGGGATCATCATTGGAGGCGGGGTCACCAGATGCTCCTTTTTTAATTTTCTATTTTACTTATAGTTTTAAAGATATGATTATTATTTTTTAATATACTTTAATTTGAAATCTTTAGTTGGCAAATCTCAGTCTGATGTATACAAATTATACTATACTCCATTTACTTGGCGGTTAGCAACACGTGGTTCGTGGTTAGAAGTTATTATAGTGCGATTTTTATATAAAATAAATCATATATTAATTATATATTTTATGCACAAGCTTTACCTTCACTCTGACAGGTGACAGCTTAATAATAATATATATTTTATTTCTGGAGATCAAAATACATGAAATAGAAAGAGCAAAAAAAAAAAGAAATAGTAAGTTACAAAAATTTACATTCCATCTTCTAAAAATTCGGTGACAATGTAGTAACATTTTGGATATAAGAATTTAAATAACTATTCTTGAAGACATTGATAGATAATATTAGGTTAGATTATTACAGCTGACCTGACGTTTAGCGTACAACATTAAAATTGTAGATGTATGAGTAAGTAATGTCGTTGTGTAAGAATCGAATGAGTGATGTCATAATCAAAGAAGCGGAGATATATACATATTAAAAAAATTATTAATAAAAAGTATAATAGTTTTGAAGTATCTTTATAGCAATATTCATATCAATTTCTGCAAAAAATCGATAACTTTTTTATTTTGGTATGACCTCATTTTGCAAACTATTATATCATTATACCAGAGTTCTTAAGACACTATACGAAAATTATAAGTAGAAGTTCTTCCTTTATTGATTTCTGGTGTCGTGGTTTTATTTTTGTAAAGAACATTTTTAAATGAACTTCTTACAAACTTCAATTTTAATCACAAAAAATAAGGAAGCCGCGAATGAATTAAAAAATGTATTTGTGACTTTTGCCTCGAAGGGGGTCATGACTCCGAAAAGTTTGAATGCCACTGCACTAAACAACACTCTCAAATTATTGAAAAATATCCAGTATATTCTCGTATAAATTTAGGAATATTAAAAATTTGTAAAAAAGATAAAAAATATCGCATCGAAACTTATAAAAATTGTACCAACTGTCTTTTTTGATGTGCTGTTGTTTGTTTGTTAGACAGATTAATTTGTTTGGAACTTTGTTAGGAATTTGAAATACTTTTCTTTAATGGAATTATAAAGATCTTTTTAATATTTAAAGATAAAGTTTTCTAATTCTTAAGAGAAGCAGACAGTCAGTTGATAATATCTTACACGTTGAATGTTGGCCAGTAAACTCATAAAATAACCTAGAAATGTAATTTCAGACAAAAAAATAATAACACAGCAAGCAATTTATTTCAAAGTAGTTTTGTTATTGTTCATTTTGATGTCTGTAAACTTTTTAAAGATAAGAATTGTACCTATTTTTATTTTAATTCTATTTTTAGCTACTCAGATGATCAGCTGATTTTAAATGTAGACATTCTTATTCATTCGCACATGTAACACATAAAAATGTTTGTTTGACAATTGCTTTTTAATTTGGTGTAAACTTAATAACAAATAATTACACAAGTATTTCATTTAAAAAAAAAACTGGTAATATAAAAGCGACTAATTAACAGATAATTAACTTTTTAAATTGTCACCTCAAAATTATTTTTTAGAAACTGTTATAAATAAAATGTGTCAGCTAGAATATCGTTTACATTATGCATTTATTTCTACAATAATTTACGAATTAGTTAATCATTCTTTGCCGATTTTTTTGTGCGTTTCATATATTATACTTTAAATAAATATACGGACTTTTCGACATAGTAACATTGGCTGGTAGCACAAGCTCTGTTTTTGGGTGTTTTAAGAGCACGGCTTTAACATGTTAGAAATAGCTAAAACACCCAAAAATACTGCTCTTAAAACAGGCAATATTTGTAATTCAGCTTTATATTATTATTATTTTCGTCCATTAAATTTCATTCATAATAACAGTAATCTTTTTGTATAGGTTTATAATCAATATGGCTGCCAAACTCATAAATCATTGTCTGTAATACAAAATAAAAACATGTATTTTTAAGTATAAAACACAAACTAACCAGTTTTTGACACATTACAAATTATTTAATATTGCTCTCTGATGAACAAAAAACACCTAACCTCAACAGCTCCGCCCAAAACTAAATAACAATAAATCATCTCACCTTCAAAAAATTCAGAACAAACAATCCGTCAGTCATGTTTACCACTAAACACTTCCACTAAACCTCGAAAAATCACTAGAAAACTACACTAACTGCTCTCACGAGAATTCCATTTGTCAGGAAAGTTTTAATTTTTAAATTTTAAGGCAAACATCGTTCAGTGCAAATCCGCGATAGCTGCTCTAGCGAATTACGAACTACTATTTCTGTTAGCGGGAACCGCGAATGTGATCCACCGATCCAAGTGTGCTGTGAACACGATGTGTGTGTGTTTTAGTGGAGATACATGCGAGTCCGCGCGCACGAGAGTGTCGCATGTGGGGCACGGACGAAGAAGCGAAAGTTTACAGGAAGAAATGATGGGAATGTTCATAATTTGTGTTTCGGTTTACGGTTCAATTGTTTTTGTGGTTTGTTTTGGCTGTGTTTATGTGAATTCAATTGTTTAATAAGATGTTATTGACTGTTTGTTTGAATGATTGACTGAAGGCTTATAAAATTCCGGACTGTAGTCCGACTTAATACCACGACGTAATTCTTATAGTTTCCGAGATCTTAATAGTGGTTTCGTACAAGATACACCCTGTATATTTATTTACACCTACTAACGACATTTAGGATCGCAGCGGCCCTGTTTCTTAATAAATATATGTTTAAAAATAATTTTTCGTAACACATGCACAAGAAACACGTTCTTATTCCCTAATATTAGAGAGAGAAACAATGCTTTTCTCCCCTAGGGAAAGAAACATTAAGTTTCTCTCCCTAGGTAGGATGTTTCTCTCCCTAGAGACTACGATTACTAGCTGTTTGCGGCGTTTTCTAGGTAACTAGTTCCGCAACCCATATTTGACAGTTGTCCCGATAAGACGGTAATTTTTGTGCACTTGTTACGAAAAGTATAATATGCTTCTCGGGAGGGCGCGATTATCCCTTGTGTGAAGTTGGAAAACCTCGATTTCACACGCGGGAATAATCACTTGTTTCCGTCCCTTGATGCATAACATACTATTATATTTGATTAAATAAACTTTATTTTCTGGTGTTTTGTTTCTTTTTCGTGCCACAGTCCCGAGAATTTATGAATCCGGCCCTGGTAGAAAATAATCAGGTAATTAAGTGCGAAAAGAAAAAATCCAACTCGGACGTACAAATATGAGAGGCGCAACTATTGAAGTAGATTTAATTATTTATTTTATATTCTTGTTGAAGGTTAAAAAATGTCTAGTTACGGCTATAGTTAATTAAGTTGTTTATTGAACATAAAAAAATGTAATTTAGTGGTTAGGTATTCTTATAGAAACTAATTAATTATAATTCATTAGACGTTTCAGAAATAAATTAATTTTATCTTCTGTGAAAATAATAAATTATTATATGATGATATATTTTAAGAGTACGCACTTTATTGGTTTTTATTTTCTAAATGATTGTAAATATTTCTTTAATTCTAGCTGAAAATAACTTAGTGAAATAGTTCAAATATTTGAGAAATTTCTTTTTGTATAATATTTCTACGTATACGTATTCCTGTATTTCGAAATACAAGAAATCACATAATTTCTGTATGACTTAAATTAAAGAATTTTACAATTATACAATCAGAATTTCTACATAAAAGATTCATGATTTATATATAACAAGTGAATACAAATTTTTAAAATAAATAACCAAATATTTATTTATTATTTTACATAAACATAAATTTTAATAGGTTATAAAAACATACTATTATATGACACATAGATAACATAAAAAACATAATTGTAAGTATTGTATATTTAAAAAAAAAACGTATCCACATTATTTATTTAGACTGGTGTCTACTTACTTAAAAGATAATAAGTATCCTTGAGGTGTTATGATATGTTTGCCAAGTTCAGGTAAGAGTACATATGTTGAAGTGCCAAAACTTAAACATATGTGTATTACAAGTTCACTATTACATATTTAAATTTAGCAATCAGATTATATACTATAAATTGGCAAGTAGAAATAAATTTAATGTTTTCGATTTATTTTCTTTTACTTATATTACATACCCAATACTCGGTGTAGCACTCTGCAATAGCAGATCTCAGTAGTTAATATATTTATGCACGTAAAGTGCGGTTACTTGTCGTCAAATTACTTCCCCAAAGGTGTTAGTGGTAGGGGAGCTACAGGGGTAGTTTTAAAGTAGTGAAAATTGTTTATCGCCTGTGAGAATTAAACCCGGGTTCTCAAATCCACAGTACGACTCGATATTCTATGTTCAAAGATACTCCGTTATGGCCCTCTCAGCGGGTCTATTGTTAAGGATTTAAGCTTGATTTATAGGGGTGCAAGGACAGGTATGTATTCAGTATTTCCCAATTTAATTTTATTTTTATATATATTATAATAATGAAACAGAGAATTTTGTACAAATATTATTATTGATAATGAAGCAAAAAAAAAATGTTATATGAAAGTATCATTGTATAACAATTCGTCATTTAGTTAAATAATGCAAATAAACAATAGTGTCATACATAACAATAAATACAAAATATTACACTGCTATACATATGTAATTATTCGACAATATCAAAGTTAGTATTACTACTGATTTTAAATTTTTGAAAACTAATTTATATACCTAGTCAGTAAGTATGCCTTTGTTATCTTATTTTCCCTAATATGTAATAATACCGGTTTAATTTTACGAATTAATTATTATTTCAAGTAAATCTGAAATACGTAATCCGCACAGAGATTAGAGATTTCCGAATTTAAATATTTTGCAATCCTACCCTGAGCGCCAACAGGTAGAATCTCTTACTGAGTGCGGTTCAACACAGGCTTAGTAAGTTAAAGCCATAACGGAATATCTTTGAACATACTATACCACTGAGCCATCTACCTTACAATAATATTATTATTATTGTTTAAAACTAGCGGTCGACCCGGCATCGCCGAGCCTCTTGCTAACATCCGCGAAAACTGAACAATTCTCATCAAATTAAATCTACCCCTGTGGCTCCCCTTTCACTAATATCTTTGGGTGCTGTGATTTAACGACTGGTAATCGCACTTCACGCGTATAAATATATCATTTACAGAGATCTGTTTCAGCAGAGTGCCACACCTAGTAATGGGTAAAAGACGTGATGATATATTTATTTATATTTATAAGAGGTCAACAATTCTTTGTTAAAATAGATTGAGATTTGTAAAGAATAACAAACAATTTCGTTGAATAACATTACGGGAATAATGGATAATTAACATACTAAAAACATTTGAACGCGTATTTGTACACTAGTGGGCGTTGCCACTCACGATCGAACCATATTTCACAACTAATTATATTGTCACACAAAATTTCATGAATATTTTCCATCCATAAACAATAGAATATCACACTCAGCACCTAATTTAAATACTAAATTATATGATTATAATCAAAATCACTTTTCTAACGGGAAAATCAATTTTGATAAATTCAAAACATGTCACTGGACACAAGCCAACTTACATTTTAAGTTGGCAGACTTGAAATTTGCCATTGTTTATAAACGGTGTTAAATTAAACTGGTTTAATAAGAAATGTGAATTCGTTTTAAATATTAATGAAATTACAACAGATGCAGAAAAAATATTTAGTTGATTTTATTCAGCAACCAATTACTCCAGCATGTTTTGTAGGTAGTGTGCCATGAAATATTTGTTCGTGTTTTGTTCTCGGTTGACAACCAAGTAAATTATTTGTGGTTGCTGTGCTCACGAAATTAACGTAAAATTAATTTAATTACGTTCCTGTAATTGCTGTCATTATAGAAAGCTCAGTTAAATGGCTAAAATTATTTTTATAATACTTTTTACAATGTAATTATGCGAAAATAACTGTAAATAAATGTCACATTATATCAATTAAAGTATGACAGTTTAATTAAAAAGCTAATTTAATTTCTTTCTTAATTAAAATATTAGGAGAGATTTAGAAAAGTATTAATTAAAGAAAATTTAAGCAAGATACTGCATGAACGCTGGAAATTGTTATTTTTTAAGTATATAAAAGATAGAAAACTGGATAAAACATTTTGTGGCGTAAAAAGAAAAATAAGATGCTTTCAAATACTTTACCATAACTTGGAGATCAATAAAACAGGGTGGCGATTCAAGTAATATTAATAAATTCCCTGACTTTTCCCTGATTTTTCCCTGACTAAGTAAAAAAATTCCCTGACTTCTAGAATATTGACTTATTTATGAATTTATGGTTACATTTCATATATTATATCATATATTGTAATATAATTGTTTTTTTTTTATTAAATCTATAGTAAAAGCAAAATCAATTTGTGTTTCCAAACCCAGCAAAGACACAACCTTAAATATTGCATACAGAAAAAACATAGCGCGGTAGAAACGTTAGACAAAACAAAACAGTTTTCAATTAGTAAACATCCTTCGGTTATATTTTCATAGATGGCGGTTCTCACTCTTAAGAAGCAATAAAGGGTATTTGTTGCCAATAAAGGTATACTATCTATCTAATAAAGGGTATTCTGCCAATAAAATCTAAAAATAACTAAATACATTTTGAAATAAAAGTTTGTAGTTATTTTTCTAAAATTAAATTAAAAAATTTAAAGAACAAACAACTTTTTTCCCTGACATGGAATAAAATTCCCTGACTTTTCCCTGACTTTTCCAGAAATATAAAATTCCCTGACTTTTCCCGGTTTTCCCGGTTTTCCAGGTTAGTCGCCACCCTGTAAAACTTGAAGAGATACAAAATAGGTAAAATTAAATTATGGATAAATTGTATAATTCCATAATTAGTAAAATAAATACTTAATTATTAATGAAATTTTATTATAGAAAAAAAATAAATTGTGGTACCATCAGGATTTGAACCTGGGACTTTAGAACTCCGGTTAGGTTAGGTATAATTCCTTAATTAGTATTTTTTAAAAATAAATACTTAATTATAAATGAAATTTTATTATAGAAAAAACAAATTGTGGTACCATCAGGATTTGAACCTGGGACATTTGAACTCCGGTAAAATGATCTTACAAGCTGAGCTACGGTATTCATGTAATCCAAAACTGTTAAATCAGAATAAAAATATATAGATATTGCAGATTTCAAAGGTTCCAAATTCAAATTTCATGGTACGTATTTAAATTTTTCTTTCTATATTAAAATTACATATAATTCTTATGTGTAGGTAGCTTAGTGGTATCGAGTCAGCCTACAAAATTGAAACCTCGGGTTCGATTCCAACAGGCGACATACAAATTTCATCACACTAAAAATACCACTGTGGCTTCCTCTTCACTAACATATCTGCGGGTCATAATTTGACAGCTGGTAACTACACTTCAAGCGCATAAATATATCACTGCTCCAGCAGACTGACACCCAGTAATGGGTAAAAGACATGATGATATGTTCATTTGATTTTTTTCACTATTGAAATAAATCATCACCCTTTTTACGCATTACTGGCACTCTGCCGTAGTATATTTCGGTAAGTGATATATTTATGCATGTGAAGTGAGGTTATCAGCCGTCAAATCACGGTCCACAAATTGTGTATTGCCTGTGAGAATCGAACCCGGGTTTTCAAACCCACAAACCGACTCGATACCAATGAGTTTCTTATATTACTTAAAAATTTTATTTTGATAGTAAATACTTGCAAGTTAGGATGGCTCGTTTCGACAGCTGGTATGTGTAATATAAAAATACATTAATATTAGATGAAAAGCGTATATTTAACTAGATTTTGAAAATGTATTCCGGTCTAGTTGCTTCCAGTTATATCACAACGTATCACACATAATCAAAATACAAGGAACTGATTGTCTAGACACAACTTTCATTAATTAAGCAAACAAAAAATAATTAACATCTATGTACGAATTTCTACACAATCACAAGATAAAAAGCCAGCTTTCTTTTACATTCCCATGCTTAACACACAGTGAGACAGTGAGACTCATCGGCTTCAAGTCTAAGATACAGGTAAACACAGTGAACAACATGATTACATCTGTCTATTCGAGCACACGATAATGTTGCCCAACAACTCTCAAACTGTGGATTACGAACGTTGTTCTATTTGTTATTTTATAATAAAATATCAAACTAAACACTTGTCTATGTCTCACAAAATTTAGTTTGATATTTTATTATTAAACCTAGTTTCACCAAGTGAGCATTCAAAGACAATTAATTTTGTCTTTGTTGTTTTTTTATTTAAATTGTTATTTTATATTATTCCTATAAAAATGTTGATGATGAAATTCCGTGTCTTAGTCTAACTACAAATTTTCTTTTCTTATTTATTTTATAAAATAAATAAATATATCATCACGATTTTTATCCATTACTGAGTGTGGCACTCTGCCTAAGCAAATCTCGGTAAGTGATATATATTTTCACGTGAAGTGCGGTTACCAGCTGTCATATCACGACCCCTAAAGATATTACTGGAGGGGGAGCCACAGGGGTAGATTTAAATTGGTGAAAATTGTTTGTCGGCTGTGGGGATCGAACCAGAGTTCTCAAAATCCACAAGCCGATTTTTATGAATTTTACTAATTAACAGTTGATTTCGATTAATCGAGGCAGTCGCTTATTTGGGACAAACTTTACAGATTAGACATTAAACGAAGAAGTAAAATAATTTGATTCGCTTAGTTGGGACATCATGTTGTTTCATTAAGACACGATAAAGTATAAGTTGAACAAAGACATATTTTTTGCATATTGATTTTATATAATTCATATTTTTCATATGGGGTAGGTGGCTCGGTGGTATCGAGTCGGCTTGTGGATCTTGAGAACCCTGGTTCGATCCCCACAGCTGACAAATAATTTTCACCAAATTAAATCTACCCCTGTGGTTTTCCCTCCACTAACATTTTTAGGGGCCGTGATTTAACGGTTAGTAACCGCACTTCACTCGAAAAAATATATCACTTACCGAGATCTGCTTAGGCAGAGTGCCACACCCAGTAATTGGTAAAAGGCGTGATGATATATTTATTTATATTTATTTTTCATAAAATTGCTGGAAATTTATTGCAATGTGTCAAACGCGAATAGACAATTGTAGGTACAGTTACAATTAGTTGCAAAACAATAAAATATTGCTTGATATTCAAGTCACTCCTCTTTAACAATGTTTACAGTTTTTTTTTGCCTATAGCTCAATAGTAGTTTGAGAACTACTGATAGTAATAATAAAAGAGAAACATTGTTCGTTCGTGCCGTGTAAAGATTTGGCGAGATCTACGTTGGCATACAACACCAACTTCAACAACACGTTGTTGAGGAACACACCCAGTGCTTACAACGTCACAACGCACAGACTAATTAACCTAGAAATTAATAATCCCATCGTCAGCCACTCATGGGCGTGCGTTAATGGGGACACGAGGTAGTATACTTTTTATGTGCGGAGTATAATGCAAATACATTGCAGAGTTAATTAAAAAAATTATTTTGAGCTAGTTTGTTGGTTTAATGAAGATTTATTTGTAATATGAAATTAGGTATTTCCAACGATCATAATTTTTTATTGGGTTTATAAATAAAGTTAAAAAAAACACATTAACATAGGAAATACGTTATCCAATATCTCTGCTTCCCTGTTTACTTACAAGAGAAATATTTCAAATAAAAACTGTAGATTAAATATTAAATCTAAATCAATTCCTCATTTTAAATAAATAAATAAATATATCATCATGCCTTTTACCCATTACTGGATGTGGCACTCTGTCTAAGCAAATCTCGGTAGGTGATATATTTTTCGCGTGAAGTGCGGTTACCAGCCGTAGCCAAAGATATTAGTGGAGGAGGAGCCACAGGGATAGATTTAAATTGGTGAAAATTGTTTGTTGGCTGTGGGAATCGAACCAGGGTTCTCAAGATCCACAGGCCGACTCTATACCACTGAGCCACCTACCCCATTTTATTGCATCTAAAATTAATTTTGTCTACTTATTAAATATGTATTATCAATACATTAATGACACACATTAAGATATGGATTTTCATTACAATACCGATTTTCATTACGATACAAATTATTGACCAATAACTGCACAGCAGTGATTGTTTCCACTATTTATTCAATAATAGTTATTTTTTTTATTAAGTACGCAAAATGAGTATTTATGATACGCGTGAGAATGTTACTTTTAGTCGAGACCGCAGGTAAAGACAAAAAAAGTCATTGGAATGCGTCAAAAAACAAGAATTTTGCCTACGAAATACAAACAACATTTTTTCTACAACTGTAAATAAAAAATAATACAATAATTATTGATTTATTTAAGTAAATTTAAGGAAAACAATCAACAATAATATGAATTTGATACTATTGATGTGTTGTAATTAATGGAACCAGACAAAAAATAATTTGAGAGCGTGCGCGAAATACTCTTTTTGCACACTAGGATGCGAAACAGTGAGCAAAATACTCATTTTGCGCTCTAGGGTGCAAAATAATGCGCAAAATACGTGTTGTCATAGTAATGTAAATTATGAAAAAAACACATACTTCGCGTATTGATATTAATGAAAAACAAAAATTAATAGTTTTTAACAGTTGTAGAAAACATACATTTTTTTACATTAAAAAATAGTGTATGCAAATCGTGTGTAATGGCTATTAAAACACTTGCTTATGGCTTGTATCGTAAATTTAATAATCGTATATTAATAATAGCTACCCTTATACCCAATTTTTATTTGCAATTTTTTCCAGCAAAGTAACAGAAATAATGGTAGAGAAAATGTTAGTTAGTGGTATCGAGTCGGCCTGTGAATCTTGAGAAACCTGGTTCGATCCCCACAGCCGACAAACAATTTTCACCAATTTAAATCTACCCCTGTGGCTCCACTAATATCTTTGGAAGCCGTGATTTGACGGCTGGTAACTGCACTTCACGCGAAAAAATATATCAATTACCGAGATCTGCTTAGGCAGAGTGCCACACCCAGTAATAAGTAAAAAGGCGTGAAGATATATTTATTTATAAAAAGATAAACGGGGATATATAACCGGCAACTTCTGTCCGAGTTTGCGAATTCACAACTTGCTGACTTATATTTAAATAAGACTGTCTTTAAGTTGTTCAAATTTCACTATAAGCTATAAATCCCCTCTACTGTAAATAAATAAATAATTTACAACCTTCAGTCTATAATTTAAATCTAAAATATTCCTTCGGGAACACCCAATTCTATAAATAACTAATAAAATTTGATTAAATCAACAAACTAGCTTCAAAGAAGGTAATATTAGTTTATGAATATTTGATACAATATAAAACATCTCTCCAATGACCTCTTGGAGAGGTCGCAAGCGTGGGTCAGAGAACGTGAAGGCAACCTTGACCCTGTGACACAGAGCAGGAACAGCTGAACAGGTACAAGAAGTGACACCATCATCATCAACTCACAGTTCCTGGTTGTTTGTTATGGAATGAGATGCAGCAGCACTAGAGTGGAACGGATTGTGTTACGTTAGGTGTGATGAAAACAAGTATTTTGTGCAAGGATGCGACTATTTAAATTCGCTGTCAATTCGAGGTGCATTTTAAATTATATGTTATTACAAACAGGGCATGTAATCGAAATAATGTGCTTAACGGTTAACCGATCATAACAATGTTATAATAAGAGTTTTGTTTAATTTTTTTTATGATAGGAAACTAGTTTTATCGGTTAAAAAATGTAATTCAAAATTATTTTAACAACTAAAATAATGTTAATAACTATAACTAACACCGTTATTAGGTATTTATCTGATGTTGTTGACTGTGGTGTTTATAATAATTATAATTTAATTATTAATATAATATTAACTAAGTAACTAAAAATGTGAACATCATGTGCTATTAATTTTGCGAATATTGAAAATGATTATTTTGTTTCATATGGAGTTAAAATGTTTAAAGAATTTCGTAAAAAACTATTAACTTACAACTTAACTTAATAATTGTATATTTTTGTTAAATTTTTATCTTTGTAATTTTATTTGTTATTTATTTATTTTACAACCACTCAACAGGATAAAATTATCCCAATTACAGAAGGTTGGAAAAAGAAAAAAAAAACAACCAAAAAATTTTAAACATTGCGACATAATACAAGAGAAATTAAATACTATAGGAGTATTAAACACTAATTTTAAATGACATATACACTATAAATTAACCGTTTACATTTCACAAGTGGACAAACATTGAAGCGAAATACATTTGAAATATGAATTAAGAATCATAGAAATATCTGATTATATATAGAGCATAATCGTCGTATAGGAGCTTTGAGCTCATAAATTGACTTAATACTTGTCAGAAAGAAAGTGCAACCAATAATTATGTTTACTTTAAATTGTATTTAATTCCTACCCTTTTATTAGGCTTCACCTATTGGGTAGTGTATTTAAAATAAAATAAAAAATAAGTTGTGAAAGCCTGTATAAGAAAAATATCAGATTATGAAAAATAAAAATATAATTAAAGTGGTTTAATATTTTTTTGAGTAAAGATTATTGTTATTTGTAGCTCTAAAAATGCCGGTTAAAATTGTGGTTAACGTTCGTGACTCTTCGTTATAAATATCGGTTAACAGTTTTAAAACCGGTTTTATGCCTTGATTGCGTAGTGCAATTAATTATGTTGGTGAAAATATTTGTTTCATAAACAGCACGTTGAGTTCAAATACACCCTGTATATCCAACTCGCGAGAGAAATGCTTCCCCCGGTGTTTTGTACATTTTGCCATTGCCCTGTGCTTCATTGTCACACCTCAGGGTAGGTGACTCAGTGGTATCGAGTCGACCTGTGGATCTTGAGAACCCTGGTTCTATCCCTACAGGCGACAAACAATTTTCGCCAAATTAAATCTACCACTGTAGCTCCTCCACCACTAACATCTTTGGGGGCCGTGATTTGATGGCTGGTAACCGCACTTCACGCGAAGAAATATATCACTTACTGAGATCTGTGTCGACTGAGTGCCACACCCAGTAATGGGTAAAAAAGGCGTGATGATATATTAATTTGATATATTTAGGATAAAAGTACTACTATACCTCGGTGTATAATATACTATTTTATAAAAAAAAAACCGTTACGTACGTGATTCTGTTCACGAAGTTCATTTTTTTTTGTACAATAATACTTAAAATACTAAATATTTGTTGGAAATTAATTTTAAACAAGATTACCGTTTCCTTGATAACAAAATTATATTTATATGTATAAAACGATTATTCAATTAAAATTCGTAATAAATTTTGCAGTTCTTTAATGTACAATTTAACCCATGTCTAATTAATAATTTTAAAGTAATTTATAATTATCTGATAAAACTATCTCTAAAATCAAATTAATAAGCAGCATTCTCTTTTGTCTAAAATTTAATCTCAGAACAAAATGATAATAATCAAGATTTAATAAAATCTGTATATCCTGTTCTGAGATAATAATCAAAATATTCCACAAAAGGAAACAATGACAATAAGCTGAGTATTTCCCATTAGGAAACAATAAAATGAATACGCAGTCGGTGGAATAATTACTAATTACTAATTGCTGCTTACGCCACGTGACAGGAAACAAACGAACAGTGAATTAGACATGGCGGCCGTTGTCTCTTCTCATATTAAATTGCAATTATTATTTACCGAGACTGGGTTTTTGTAGCTCTCTTCGCAGTAACTTTAGACTTTAGCAGATAATGATGAGATCGTTAGCAACATTAACTGACAGAAATTAAAGCTTTTTAATTTTGTTTACCTTTATTTTAAACTTATTATAATAGCGAATTCTTCGCAAATTAATGAGAAATTTTATCAAAAGTTTATTATAATTAAAACAGAAGATTCACGAAAAATGTATTATACCAGTTTCCTTTTTTCTAGTATAAATTTCTGAAGAAGTTCAATTACAAAAGATTTCGTAAAATTTTAATGAAGGATTATAAAATTATGACGTTACATATTATCAAAAGAGGCAGACGATCAGAATACAAACAAATCATCACCATTTTTACATTTTATATTTGACAAAGTTTTTAGTTTGAGATGCTCAAATTTCAAGTTTCTAGTTACGGTCTTATTTCGTATTTATATATTTTGTTCCGAAATATCTTTTAGAACGTAAATTATGGTCGAACTCTCCGATAAATCTATGAGTTTTTTAGATCTGCAATTTTGTAAATAATTACAAAATTCATCAATATTTGTTGGTAAGTAGAAAATAATTCGGTTATAAGTTCCGCTGCGATTTGATCATCAATTACAGATTTACGGATCTATAAAACTAATAGATTTATAATAACAAAAAATTCCACTATATGTTTAATAATGATGTTAATAGTAATTAAAGAAAAATAGCATCGAAATTCATTAGGGAATTATCTTATTATATTACAAAAAATGTCACCAATTGTTAAATTTAGAAAGACTTTTTAAAATGAAATAAATATAATACGTTCAAATATAATTACAATAATCAATCAGATTATAAATCATTAATATGAAATTAATCATCTGTTGCAATTGATAAATTATGTAATAATAAAAATGTCACCGATTCTGGTAAACTCAGCCTTGCCCATTATATCTAAATTTATTTCATATAATCAATAGATAATTCCTCAAAAAAATGGCATCTTTATATATATATAATATCATCATCATCACACCTTTTACCCATCACTGAATGTGGCACTCTGCCTAAGCAGATCTCGGTAAGTGATATATTTTTTCGCGTGAAGTGCGGTTACTAACCGTCAAATCACGGCCTCCAAAGATATTAGTGGAGGAGGAACCACAGGGGTAGATTTTTTAAATTGGTGAAAATTGTTTGTCGGCTGTGGGGATCGAACTAAGGTTCTCAAGATCCACAGGCCGACTCGATACCACTGAGCCACCTACCCCATTATGTATATATATAATCGTACATTAGGAAATAAATAAATATTTTGGGTAAATTACACTATGTTGTGCCACAATTAATTATATTTAAATTGTGCAAAACCCAAGTTTTTACTTGCCTAGGACTAAATGGATTGAAGGTTTGTTATAGTTATTAACAAACCTAGGAATGTTATGAGTATTATCGTAGAGCGAGAATTTTAAGACATCTAAGGCCTGTTATGACTTATAACATCCGTGGTTTGTTCAATGGTTTACCGGTTTCAGAATATAAACACGTTAACGTCATTAATAAATATTATTTTTTGAAATTCTTTTATGAATAACGTCAATGTCATCATTTTAGAAGGTGAACAAGTAAGTTTGTGGTCTGCATGTTTTTATTTAACGCCATGGTTACAATTGTTTTGTCTCATATTTATAAATAATTTTTTTATTTAAACGTCGTAACGTGGTCACCTCTAAATTGAAAGACTGTACAATTAATATATATTATAATAAGCAGGAGAAGTAATCTTTGTATTATTGTTGTTTTGAGTTCCGTTTGTATTAATAGTGTAATATTATCATTGCGTTTTATTTTAATTTTCTTGACTGTGTTGACAAGTCAGTATGGTAATATTACCGTACAGAATATAGTTATTACTTACATACCAGCCTACTTTTGTACATGTAAACATAAGTTTCATATCCTGAAACCGGTAAAGTAAATAAAATATTTCAAGTGCGATGAATAATCAAACTTGTATGAAAAGAATTATGAATATGGTGATTTGCACTCAAAATAAAAATATATGAATTTCCAAACTGCGGCTCAGTGAGTCCGAACCTTATACTCCAATTGGGATAAAGTTACTGTTGTACAGATTATCATAAATAAATAAATATCTGGCGAAAATTAATTACGAGATAAATTCAGAGAATAAATGTTCAGTGAATATCTCAAAATTTTGTTCTACCTCATTTAACGGAATATAACCTGATATTATGTATGTATGTAAGTATACAACTTAGCTATTTTATAATATTTAGTAATCAATTAGATTGATTAACAAACAGTTACTAATGAACTAATTCAAATAAAATCTACTGATATGTCTATATTTAGTTGCTGACAAACAATTTGAATCTAAAATTAGAAACTGAGACGACAGGTAATTATAGAAAAGGGCAGTGACAGGTAGCAACAAACCTATCTGTATTCAAGATCGTTTTTCCGATAACTAAACGGAAGATATAACTTTCTAACGGCCGTTTAGAAAAGCGCCAAGAGATTTGCCGTCTGGTGCATCGTCAAGTAGACGTATACAGATTTTCCAGAACCGTACAGGGAACATTACAAAGAACAGAAATATTATCATCACGATATAATAGTATGTTATGCATCAAGGGAGGCAAACAAGGGATAATCGCGCCCTCCCGTGAAGCATATTATACTTTTCGTAACAAGTGCACAAAACTTACCGTCTTATCGGGACAAATGTCAAATATTGGTTGCGTAACTAGTTACCTAGGAAACGCCGCAAACAGCTAATAATCGTAGTCTCTAGGGAGAGAAACATGCTACCTAGGGAGAGAAACATTCTACCTAGGATGAGAAACATAATGTTTCTCTCCCTACGGAAAGAAAAGCAGTGTTTCTCTCTCTAAAATTAGGGAATAAGAACGTGTTTCTTGTGCATGTGTTACGAAAAATAAATTTTGCAATTTAAACTAAAATGTTGAAAATAATCAACTTCTTAGTTTAAGTACCTTATGGGCGTATTCTGTATTAGATTCTTTTAATTTTTAATGCCAGTTCGTAATTTTCTTTTTTAAATTTAATGTCGTCTATTGTTATTAGGTAAAAAAAGTCAGTTATATAATACAATCATTAGGTAATTTATTTTTTTGCATATTGATCTGAAAGTCGTCATTTTTAAAAGAATAATCGAGTAGAAAGTGACACATTTTTCAACTACTTTTAAAAATTGTGAAAAAGTAAATACTACATTTTCGTTGTTCTAATTTACTTTTTTTTGGCTATATTTTTAATTCTCTCCTTGGAGTTCATACAAAATTTCTACAGAAATTTTGACGTTTGTCAAAATAATTTTAAATTTTCCCACATTTCGCGCACTTAATACAAAAATAACTATTATTGATTCTTTCTATATATTTGATTTAGTTATAAATAAATAAAATAAATATATCATCACTTCTTTTACCCATTACTAAGTGTAGCACTCTGCCTAAGCAGATCTCGGTAAGTGATATATGTTTTCGCGTGAAGTGCGGTTACCAGCCTTCAAATCACGGCCCCTATAGATATTAGTAGAGGGAGAGCCACAGGGGTAGATTTAAATTGGTAAAAATTGTTTGTCGGCTGTGGGGATCGAACCAGGATTATCAAGATTCCCAGGCAGACTCGATACCACTGAGCCACCTACCCCATATAGTTTCATAAATAAATTTCTAAATTGCATAAACCCAGCATAAATCTCATAAATGCATTAGTCCGAATTCAGAATTCATCTTTAGCATCTTGTACCTCATTCTTATCAATTTATTACTGCATATATTTCTCTTCATTCGATCTAAAGTTTTCAGTTAAAAGCTAAAAGCTCTTGATCTATATCTACATAATATAAAAGTTTGGTTTTTTACCTACGGTCCTGGTTCCATTATCCACACTTCCTGTCATCAGTCCTATCGCAAAACTGTTCAACCATAGGTAAACGAGTTTAAAACTCATCATATTCCTTATCAGCTCATGTACAACAACTAAATTAAACACAAACCCACTAAATGCAGGACAAGTTATCTTTTTACAAAGTCATAACACAGCACAAAACGCAAGGTAATGTCAAACAGTTCTGTTTCCGAGAACTTGTTATTTTGACAGTGAGCACGCACAATACTTCTACCACACTGACCGGAAGTTGGCAAAATTGCAAAACAAGATGACTTTGATCTTAAAATAAATGACAGTCTTTTTTTAAATCACTTACAAGTGACATAATGATCGACAAATCTAGTTAACATGGATGTCTAATGAATCTACTCAATGTCACTAACAAAAATTTGAGATCTAGGTCTGGTATTTGGTATTGTGATAGTAGCTGGGCTAAAAATATAAGTGATGATCAAGATTAACTGACTACTTAAAGGACAGTTTACTGAAGCCAGAGCCGTAACTAGTTATTTTTGCGCGCCAGACAAAAATAAAATATTGTGTTCCCTATCATCTATCTAAAAAATTGATATCTTGTTCACCTGATGATGGTCTAGTCGACCGAAATACGTATTGTAAAATAAACTTTACATTATTTGAAACTAACCTAGTGTGTTTTTTTAATTTAATTTTATAAAAAATTGAAGTTTCAATACATTAATATATTATATAATTCACCAAGGGAAAAACTATTATCCCGCGAGGTGTATGTATTATTTTATAAACAACCTGTAAATAATGTTAACTTTATTATAAAATCATTACTTAATGTGCTTCATTATTTACCAAGGGAAATAAAAAAGACATGTACTCCCTAGAGAATAAAAGAATTCAAAATCATTGGAACATTAAGATTACCAACTAGGGAAATAAAGTGATTTTAATAGTTGTAAAGAAAATGTGTTTATTTCGTGAGCAAAAGTCTTACTTTTTTGGTCATTTGAATGACTTTTTTGTCCCGATCTAGCTTTCTAGGCATTCTCATAAAATAACTATTTTATTATTATTTGAAAATATAGTGTCTCTTATTTTCCAAAATTTAGAGCATGAATTCAAATTGAGATGCTTCACATTAACTATACTAAATTCAATTCAATATAGATTTTTTTTAAATATATACATAATTTAGTTCTTTTGGTAAAATAATCAAATGCAATACGCCGAGAGCTTGAAAATTATCGGGTATTTCCCGATTGTATCGTTCCTACGCAGGGAAACAAGAGAGAAATACCCGATTAATTTTCAAGCTCGAGGGGTATTCGGCTGATTATTCTTGATGATTCTGAATAGCGCATAGGTTACAACTGTCGGAAAATGATTGTTTATCGCCTAGCAACCTAGCCGGGAAATTTTCGATATTATTTAGACCTAGTTGTACCACGTGATGTTAAATGCCACGCTTTTATTGGTCGAACTGGGGTTGAAAAAATAATCGCTGAAATCTCTTTCTTTCATAATTAATTACTGATAAAATTCAAAGAATATATTGTAGTTCAAAAATATGACGGTTAGTATTTTTTAAATAAATTCGTGTGAATACCGATAAGAAATGTAAATGTGAAGAGAATGGATGGCTATGAATTCCGAGAAACAAAAGGTCAAACATGCATGAAATAATTTACTGATGAGAATGAAGCGATAAAATTTGCAAGGATACGAAAAAATATTTGGCACCAAATCATTGTTGTTATAAATGAAAGTCTCGTAACCTCAAACCTCACATAGGTATTAGTTGCAAATTGTACATTAGACAAGGAAACATCATTAATTAGTATTTTGTTTCACTTTCTGTACGATCGCACGAAAATAATTAATGATAAAGATAATTATATTTTAATAATGAATACATTTATAATTTGTTTAACAATTTGTCAAAACTACATGAAAATTATCACTTTCTTTTCTTAATTTAGGGAAGATAATTTTACTTCCAGCCGGGTTGTAAAATAAAATAAATAAATATATCACCACACCTTTTACCCATTACTGGGTGTGGCACTCTGCCGTAGCAAATCTAAGTAAGTGATATATTTCTTCGCGTGAAATGCCGTCAAATCACGGCCCCCAAAGATGTTAGTAAAGGGGAAGCCACAGGGATAGATTTAATTTGGTGAAAATTGTTTGTCGCCTGTGGGGATCGAACCAGAGTTCTCAAGACTCGATACCACTGAGTCACCTACCCCATAGCCGGGTTGTCATAAAATGAATGTGTTTTTAAATTTTACGAATTAATAACAAAATTTCCGATTTTACCTAAAAAATGACCAAATTTTCATCAAAACAACATTAAATTGAAATAAATAAATAAATAAATATATCATCACGCTATTTACCCATTACTGGGTGTGGCACTCTGTCTAAGCAGATCTAGGTAAGTGATATATTTTTTCGCGTGAAGTGCGGTTACCAGTCGTCAAATCACGGCCCTCAAAGATATTAGTGGAGAAAGAGCCACAGGGGTAGATTTAAATGAGTGAAAAATTGTTTGTCGGCTGTGGGATCCAACCAGGGTTCTCAAGATCCACAGGCCGACTCGATAACCACTGAGCCACCTACCCCATAAATTAATTTGAGATATAAATATATTATCTCTGTACCTCCTTTCTATGTATTAGTTTGGAGGCCGTAGTTTGACAGCTGGTAACCGCCTTTAAGCTCAAAGCAGGCACACCTAGGACTGGTTGTTTTTACAATACAATAATTAAAACTCTTTAATTACAATTTTATAATTAATAACTTGTTAATTAACTTGTTAAATCATTCAAGTACAATAATGAAGAAAACAAGAATGTGCAAACCCGGCTGAATGAGCTAGCATTTTTGCTATACTTCTTACATAACAATTAACCGTCTCATTACTCATGTACCTTTGTCAAGGTGAAAATAATTAACAACATAAAAAAATAAACAAAAAACTACCGTGTACAAAACCTTGGTCAGCAAAAATTAGGACATTTTCGGATCGGCAAACATAAAACACTCTACCATTTGGAGCTAAATAAATTCACTGTTAACCTTGAAATGAAAACAACAACCTTATTTATTATTTCAATACGATCGCGTGTTTATACAACTCAGTTTTTAAGATCATTTACCAGATATTTGAAATGTATTCCATCATAATCAATTGAAGTTTCACGAATACACAAAGGAAAAGGAAGTATTTCTTGCTTGAATAGAGTTGTCGCTGATCGAAGAAGAAGAGAAATCATAATAAAAGATGTTATTTAATCACTACAAATTGCCCTAATGACAAATTGACATTTTCTAGATGGCTTTTATTAAAGTACCGGATATACAAGTCTGTTTTCCTGTATTGAAGCATTTACTTTTTTATTTTTCTCATAGAATTATACATTTGACCTCATTTCGTTTTTCATCAACATCAAAGGGAAATAAGTTTTATTTATTCCGCAATTTTTATCTTATGCTAAGGAAAATCTTTTTTATAAAATATAATTGTAATTACGTCCTTATAGAAAAGACGACATTAATTTAGAGAGCTCTTTAAAAAAGTTACTAATAAATGTATACATCAATAAATCAAAAATGGTACGTCAAAATATGACATGATCTGAACAATGATTTCTATGTTTTTTGTTTGTTTGACAGAAAAATTTATTAGCAACTTTTTTATGAGACTGAAATATTGGCATTAAAGTCTGTTCGGTGTGTGTTGTGGTATAGAAAGTATTTTGTTTTGATTCTGATTAGACGAAGACGTCAAAATGAAGACATGTTAACATAGGATACAAACTTATGACTAGAACAGCACTGCACAAATTTTTTATTGTTTCATATTTTTATATATGTTGATAAGAAATATTTAAAAGTTTTATAATATAAATCTCTATGGCATTTTAGAACATATAACCAGGGACTCGAACCGAAAAATTTTGAGGTTTGGTTATGGTTTTTATATTGTAAAATAAAATAAATATATCATCACGCCCTTTACCCATTACTGGGTGTGGCACTCTAAGGCAGCAGATCTATGTAAGTGATATATTTCTTCGCGTGAAGTGCGGTTATCAGCTGTTAAATAATGGGGAACAAAGATGTTAGTGGAGGGGAAGCCATAGGAGTAGATTTAATTTGGTGAAAATTGTTTGTCAGCTGTGGGGATCGAACCAGGGTTCTCAAGATACACAGGCCGATTCGATACCATTGAGCCACCTACCCCATGCTATGTAAAGTCTTCATTTTGATGTTTTTGATCAGGTAATCAGAATCAGTTCTATGCAACTGAAATGTAATCTTTAACCGGTAGGTCTTTAAATCTAATAAATATTATGTAATTATTCTTATTATTATTTATGGTCGCAGATAAAGTATAATACACAACTCGAATTGTGACGCAATTACATTGCTCGTGAAATTACTGCACTCGCTGAAGCTCGTGCGCAACTTTTTCACTCGTACGTAATGTGCTTGTTACAATTCTCCTTATGTAATGTACTATTGTTGACAAGGTTCGAAAAGTAATTGAAAAATTAAGTTCTAAACCTATCTTTCTCAAACTTTAATTATTTATGTTTCAAGAAATTTATTTCACACCAAAAATGTTTTACATTTATTAGTATTTTGTGTCAAGTTCTATGATAAACAAATTAAAAAGAACATTTTTTTGCAACTTTACATCTAATTTTTAAGGTAATAAATAGTTAAAAACAAAGTCCGGCACTACGGTGGTGTCGTTAGCGTTCCGGCATTCGAAATAGAAAATTCCTAATTCAAATCTCACTTAAACTACAAATATATGAACTACCACACAGTGGCTCAATGTATGCGGACCCTGTACTGTAACCACCCTAATCCAGGGCTGTAAAAAGAGCCCGAAAGAGAATCTAGCACTGCGCAGATTCGTGGCAACGGGAGCTTCATTTAATTTAATTTCATTTTCTGAAATCGACGCAAAACCTTATAGATCCGTCCTATTTCCTAACTACTGATTACTGGTGAACATCATGAGAAAAAAGAGGGACTTATAACTCAATTTTACTAATTATACAATTGTGTTCTCCTCCTTGCTGTATAAGTCTTTAATGTATTTACTTTGTAATAAAATTTAATTTCATGAAATTATGTGGAACTTAGAAAAGTTATTATTTTATTTTTATTATTGAATTGGTTTCACTATGTAATTAGTAACATGGACAATTATTTGTCTTTTTGTTTTATGGTTTTTTTTTATTTTTCTTTAAAGTTATAATTAACCACCAAAATTGATTGGTTGTTTTAAAAAACTCACATTGTATAGTTTGAGTTTAAATTAATATTGAGTATATTTTTCGATTATTGCCCAAATTCCGGTATTGAGTACTTTGCTTGCATCTATATTCAATTATTTATTGTTGTTATTAATAACTGTACTATTATTTAATAATAACTAAAAGAAGCATCAACAACTAGATATATAAGACAAGTAAATAGCCTAACGGAAGTACCTAATTCAAAACTATAAATCAAAATGATAAATAGCACACTCAAAATAAGACAAATTGTAAAAAATTCCAAAAATACTTTCAAATATTATTTTAAAAACCATCTGGTAGCGATTACACTCCAATTTTAAACCCGAAAAGATAACAGACATATTAAAAAACTTAAAGACGCATAAATCACACTAAACGATGAAAATGCTTTTGTTACAAATTAAATAATCTTAACGACTTCCAAGCCTGCTACGATGAATTCCTACAAGGACGTTATGAAATTCTACAGGACTAAAGATATTTGACCCCGAGGTCAATGGACGATGAAAGGATTATATACCAATGTTAACAAGATATATTAGAAATTAAATTAAGTAATTATTCACGCGATTAGAAAATATTATAGAGAAATGAGGATGTCAATGATGTGAAATGCTTTCGAATTGCGTTATTTTTTTTGTAATAGTAAAAAATAGTAACATCGAAAGTTATAAATATGTCGACAGATTTTGCAATCGATAGTGTGTCAAATTTTAAAAAAATGTTTACTTGTTTTGTAATTTTAATACTTGCAAAATGTTACGCAAAACCAATAATTTTACTTACTTTTTATCAATGTATTATTATTATAATTATCCTCTTGTTACATATGAATTTTTCAATAACACTGCTTCTCTAATTAATTTTCAGAGAACAGCGTAAAAAATATAAAGAATAAGATGAAAGTTAAATGTTATATATCTGTTCCAATTTCATGAATATGAGAATAATATTGGTTTTTTGACAATTTTTAAAATTAATTTTATAAACAAAATAAAAATATATCATCACACCTTCTACCCATTATTGGGTGTGACAGTCTGCCGGAGCAGATTTCGGTAAATAATATATTTCTTCGCGTGAAGTACTATTACCAGCCGTCAAATCACCACCGCCAATGATATTAGTGGAGGAGAAGCCACAAGGGTAGTTTTAATTTAGTAGAAAAAACAGGCGACACCTGTGGGAATCGAACCCAGATTCTCAAAGCCACAGGCTAACTCGATACCACTGAACCACCTACTCCTAATAATAAAATAAAATAAATATATCATCACGCCTTGTACCCATTACTGGGTGTGGCATTCTGCCGGAGCAAATCTTGGTAGTGATATATATCTTCGCGTGAAATGTGGTTACCAGCCGCCAAATTACGGCCCTCAAAGATGTTAGTGGAAGAGGAGCCACAAGGATAGCTTTAATGTGGTGAAAATTGTTTGTCGCTAGTGGGAATCGAACCCAAGTTCTCAAAGCCACAGGCTAACTCGATACCACTGAACCATCTACTCCTAATAATAAAATAAATATATCATCACGCCTTGTACCCATTACTGGGTGTGGCACTATGCCGGAGCATATCTCGGTAAGTAATATATTTCTTTGCGTGAAGTGTGGTTACCAGCCGCCAAATTACGGCCCTAAAAGATGTTAGTGGAAGAGGAGCCACAAGGATAGTTTTAATGTGGTTAAAATTGTTTATCGCTAGTGGGAATCGAACCCAGGTTCTAAAAGCCACAGGCTGACTCGATACCACTGAACCACCTACCCCTAATAATCAAATAAAATAAATATATTATCACGCCTTGTATCTATTACAGAGTGTGGCACTCTACCGTAGCAGATTTCGGTAAGTAATATATTTCTTCGAGTGAAGTATGGTTACCAGTCGTCAAATCACTACCCCACATATGTTAAGGGAGGGAGTGCCACAAGGATAGTTTTAATGTGGTGAAAATTGTTTGTTATATATCAGTTAAGCTGACACTGTTACAATTTTATTTTTTAATTTTATTTAATAAGTCGGATTCAGAATCAAACCCGGAGTATTTAGAACTACTAAAATGATCAGGAATCGAATGCATTTTTACTCTCAGCAGCGACCTGGCTATGAACAAGTCTTTTATTTTCACATTCATATAAATTATGAAACGTATTTTGCACCTAATACGAAAACAAGTTACTTTTCATTATTTATTGCATCAATATTAATTGCGCATGGCATAATTTTTGAGGGACAATCTGCATAAATAATTTATTTTGTTGTTAGTTATCCATTACTTAACAACTGATTGATAAAACGGGCATAAATCGTCTTAATCATATTCAACTAAATGTTTATATTTACTTTTTATTGTAAAGGTAATAATGATAACGTTTGTGATAGTATATGCTGTTTGTAGCAAATTAATTGTTGAAAATTATAAATTTGTATTACTTTGACATGTTTATACATTTGATTTATAAAATAGGAAATAAATTATTAAATAACATACGAGTATTTTCAATTAAGTTAGTAGTTAATGTATTGCCCTTGATCAAAGTTAAAATTAATTATTTTATTAGTGTATTAATTAAATTATTAGTGTCATTATTATCTTCAAACCGAGCTTTAAATTTATAATTAATTTATACATAAAATACTTTAAATTCCAAATTGAAAATACAATTACATTAACTAATTACAAATTTACTCGTAAAACTAAGTGAAATTGTGATAAATTATATATAGCAATTAATATTTAATTGATCTATTATTATTTTAGAGAGATACATTCGGCTAATATCGAAATTTGAACCCAAAACTCTTTATATAAATAAAAAATATATCATCACGGCTTTTACCCATAACTGGGTGTGGCACTCTATCGAATCAGATCTCGGTAAGTGATATATTTCTTCGGGTGAAGTGCGGTTATCAGCCGTCAAATCACGGCCCTCAAAGATGTTAGTGGAGGGAGAGCCACAGGGGTAGATTTAATTTGGTGAAAATTGTTTGTCGACTGTGGGGATCGAACCAGGGTTCTCCACAGGCCGATTCGATACCACTGAGCCACTTAACTAAACTACGGAGATCATAAATAACCAAACATAGAGAATAAAATTCAAATGACGTTGAAATGACAATTTGATTGGGTAGTCTAGTAGAAAAGATGCTAAAAGCAAAGAGTTCCAAGTTTAAATTCCTGCGCCTGCTCTTTAAAATAATAATTGATAGTAATAAAAAGGTGCCTAGAAACATGACCGTCAGTACGGTGGTGTGGATAGCGATACGGAATTCGAATCCGGAGATCCCGAGTTCGAATCGCACTCAAGCTAAAAATTATATAAACTATCACACTGCGGCTCGGTGAGTGCGGATCCTGTACTGTAATTGGGATTAAATTCCTGTTGTACAGCGTTACATAAATAAATAAATAAATAAATAAATAAATAAATAATTGTTGCTTACAAAGAATTTAACCCCTAAGCCTTAATAAATGAATCAAATCTAGATACGTATTTCGAGAATCAAGTCCTCATCCTCAGTAGAAAAGGGAAAAATGAAGATTACACGACTTGTGAACTAAATCAGTGGTCAAGATAGAATACAATTTGCCCAAAATAATTGTTTCATTGCAATCTATAATTGGTAAAAGTTGCAAGATTTGTCACAGGATAAAAACAATTGAATTTAATTTTACATTTCAGTTAAAAATAAAATACTTTCAATGAATGACAGATACGTGACACTTCCACAACAAACTTAAAGGTAGGTAATGTAATATCGACCCCAGTAATTTACTTGTCACAAAATCCATTACTATTAATGTCTGACGTAATAAAATTACTAGTACAATCTAATTACTATCCATAATATCGTTCCCACTTCCTAGAACATTAATGAAAATAGGAAATTGACGGGAAACCCCTTCTACTTAAAGAAAATTCATTCTTACCTGTATTAAGTACATGACGACGGATATAATCACTTTGACGTGGCTAACAAAACGATTCCTAGAATCAGTCGAGTAAAACGTCGTTAATAGTTCATCAGATGGTTTCTCTTGGCACACACGCAATTGTCCGCCATTTTCATGAAACTGTTTATTAATGTCTATTTGGATTAATTGTTTTATAATTGGTTGGTTTTAATCAGGGCACTGGAATAAGTACGACTTGGCTTAATAAGGTGCTAAGTCGGTTTGAAACTTTGCAAATGAATGTTTTAATTTTTGGTTTGGAGTTTTTCTTTACTCAGGGCAAATTATGTGAGAATATTTTGTAATATTATATTCAATTTTTTTGACTTGGGATAGTTTAGAATTAGCATAAAATGAAAATATTGCTTAAGATACCTTTTAAAATAGAAATAACTTTATTCAACAATTGTACGACGTACCTATTGTAATTGTTAAAATATTGATGTCAAAATAAATTGTATTGTCGGATTATTGTATACAATTGTTTAAATTATGATAATGCATAAATGTAAATTGTTTAAATTTGCATAACATTTTTGTGTATTCAAATTTCTATTTATATTCTGTCTGTTACAATATTTAAGTAGGTTATATCAATTCGAAACGCTTCTAAAATATACTGAATTATTATGATAAATATTATAATATGTAATAGTATATTATGTAACAAGTGTATAAACATGTCTTTAATTACAAGTATGTAAAGAGTTTATAAACCGGGTCACATACTATACTTTTTCTACGATCGCAAATTAATACAACAAAAAATGTAAAATTTAATGAATCATTTAAAAAGTAAAGTTAAATTTACAATGATAGATGCCTGAAGCTAACTTCATCCCGTGCGTAATATCTCAAGCCGTGACTAAAACGTTCGAAGCCACGGTTTGTCAACATGTGATTAAGATGTTATTTAGCGCCATGGAAACTGGTGCATTAAAGGACATTTTAATAACGGAGGTTTATAAAACAAGTCACATACTATACTATTTCTACAATCGCAAATTCAGACAACATTATTTTTTGTTTTATGAATTATTTAAAAAGTAAGATTAAGTTACAATTACAGATGCTTGAAGCTAACTTCACTCTGTACTTAATATCTCAAGCCGTGACTAAAACGTTATTGATGTTATTTGGCGCCATAGAAACCAGTACGTTATATGTCATTTTAAAGACGAGAGTAGAAAAATTAAATTATAATAACATTCTTGTGTAATAAATGTATTACTAATCCTGTAAAATATCAACAAATTGTAATTCAAAATATAGCAGGCTAAATCGAAAATTATATAATTTACAATTTAATCATTTATCTCTACACAAACAAACAGTCAAAATATTTAAAACTTTTAGAAGTCATGTATCTGACAGAATTACTGAAAATTATCTCGAATGTTATTAAACTGTTTGAAGATGTACTCAATGTTATATACAAGAAGTTCAGAAGGTCAATATCAAATAGTATAAAGTTTATCATATATTACGAAACAACATGCAAAAGAAACAAATATGTATACAGGGTGTTTCTATACCTCTGCACGAAACTTTAATGACATATATAATTTAATATACTGATTAATAGACCATAATTTTCTTTTCCAAATTCGCAAAAATTTGGATATTTCATTCCTAGCGAACATTTTTAGCGTCACTGATTTAATAGTACATTTAATAAAAATAAGGCATTACACTAGGTACCTACATAATAACTAATTAATAAATGATTATTTGTAGGCAGTGTTTATACTTTTACTTCATTAGTAGCTTATTATTATTATTATAAATAATTGTAATTTAGATCGCGAGTTTACAAGACCTCTACTAATTGATAATTGTAATTATTAACTAGATTGCTGTGAATGCAGCTTAAATCTCTACGAAATATGTCACATTTAACTAATCAAATAAATAAAATAAATAAATATATCATCACGCCTTTTACCCATTACTGGATGTGGCACTCTGCCTAAGCAGATATCGGTAACTGATATATTTTTTCGCGTGAAGTCCGGTTACCAGACGTCAAATCACGGCCCCCAAAGATATTAGTGGAGGGGGAGCCACAGGGGTAGATTTAAATTGGTGAAAATTGTTTGTCGGCTGTGGGGATCGAACCAGGGTTCTTAAAATACACAGCCCGATTCGATACCACTGAGCCATCTACCCCAAAAATAGGCGTATTTCATTTACTATTTGGATCAAATTTAACTGAACCAGATCACATTTTTATTAGACTGGTTTACTTTTCCCACGTTTCCCCCAAATACAAGATTTACTCATTCGGATATAGTTTGAAGTAATTCAACCCAATAAGTGCATCAGTTTGTTTAGTTCAGTTCAGTTTAACTGAGCTAATTTAACTGAACCAAGTGGCAAATGGAATACAGCTAATGAGTAGAAAACAAGAAAATGTTGACTGACATTTTTTAGGTTTACGAGTTGGATTCGATTCTAAAATCTCTACCGTCTCGTACAAGCCATCGTTATAATGCGCTTGGCTATAATAATATAAATAGCACTAATCTTTAAAATAGCGTATAAAACAAGAAGCACAACAATTCAATTCATGAATCATTAATTACAGAATTTTACAACATTCTTTCGTTTTTAAACGATCCATGAATCCGAAAACTTTCTTCATTGATCACCATGACTGATCACTCCCATAAAACCAACATTTCTCCTGTCAATCATTCGTACCAACCTTCCATCAACAAACACACAAACACACCCAACTAGCATCATGAGCTCAGAGAACTAAATCCGATATATCTCCGTGAGATTGCGTGTGGAAAGTGGCTTTAAAGGTTCGAAGCGATCTGAAGTTTCCAAAGTCAGCATGCATCATTGCATCTCTGTTTGATGTCTAAGAAGATTGATGTGTCCTTGTTGGATTTACAGCAATGGTATGTGGAGGTGATGATGTTGAATTGTGATTGAAGTGGGTCATGGAGTGATGTTATTGGTTATTGGTGATTAGATTTTGTTTTAAGAGTGCTTGATTTATCTACTATACTTCTATCCAGGGTTGGCATAATTTAAATCTTAATTTAAATCAGTGTGATTTTTTGCTTTTTTTTCTTGTATTTTGTATTAATTTGATTATATTTCGGGTACAAAAAGAAACAAATGTCTTAATAATACTTCAGTTGTTTAAACAGTTATTTTTGATTCTAGATTGCGAAATGTTACTTTTGCATTCTCGAATGCAAAAGCATTTCGAAATCGAGTATCAAACAACGTTTTTTCGAAAGCTATGTCCCAAAATTAGTAATAATGTAATGAGAAAATTTTGACGTTTAGGATTAATTAATGTGACATATAATGTCTCCATGACAACAATGTATGTAATATAATTGCTATCAAATCTGGTATTCTCCGACCAGCAATTGACAGCTGGTTGGCAATAGAAACCAAACAAACATTTTTTTCTGCGATTTATTGGGATTCGCATTGCATTTCTCAAGAAACTATTCCAGTACATCAGTTAGCTTCCTCAAGCGGGATAAATATGAATAATTGCTCAATTAGAACATTAAATATAAATTTTGTTAAAGAATAAAAGTATTGTTTCTAAGCAAAATAATAAAGTGACAAACTTTATTAAATTGTAAGCCTATCTTCTATCAAAAAATTGCAGTCAAAAGTCTTTTGCGTTCTGTAGACAAAAAACACTCATTTCGCGTGTTGATAGTTGTCATGTAAATTTTAACTTTATATGACAGTTTTCGAAAAATATTTTTGAAGGTATTTTGTAAAGCAGACAAAATAATTTTCAATATTTATTTATTAAATTAAGTAATATTAGTTGAAAATATCAAATTTCGTGGACGAACACATTAACCCACCGCGGTCACCTAAATTGTAAACATGTGTTGTCGAGCATATAGTTCAAGAATTTCGTGTTAAAACTTGTAATGTGCAATAATAGTTACAACTACATATTTTTAAAAAGAATTTTTCACTTATAATATCATAGAGCGTTAATTCTTTCCGGAAATTTTTAGGAGTGCATTTCAACAACGTATTAATCGGCCCGAGTGGAACACGAGGGCCCGATTACGTTGTTGGAATGCACGACAAAAAATTTCCCGGATATGAATTAATGCTCGAATGTAGATTCGGTAAGAAAATCGTAACGACACCGCTACAAAAAGCAAAAATACATAAATTAATATTTAAATTTTATTCGAAATAATCAAGTTGGAATACAAGTATAACTATAGCAACGTAATAAAATTATTGACAACAAAAAACAATTACTGAAAAATTCGAGCAAAATGTCACGTTTTGGTTCCCTGTCATTACAAAATATTGATAAAGCTGTAAAAGAACATCATAAAAATATAATAGAAAGCATGAGGAATGAAAAAAAACCTGAATCTGGTAGTATCATTTGTTCTTCTACTGCTAACACTTTATCAGATTCTTCTTACAAAGGAAGCATTACTTATAACAATTGTGTTTTTAATTTTAATTAATATGCGTTAGTTACTGCTTTCTTGATTATACTGACCGTTAAAATAAAACTATAATTTCTAAACATTCAATATGACGTTTCACTAAATTGTCCAACTGTCAAATTTGACATAAAAATTTCCACTTATTAATTTCACTTAGGTTGGTCTAGGAATGAAAAATTTCCAAGAAAATCTTGACGTTGCTAGGTAACCCATGCTCGTATAAGTGTTTCTATTGGTCGTTAATTAGTGTCGTACGATTTTCATATAAATAGTTAAATTTACTTCATTTAGTGATATGATTTAAAAAAAAATAAACAATTAGAAAAATTAAAAATCATGATTAAAAAAATATGATTTTTGCTAACCTTGCTCTATCTAGCCAAGTTTACTTTTAATTAAAACTCCTGTTTCGTTAATGAACTAAAATTAATGTAGGACAAGTTCATTTAAATCTTGTAGCAAAAGTAAAAATATGAATGACTTAAGTATTCATTAGAACAGTTGAACATGTAAGATATATTTAGCCTCGTCTATATAACTTAATTTTTAGCACCACTGACCAACTGAGCTATTTGATTGAGGCCGTTTAGTATTTTGAAAAAGAACTACAATTCTTGCACTAATAACATACCTATAAAATTAAAATTGTTTCATGGCCAATTCCATCAACAAAACTTTAATTCTTAACTAGATTTAATGGTCAGGTGTTCCGCCAAAAGCTGTGTTTTACATCTGGTATATATACACAGAAATCTTGTTTATGCAGAATGTACCTATGCACTAAACTTTAATAGGTTATATAATCTGATATATTGATTATAAAATAAAGAGATTTATTCTGAAATTCGCAAAAACAAATAGCCTTTATTTGATGGCTATTTCTACATACATAAACATCGCGCTATATCACATCAAATGGGGTAGTATAAATTCCTGAAACATTTACAGAACATCAAGTCATCAGATTTATCAAAAAAACAGTCTTTGGCAAACATTAAGTTATTACGAATATAGTAATAATCAAATTGTAATTAAAAACATTACAGTAGTAAATTTATTAATTATACAACATTAGATAAATGACTGTAGTCTCAGTCAGCGGCACTAAAAATGTAAATTTCAAATAAAAGGCATATTTTTGTGGATTAAAAAATAATATATTGTGATACTAGTGAGGAAAGGATTTTATTTCAAAACGAGTACGAGTTTTGCAATGGCCCTTTCCCACGTGTGTTATATACTAATTTTTCAACATTAAACGTAAAAATTACATTTTTACGTTTGCAATACAAGAAATTTAATAATTATTTTATATAAATCAAAGGAGTTGTATTTGCTAATGCACATCACGTTTCCTTGGTCACCATGTCAAATGACATTTCAACTTCACTCAATTTAATTTGATTGTAACCGTTTGTCTTACTTTAATACTAGTAAGGAAAACGGTTGCTATCACAACTAAATTGAGTGAGGAAAATGCCATTTTCCCAAGTAATGTTGAAAAAAAAATTCCCCATAGTATATCAAATTACATAATTTAGTTAAGTTTCGTGCATAGGTATAGAAACACCCTGTATAAATAAACTCAATTTTAATGATTGACAGCAATACCAATGATACGTATAACTTCATTGTACTTTTAAGTATTTAAATCATAAATAGGTTAATAGTTATTTATGGTACAAGTGTGTTATATTACAAATAAGTCACGCGAGAAAAATATTAGTCCACGAGGCCGTCAAGCCGAGGGGAGTAATTTTCTGAAGTGACTTATTTGTAATAACACACGAGTGGCATACGAAATTTTATTCAACAACTACAATTCAAACATTAAAATATAAATATTGACACAATTGTCTACATTTCAAATAATATTCTAGTTAGCCATACTTTCTTGTTTTGTTGTCTAGGTTACTCAAAATTTTTAAATAAACAAAGTTGAAAAAAGGTTGCAGCTGTAGTATTCGAAATGGAAGACGAGAATTTTATTCCCGAAATAATCATTAAGGAAGCGGAAAAAGTGGTTGTTGATATTTTACCAAAAAAGTGTAGAAGTTCATATGAAAAAGAATTTCATATGTTTGAAGACTGGATGACAACTAGAAACGTCAAAGGTATGAATGAAAGTGTTTTTCATAGGAAGTTCTAGACTTTTTTGGTAAAATATCAACAACCGCTTTTTCGCTTCCTTGATGATTATTTCGGGAATAAAATTCTCGTCTTCCATTTCGAATACTACAGCTGCAACCTTTTTTCAACTTTGTTATATTTAAACTCAACAGTGAGTTATAAGTCATAATTTATGCGTGACTTATGACTTATAACTCACGTGTGACTTATAAGCCACTTTACTAATCTAAAATGACAACAATAATGACTTTATAAGTAGTAGGTGTTGGATAAATATTGTTTAAACAACTTACAATAGATGTCTGAAACTATGACAGTTCGTGCTTATATTGACTCTTTCCTATAATTACTTATTAATTTATATATCTTCTTCTTCTGATAACACTACAGCCCAAATCGGGCCTGGGCCTACCGGACACACCGAACCGCAGTTTTTACACTGCCGTACTGCCGGTTTTCCTAGTCAAATGCTATAAGTGACTAGCTTATAGCGCCCGAGTGTGATAAATACATGTAACTGTATTTTTATATTTTACAACAAATCACACATTGTCGACAGGCGGATTCGAACTGACGAACCTTGGTTCGGGTGACGTCACAGTATGTTAAGAGATGTGCCTTAACACGATCGGCCTCCGCGCCTTTATATATACACTATTTTAAATATATACTGCTCAAAATTATACAGGGATAATTTAAAAATTTAATATGTATTTAAGAAGGATCCAATATAAAAATGAATATAAATTATAATTAAATATTTCTAAGACAAATAATACCTTAGGTATTCTTACAAATATTTGAATATATTATAGTTTTAATTTTACATTCAATTTTTAAAATATCCCTGTACAATTTTGAGCAATATATATATATATATATATATATATATATATATATATATATATATATATATATATATATATATATATATATATATATATATATATATATATCAGATGCAGCAACAAAACTTTTAAAATGAGTTTCTATATGTAACTTCGATTTGCTTTCACAACTGACGATTCATGAAAACCATTGAAATTTTCACACGACCCTATTATAAAAATTGTAGCTAAATTTAATCTTAGCGAAATTTCTATTGACTTAGTGTTCTTAATATTTACTTTGAAAGTTTCATTGAATTTCATTCATTAAATATTGTTTGATAATTAATTTTCATTCTCTATAGAGACTGAAACCTAATAATATAGTAATTATCTCTACTTATAGTTAATTATTTATTATGTATCCGGAATCGACTGTTCTACTTCATCAAGATAAATGATACGCCAAGAACATAAATAATTATTTTTCACACATTAATTCATTCATTAATTAGCCGTAGATTTGATTGAATCCAGAGGGTTCTCCACTTCAAGATTTACTCTGTATCTAACAAGTAACACTTACTCATTTAAATGAAACTTGGCACACTAATAGAACTATAAAAAATATTGAACCCGTATTTTTTTTCTTCTGGAAGTTGCTTTTTAGGGGTACATACCACCCCTGAAAGGATGTAAAAGCAATAATCACCATACATGAAATTAAATATTACGCGTTCAACATTGGTTACCCAGGGATAACGTCGAAAATAGAATCAGCGACCCCAAAAACCCCCGAGTAACTAGTTCAGAACCTATAACTCTATTTCAGTTGAATATCGTAATTTCATACCCCCATCCCCTTTTTAACCCTTTAAAAAAGTGCATATGATCAAAATGACCCTGAAAATAGATTTTGGCGATCTCAAAAACCCCTGGGTAACCAATGTTGAACGCGTAATATTTTGGTATGATTTAATTTCATTTATGGCGATACTTGCTTTTACCACCTTTCAGGAGTGGTTTGTACCTCTAAAAAGCAACTTCCGGAAGAAAAAAATAGGGTTCAATATTTTTTCGAGTTCTATTAGTGTGTCAAGTTTCATTTAAATCGGTGAGTGACAGTTGGGTAGTGTTACTTATCAATAAAAATCGACCTATATCTGAGCTCTTATTTGAGACAGTCGTATTCATAAAAATAGCAAATAGCTAAATTAAACTGAAAATGATCTCTAAAATTCTAAACAACTGGAGGAGGAGTGGTTTGTACTGCTAAAAAGCCACTTTCGGAATAAAAAAAAGGAGGGGTTGAATATTTTTTAGAGTTCTCTTAGTGTGCCAAGTTTCATTTAAATCAGTGAGTGACAGTTTGACAGTGTTACTTGTAAATTACGATTCTAATGCCCGGCTGAGAAAATTATGATTTAAAAAATAGGATTTCTTTTATTAATATTATTAAATCAGATTTTTATTAATACAAATTTGTACAATATCAGTTAAACTTCTTCTGGCCTTATCCTCAAATTCAATCAATTTTACATCTATTTAATTAATTAATTAATGTGTGAAAATTAATCAAAGTTATAAATAGATTTTAATCAATTATGTATATCCTTCTGATTAATTAGTGGTAATTATTGAATCTATTAAGTCTACAAACTAATTTTCACATTAATGTTAAATATTCCTAAAATTTTTTATACCGAGCAAAATATTCTGATCTCTGGCCAAAGAAAAATACGTTTCAAAATTGTTTTACTTTTCTACAAATACGAACAAAATATGATAAGAAAACTTGGTTTCTCGTGAACCACACTGCTGGTTCGTGTGTATTAATATAATACATCTGCACGTGAGTTTCATACCGTTTGTGTATCGAGGCAAAGCCAAGCTAACTTGATGTGTTCCTCCTTGACACACTGCTTCGTGCCTCGTGCCTTATGCAGGAATGTCTTGCCTTGTGTAATAAGATCTTAACGTGTCTAGAGTTTAAAGTTGTAATCTAGACTGCACATTACTCATTGCATATGCAGAGCGCTGATAAGAGAGGACATAAGCGCCAGGGTATTATTTCTAGTTGGAATTCATTTGAGATAATAACAGAGAATTGGAAATATGAATCTCGACATTTATTTAAGATCTAGGAGTCTGTTACCTGCTGGTTCTCTATGAACTAAAATGCAGGATTATTATGTCATATTGGAATCTCAAGAAACTATAAGATGTACAAAGTTAGTTAAATTATCGAAGGAGGCAATTTTAAGTATGTTTTTCTACGATTGCTATGAAAAGTTGACAATTACGATCTCATTTATCATCGTAAAGTTGACGTTTCTCTGTGGAACAATCGAAAAATATCTTTTTTGCGCGTCTCCAATGGCAACGCGCGAAAAAGACGTTAAATGCGCGCGTTGCCATTGGAAACAGATATTAAATGCGCGATTATTACAATAGTTTCAAGGGATACAAACAAAACAGAAACTTGTCATATTGATAGTTGTCAGAACGAATTTATTTTCAGTACGCATACGTTTTTTAATAATTTTAAGATGCAATCGTAGAAAACATTATGTGTGTATCACGAGCGTAAAGTGTCTATTGCAGCTCTCGCCTTCGGCTCGCGCTGCAATTACCGTGTTCGAGTAACAAAGAATCACTTTACGCTCTTAATACACAAATAACTATTTTGTTGATACTGATTGGTTGATAAAACTCCAAATTTAAGACAAGATTATGGATCACGAAAAATAGTTCCTTAAGTTCTAACTTTTTGTTTTGTTTTTAGTTAGACCACATAACCCAAGGACACTTATATGCTTAAGAGAATCATATAATTAAATAAGAGATTATTATTTTGAACTGATATGTAAAGAAAATTTAAGATTTTTTTGCCGCGGAAACTTGATTTCATTTGGATATTTTGCTAATCAATCAAATACGTCTTGCATTCTACACACTGTAATCTCTTGCAGGACGAACTATAATTTTTCATACAAATAAATAAAATAAATATATTATCACACCTTTACTATGGACATAGCACTTTAGATCACAGTAAATGATATATTACATCAAGTGAAATGCGGTTACCAGCCGTCCAATCACGGCTCCCAAAGATGTTAGTGGAAGATGAGACACAGGGGTAGTTTTAATGTGGTGATAATTGTTTGTCGACTGTGGGAATCAAACCTGAGTTCTCAAATCCACAGGCCAACTCGATACCACTGAGCCACCTACCCCATAATTTTTAATGCTTAAAACAAATTTAACAGGCACAGTGACAAGTATTATTTCTATGTCGTAGTTGTCACTAAAAATAGTAGTAGGTTAGTAGACAATTTTATCAAACTATTTTATTTAAATAAATAAATAAATAAACATATCATCATATATTTCTTCTTGTGGCTCCCCCTCCACTAACATCTTTGGGGCCGTGATTCGACGGCTGGTAACTGCACTTCACAAAAAGAAATATATCACTTATCGAGATTTGCTACAGCAGAGTGCCACATCCAGTAATAGGTAAAAGGCGTGATGACATATTTATTTATATATTTTATTAACTTAAAAAAAAAGTTATAATGTAAGGTATCAAACTTTGTATTCGTTGAATTCAGCATGATATTCTCTTCCGCATAAAAAATTGAAAAAAGGTTTTCATTTCAAATAAGAAAGTTGCATCCTGTATTTTGAAAATTACTAGTCTCTATTTATTTGGGACACATGATATTGACAAGTATAAAACAATGATAATATTTCCAGCAATATTGATTACTTACGTACTAGTAAAGAAGTTACACACGACGCCTAAATTTGTTCTAATTTATTTTACTACATTCTTAAATTATATTATATTAAATGGGGTAGGTGGCTCAGTGGTATCGAGTCGGTCTATGAATCTTGAGAACCCTGGTTCGATCCCCACAGCCGACAAACAATTTTCACCAATTTAAATCTACCCCTGTGGCTCCCCCTTCACTAACATCTTTGGAGGCCGTGATTTAACGGCTGGTAACCGCACTTCCGCGAAAAAATAGATCACTTACCGAGTTCTGCTTAGGCAGAGTGCCACACCCAGTAATAGGGAAAAGCCGTGATTTATTTATTTATACTTAAATTATATAATTGTAAATAAATTATGAACAAACTACTTGCAAAGTTACTTTTGAATCACCTGTACCATAATTCCAATACATTCAAACAATCCTTCACATTCCCCTGATATTCACCCTTCAATCCCACTATCTCCCCTCGTATCAGCCAGCTGATACCAAACACCGCGCCAGCAGGTGCAGTCATCATCCAGCAGGTGCCTATCGCGCGACACTAGCGCCAGAGTTGCCCTGCGGCGGAGAAATTACCTACACAGCTCGCGCGGTAACAACCAGTAACCTGGTTACAAGATCGCGGTCTCCGATGCAACAAACCTGAAACACTGGTAGCGCGGACACTCTCATTCTCGCTGATTTCAACAAGGTTTTTTACTTATTTCTTTTTCTGATTTGAGGTTTTATCTAGCCTTTCATTGACTGGAATCAAGATCAGAAAAAATTGGACTAGTTTCTAGGTTTCTTTTTATGAAGTTATTAAGATTTCGGACAGATAACTAAGTAGTTTCTGGTTTATAACTTGATTTCAATTTAAAAATTGGTTCTTGTGATTAATTATTTAACTTCTTATTAAAGCGATTATTAATAATTCATTTAAAATTAAAGTAACGTTTCTTGTACCTATTTATCGGTATGCGAGCTCTGCAATTGCAGATCTCAGTACTATAAAGGTAATATTTAAAGGTCGTTTCATATAAAAAACTACAAAATTTATAAACAAAAATAAAATCAACTTGAACAAAAACATAACAAAAATATATCACGCCTTTTATCTATTAATGATTTATATATTGTTCCTACTTTTAATAAATCAAAATTTAAAGGTTCTTTCTCCTATTTAGCGCCCACTTTATATAACAGTATTCCTGCATCTTTGAAATCTCTAACGTTGAATTCTTTTAAGAACAAAATAAAGAATATGATATAAGTTTTGAACATTCATGTTATTGTATTTATTTTTGTAAATTTTGTTGGTTTTTTTTGTTGGCTATATTTTTGGCTTTGTAATATACAGGGTGTTTCAGGACTAGTGTAACAAACTTTAACAACTTATTCCTGAGGTCATTTTGAGCCAAAAATGTCATATGAACATAGGTCCTATTCCTTCTAGTTACCAAAATACAAGAGGTTGAAGATCTATAAATGACACGAAATTTTCAAATTTTTGTAATCAAGATACTTTTGGAAAACAAAAATGCGCGCAAATAGGGGATGGGAAAGTTGGCTTCTATTTGGATATCTGTCTTGGAATTCTCTGGACGCATAACGGGCATTACCATTACATAATCCATAAATAAAAATCATATCTGCATATTCAGCAGTACTATAACCATCCATTATGAAACAATAATACAATCAAAAGTACAACAATTTTTAATTAAGACAAATAAGGTATGACTTTTCAATAAAATTCTTGTTTTCCGAAAGTATCTTGATTACAAAAATTTGAAAATGTCGTGTTATTTATAGAACTTCAACCTCTTGTATTTTGGTAACTAGAAGGAATAGGACCTATGTTTATATGACATTTTTTACTCAAAATAACCTCAGGAATAAGCTGTTAAAGTTTGTCACACTAGTCCTGAAACACCCTGTATGTAAGGTATGGAAGAGCAGCCTCTGGCTGAACCTCGCCTTTGACTTGGAATGTCAATAAAGATTATTATTATTATTATTACTTGATGTGGCATCTTGCCGTAGCAGATTTTGATAAATGATATATTTCGTGCATGAAATGCACTTTCCAGCCATCAAATCATGACCCGCAAAGATATTGGTAAAGGGGGAGCCACATAGATAATTTTAATGTGATCCGACTCGATATCATAGTACACCTACCCCATAATACGTTTATGTATTGAAAATAAATTCATTCTGTCAACTGTCTATATGACAAGTTTCTGTTTTGTTTGTATCCCTGGTAACTATTGAAATAAGCGGGCATTTAATATTTATTTTTAAAGTTAAATTTTTATGAAAGAAAAATTCGGATGACGCCTGGATTCGAACCAGGGACCCTCCGCTTGCCGGGCAGAGATGTTAACCGCTACACCACGTCACCTGTATCCGACGTATGGCTTCAACCGAATTCTTCTTTCATAGTGTCTAACATAGCATCGATCCCAAAGACTCCTATATCTATGATAGGCATTGACAACGGGTTTCGTCTACAGCGACACAGTTCTGATTTATAGGGAATCATTCCACGAACTAATTTTTAATATCTTTTTTCTACGATTGCTATGAAAAGTTGACAATTACGCTCTCATTTGTCATCATAAAGTTGACGTTTTCTGTGGAATAATCGAAATATCTTGGTTGAAAACAGAGCAAAGGAAATTATCAGTAGAAATAATTTTCCAAATATTATTTAAAAAGATTTTTAAGGATTTCAAGACAGAGTTGTCAATACAGACTTAATCCAAGATTTCCAAGTATTTCAGACCGGTAAGGTAATGGATAAGAGCATCAGAACTAATTTTAGCGAAAATAAAAAAGGACCGAAATAATAATGAACGATATAAAAATTAAATGTAATATAAAACGGATTTAATAGCAAGTATAAAAATATAAAAATTCTATAGAAAGTGGTGGAAGTGAAGTCGAGGTTAATTTTTTATGAGGTTTAATCTTCTGTTCTCAATATGAGATTTAATAAATTTCAAACTTCTTTGTCTGCTACTCGTCTTTTTTGTGAATTTCTGAGGTTTATTTTCTTTTTCGCAATTCTCAGGTGCGTAAGAACGTAATTTTTCTTGAATTATAATGTGAGAGGAGGGGAATTTTATATAAACAAATTGAATTATGAAAAATATTTGTTCCCTTTTCTTTAAAATTGTTTTCATATAAATAAATATTAAACAAACTATATAAATATAAGATTTACTTAAAATAAATTTTTTTTATAAGAATAAAGAACGTAGACACTTGATGTAGTTTCACAAAATTATTTATTAACAAGTTGATCGATTTCGGTTTATTAGGCCATCTTCAGAACGTTGAAGATGGCCTAATAAGCCGAAATCGATCAACTTGTTAATAAATAATTTTGTGAAACTACATCAAGTGTCTACGTTCTTTATTCTTATTCATAATGTTTCACCAAGTGCCAACGGCTCATACTTTTGATATTATTAACAAATTTTTTAGCAATTTTCTAAATTTGTTAGATTTTTAACAGAGATTTTAAGACATTTTTTGCTAATTGGAACAATTTTCCAGAATTTTTCATTGATTTTTCAGATAAATATTTCTACAAGAGAAATAATGGATACGGTTTTTAATTGACAATTATAATATGTTATAATTTATTACGAATGTTCCTAATCAAATATGAAAAACTTAAATTGAAAATATTAAAATTATCAAAATTTAAGTCGAAGTTAAAGTTGTCAAAAATGTAGACTTTAAAGTTAATAATGTTATTGAACATATAAAACTATGGGGGGGGGGCTGTCTCTATCCTCCCGGCTCCTACGCCCCTGGCAAATCTCTTTTACTTGTCTATAGCTTACAGAGTTCTTCTGCGACATGGGCTAAATTGCTTGATAGTATATTTATATTTAATATACATTTTTAATAATAATAACATTTTCAATATTCGAGAAAAGTGTAATAAAGACAATGAAATTATAAATCTGTGACGTAGAGAATTGATTTAATTTGCACCTTCAATTGTTTTTTATGTTATATAGCATTTACGCAATTCTAAATGTCAGGATGGTATTTTGCAGCGAGGAAGAACTAAATTTGTATCTTCTTCACTCGCCTTATAAATGTCAAGAATTAAAATATACACTGAACAATCAACAATAAATCTTGCTTTTTATCATTTTATTGTACCTCGTATAGTTTACAAATATTTATTAAACAAATGAGTAACATATTTTGTACAGAATATTACCGTAACACTTGTGCATTATTGTTTTGTTTTCCTGACTATTTATTCTTCCACAATGACGTTATTAGTACAGTAAATAATTTATTTAAATTTATTGACCGATCAATAAGGTCAGGCCAGCGTAATTCTAGATATTGGAGCTAATGATACTAGTTAATCACTAGCTATGGAAATTTACTCAACATTTTCAGCGGGAAAATTGCTTTAAAAACTACAGAAAATTCGATTCGGGTTCAATTCCCACAACCGACAAACAATTTTCACCACGTTAAAACTACCACTGCAGCTTCCCCTCTACTAACATCTTGAAGGGGCGTGATTTGACGGCTGGTAACCGCATTTTACGTACAGAAATATATTACTTACCGAGATCTGTTACGGCAGAGTGCCACACCCAGTAATGGATAACAGGCGAGATGATATATTTATATTTATTTATTTTACTAAATGCTAATATCAAAATACTGTGCAGGACATAAAACTAATCCTTTTAGCTTATAAATGATCCTGTATTAATATCTTACGTATAATTGTAGATTGTATAACTATGGGGTAGATGGCTCAGTGGTATCGAGTCGGCCTGTGGATCTTGAGAACCCTGGTTCGATCCCCACAGCCGACAAACAATTTTCACCAATTTAAATCTACCCCTAATATCTTTGAGGGCCGCGATTTGACAACTGGTAACCGCACTTCACGCGAAGAAATATATCACTTATCGAGATCTGCATAGGCAGAGTGCCACACCCAGCAATGGGTAAAAGGCGTGATGATATATTTATTTTATTTATTTTATTTGTATAACTATTAAATAAGCAAATGTTCAAGAGTTCAAACCGCTTGGACTACAATTTATAAGAAAAAAAATTAAAATGTAGGTCCCTTGAACTGTAATTGAGGAGAACTTTTTTATCCAACTATCGAAAGAGTTTATATTTACGTGTGCAAATTTACAAAGTTTATCTTTTTTTGTAGAATATTACTTTTAACTTACTAAATAAATCGAATAATTTTGTAATAATATATCATCACGCATTTTACCCATTACTAGATGTGGCACTCTGCCTAAGCTCTCTCGGTAAGTGATATATTAATGTGGGTGAAGTGCTGTTACCAGCCGTCAAATCACGGCCCTCGTATATATTAGTGGAGGGGGAGCCACAGGAGTAGATTTAAATTGGTGAAAATTGTTTGTCGGCTGTGGGGATCGAATCAGGGTTCTCAAGATACACAGGCCGACTCGATACCACTGAGCCACCTACCCCATAATTTGTTGCTGTAATTGATGAAAATTTAATGGTAGTTAATCGAACATTGGCATCTTATACAGGATCGTAAATGAAAGGACGCACCATAGCGTTTTCAATGCTATTTTTGAAATGTTCTATAATTGGCTTCCTTAATTATTTTACATCAAAGAAGTTAAATACTTTATTGTAGAAGAAAAATATCTGCATTTTTTGACACACTAATATTTATAATTTTACTCCAGCTGGAATCGAAAAAATTATAGAAATTTTGTTAAAATCATCATGCTAGAGGGCATAATTCTACGGTTGGAAAAGTAAAATTATGAGAGGAGTGTCACGCGGGAAATTAGTTAATTTTTTCAATTAAGAAACTAAACTTTTTCTACAGAAATGGTTAACAGAAATTATTCACTTGTAAGCGAATAATTTTAGATATAATTGCAGGTACCACAAGCTATATTTTTGCCTATTTTAAGAGCAGTGTATTTGGGTGTTTTAGCTATCTCTAACATGTTAAAACCGTGCTGTCTAAAATTAAAATTAGAGTCAAAAAGTTCACTAACATCTTTGGAGTCCGTGACTTGTTGGCTGGTAACCGCACTTCACGCGTAGGAATATATCACTTACCAAGATCTGCTACGACAGAGTGCCACACCCAGTAATGGGTAAATGGCGTGATGATATATTTTTTTTATTTATTTAAGTTCAATAAAATTTACATATGTACTATTAAAAACATATCTTTAGAAAGGCTGTGAAATGAAATTGACATTGTTAAAACAAAAGAAGTTATTGTTTATTTGATAAATATCAAACATGGTTTTGCAAATGCAAAATTAACTATCTTATAGCTAACAAGATCTGCAAATAGAGAGCTACAATGTGAAGGCTCAAATAAAAGTCCTTGAAAATGACAACAAAAACAGCAAAATGATTATATTTATATTAGCAAATTACAAAATATTATCACACATGATTCACTAGTACTTGAAACCTAAAAACCTCATTTAGATTCCAAATTCCACAATTGCATCAATAAGTACTTAACATCATAATTCACCTTTTAATATTTCCGACACACACATAAATACTTGATATTGATAGCACAATATGACTATCAAAATAAAAAAAAATATCAAACAATTGTTCTTCGTTATCATATTAATCTTACATACATTCATACACACATACACACGTATACTATGTTCAAAGATACTCCGTTATGGCCCTCTCAGCGGGTGTATTGTTAGTGATTTAAGCTTGATTTATAAGGGTGCAAGGACAGGTATGTATTCAGTATTTCCCAATTTAATTTTATTTTTATATATATTATAATAATGAAACAGAGAATTTTGTACAAATATTATTATTGATAATGAAGCAAAAAAAAATGTTACATGAAAGTATCATTGTATAACAATTCGTCATTTAGTTAAATAATGCAAATAAACAATAGTGTAAAGTAAATCTGAAATACGTAATCCGCACAGAGATTAGAGATTTCCGAATTTAAATATTTTGCAATCCTGCCCTGAGCGCCAACAGGTAGAATCTCTTACTGTGTGCGGTTCAACACAGGCTTAGTAAGTTAAAGCCATAACGGAATATCTTTGAACATACTATACATACATACAATTATTACTTGACGTAAACAAACGTCACAGTGTATACTACACTGTAATATCATCCTAGTAAATTATATTATCACCTTTTACGACATTAATTGCGTTTTAATTGCTCTAGAAACACTTTAATCAATATTTGATAACTAAAACTTGATATAGAATAAAAATAAAGTGAAACTACACATGATAAAATTGACTGTTGTGCAAACAATGACAGTTTTTTGTTAACCGCACCTTTCTTAAAAAAAATATCGAGGTAAAAGTGAGGTTAAATACTAGGAAAAACATAACGAAGGAGAATAAATAATTATATTGAGGTTTTGCTAATATTTATCTTTCTTTAAGTAAATAAAACTTGTCTAAAAATAAAAGAATCAATAAAACTCGTAACACAAAAGACTATAAAGTTTTTAGTTTTAAACTCAGTCATTCTCATTGCCAATTGAAAATTTCGTTCGGGAAATGAACTAATTTGTTTGAAACTTATTAATGGATTCTGTGAATGCAATCTAAAAATACGCAGCCATAAATACGAGTTGTAGTACAAACATGTTTTTAAAAGATGAATCAAAATGAATCAGTTTTGAAATGTTGTCTGCGTGTTAAACAGAATTATAAGTTTGTTGACGTTTCTATGGATACAGAAACTTTCATAGAATGAAAATGACAAGGTTTGACATTATCAGAGCCTAGTAGATGGAACATCAGATAGGCTCTTTTTAGTTTTATATTTATTATAGTCGTTATTGACATACTAATAGCTAATGACTAAAACTTATTAAATATTTCGAAAGAAGAAACTTTTAATCATAGTCCTCAAGCGTCTTCTAGATATAAGAAATAATTATTGAGAAAGATGTAATATTTTGTCTCCTTCTTTCTATAGGTATTTTTCGTTCTTCTGTTTTAAGAGTGATAATTTAAATGTCAATTAGATTATTTTATAAAATTAGAGTATTACGAAAATACAACGCTTATAATAATTAAAATAGTTCAATTAAAACGACGCATATCTGCAGTATTACGCTATGTTTAGACAATTTTTTTTTTGTTTCTTTACATTTCTATTCAAAGTTCTATATAAGTTGCTAATTTGCAATAAGGGTATGAATTCAAAATTTGGTATTTTTTGTAATTATGTCTCTATTTTTACAAAAATATTTGGCTGGTACCACAAGCTTTGTTTTTGGGTGTATAAAGAGCACGGTTTTAACATGCTCTTAAAACAGGTCAAAACAGAGCTTGTGCTACCAGCCATTTTGTTTAAATATGAACTCTGTAATAATCTGCATACCGGGAGTAACATAAAAAATTGGCCATAGACATTTATTACCATGGGAAATCAGTTTGTCCTTGCATAAAATTAGCCAGTTAGTTTTAGACAAAATGTTTCAAATACAAATTGGAGAGAATGAATTTCTGCATCTAAGTCAGTAATGAAATTTTATTTTGCTTTTTATAGTGGCAGCCGTGGAATTGAAAAATAGTTATTTACGTAAAAAGTCAGGAAAGCGTTCACTTACAGGATGAGTACATAGTTTCATGCCGAGCTTGAAACAGCTTACGGATCTTGTACGACGCTTTATTGACGTGTTACGTATAACATTATACCTGAACCTTATAAATAAATAATAAGTAATTTAAATTAAAAGAAATTAAAAGAAATATTTGACATACATATTCAGTCAGTATTTTATGTTGCTAAGTAACTAGACACTCAAGTGCCTGGGCAGGCAATATGTTATTTTCCTGACTAGGCATGCAAAGCAAAGCGTTCCTGAGGCTTAAAGGTCAGGAAAATGTTTATTTTCCTGACAGTTTCAAGCAAAATAATAAACAACGAATGTGTAACATATTAACTGTCAGACAAATTTAATTTGTAACTTTTTTTCAAGTGAATAGTTAACATTTACAATAATGATATAAAGATAATAAATTTTATTGTAATAATAATAATAAAGTTTATTTTATTTAGCTTCAGCTAGTATAATCCTCAATATACATAACGAAAATAATTATTATAATGAAACATAGAAACATAAAAAGTACCCAGTACAATAAAAAGCAACTATTAACATAAACATTTAAATAAATCACAAATCCAGTCAAAATAAAACTTTCCTGACAAATGAAATGTTACACATTTGTTTGTTATTTTATTGCAATTCCATGTCTATCACTATAAAGAAGCAATTCTCATAAAATTTTAAATCCGAATATTTCGACTACGAAACGTGCAAAATAAACTGATTTCCCATGTGAAATGCATATGGCCACTTTTTTATGTTACACCCGGTACACATTTTTGTAACTGTGTCAGTTGGTGTGCGTGAAATCTTATTCTCCTCATTTTTGAAGATCATTTTTAGTTTATTTCTTCTAAACCAATAACTTAAAAATACAAAATTTCAAGTTGTGACACTTTAGTCACAAATGACCTTAATATCATTTTTGGTGGAATTAGCTGTAATTTTAATATTCTTCTCCTGATTATTAATTGTAATTGTTATTCGTAATTACTAATTATTGCTGATAACGCAGCTTTATGTTTGAAACTTAATAACATTACAATAAGGCAATATATCTACAATTATTCACTACATAAATATAATTTTAATCTATAATCAATCACCTCAATTCTCAAAGGAGTTTAAACTAATCCTAAATTGTGGAGTAGTCAAATTAAGTTAAACAAATTTCTGAAAAAAGATTAAATAAATAAATAGTGAAGTGAATTCAATTTTTAAAATCAGTCTAGTAGTATCGAATCGGACAGTAAATTTGATAACCCCGATAAAAAAATTTGACCACATTAATATTACCTCTGTGGCTCTCCCTTCACAAACATTTTTGAGGGCCGTGATTTAACGGCTGGTAACCGTATTTCACGCGCGTAAATATATTATTACCGAGATCTGCTTCTGCAGAATGCCACACCCAGTAATGGATAAAAGGCGTGATGATATATTAATTTATTTTATTTTTAAAAATCGGTGTGAAGCAGTTTCCAAATTTATTTTACAACACTGCAATTAATATTTTAATAATTTGACTAGATTTGTTTAAAAACTTAGTTTAATTATAACTTTATTTCAAAATGATCGAAATCAAAACGTCACCTAATTATTATTTTAAATTAAAGCTTGGGATTCAATTATGACTTGTACAGTTTCAATATTCAAAATTATTGTTTCAGCTTAACTAAAAATTCACAAATTTAATACTACTATAATATACTTTTAGCGTACCGCCTTTAATTAAAATGTACAAAAACTCCAAACCAAATTAACTAAGTGCCAAGTAAAAAAAAAAACTAGTTTTCCTGCAATATAATGGAACTTTCATGTAACTAGTTCCATTATCATTCAATTAATTTAAATTAAATATCCGTTACCGGAATCTCACCATTTTCAATTGTCCCCAATAAACAATAAACCAACTAACACCTTACTCTAACCAATCACTAAACAGAATTAAACACTGTCACACTGTAATCACTGCACTACGTACAAATTCAAACTGTCAAATCCGCGGTGTGTTCTAACCTATATGTCTGTGAACGGCCGGCGTTTTCGCTCGAACGGAAAGAGAACACAACAGTCGCAGGTGTAGCGCGTTCACTGAAGTGTGTTGTTCCTATGCGTGTCACTAGGCGACTGACTGAGCTAGCTTAGCTGCTGTTGTCGTTGGTGACTTGTATTCGAGTTGGATTGGAATGGGTATTGTTGGTGTTTATAAGGTGTAGTGTAGTGTTAAAGGTTGAGGGTTAGGGTTATAGGGTTTATGGTAGGTTAGTGTTGCAGGTTTGTAGAGGACTAGGAAGGGGCATCAATTTTTGTTGGTTTCTTGGTTTAGGACCTAGGGTGGTTATTAATGCTGTTTTAAGTTTTAAGTTTAATATAAACTGACAATATTGTATCAAATGTTTGACAGCAATATAAGTGTCTTTATAGCTAAAGCCCGGATTTTTAGGCAATTGCCTAGATTCAAATTTTAATATACTTCAAGCAATATCGTTTTTCTATACATAGGTAATATGTTTACATGTATTGGAAGGTTTTTTTTTCGTGCCTTAGAGCCTATTTTTTCTATATTTTGGTTATTGTGCCTATTTTACCTTATACAGCCTATTTTGCCTCTTTTTGTTGCCTATCTAACTTTTATTGAGCAGACAAGGTTTATCATCTACTTCGTTGACTAATTCAGCACTCGACAAAGTGTTTCAACCTAACTTATAATATTTAAAGTACTTACTTTAATCAAGTTTTTGTGTGTGAATTTAAAATGCCGAAAGAAAAAACGTTTTTAGTCAAAATTTTACGTGGCAATTCAATTGTGTCTTTGCCATTAATCAATGGAGCTGAGGCAACTTTAGACGATATGGCTAAATATAAGAATGCCCCGGTCACATTTTGTGATGTCGAACGAAGTTTTCAACTTACAAGGAAGTTCTGACAGACCGAAGACAGTCCCTTTCCGAAAATTTCATAGAGCAATTGCTCGTAATATTTTGTGAATTAAAGTATACTACATAATTTGAATTTGCATAATAGTTAATAAAATGAGAACCCTACATTATTATTTTTCAGATTGTGTTAATTTTTGTTTAAAATGATTATTTCTTTCTAACGAAGAGTAGATACGAGTACCAATATTAGAAAAAGGTTTCGTTTATTTTTTTTAAAACAAATTATTTACATTTAGGCTGCCTAAAATCCCGCCTATTTTAGAGTAATTACCGGCCTATATGCCTGCTTATTTTGGTGTTTTTAAGAGCCTAAATATCCGGGCTTTATATTATAGCTATACACCCACACCTCGCTATACGGCCGCTATTTATACGACATTTCGCTATAACGGCCCTCTTCAATTAAGGCACGTTTTCGATTTACGGCCTAAAATGTTTCGCTATAACGGAAAAAAAAGTTTTTTCCAACTTAATTTGTAAAATAAAATTAATAAATATATCATCACGCCTTTTACCCATTACTGGGTTTGGCACTCCGCCAAAGCAGATAAGTGATATACGTTTTCGCGCGAAGTGCGGTTACCAGCTGTCAAATCACAGCCTCCAAAGATATTAGTGAAGGAGGAGCCACAGGGGTAGATTTAAATTGGTGAAAATTGCTTGTCGGCTGTGGGTATCGAACCAGGGATCTCAAGATCCACAGGCCGAATCGATACCAACCTACCCTATAATGAATTCCTTATACGGCTTTTCGTTTTGCGGTCAAGTTTCGTGGAACGTATCTAGGCCGTAAAGCGAGGTATAGGTATACTTTATTTATTTTTGTTTTTATTTATTTAAGTCAGATCAACAAATATATATTATTATATGGGGTAGGTGGTTCAGTGATATCAAATTGACCTGTGAATTTGAAAATCCGGGGTTGATTCTCAGAACGCACAAACAATTTTCATCACATTAAAAAAACTACCCCTGTGACTCCCCTTTTTAACATCTTTGGAGACTGATTTGACGCCTGGTAACCGCACTTCACGCGAAGAAATATATTACTTACTTCTGTTATTATTAATTAATTAAATAATACCAAAATATTACGCGTTCAACATTGGTTACCCAGGGGTAACCTCGAAAATAGATTCAGCGCCCCAAAAACCCCGAGTAACTAGATATAAACCTAAAACTCTATTTCAGTTGAATATCGTAATTTCATCCCCCCCCCCAACCACTTTTTAACCCCTTAAAAGAGTGCAGATGATTAAAATGAAAATATATTTTAGCGATCTCAAAAACCCCTGGGTAATCAATGTGGAACGCGTAATATTTTGGTATTATTTAATTTGATTTATGACAATTCTTGCTCTTACCACCTTTCAATCCTAAACCTAAAAATTAACTTTCGCAAGAAAAAAAATAGGGATTCAATATTTTTTAGAGTTCTATTAGTGTGCCAAGTTTAAGTAAAATCGGTGAGTGTTACTTGTCAGTTAAAATCGAGCGAGATTTGAGCTCTTGTTTGAGACAGTCGTATTCATAAAAATAGTAAATAGCAAAATAAAACTGCAAATGATCTCTAAAACTTTACACAACTGTATATCCGTAATTAAACAGAAATATAAATAAATAAATAAATATATCATCACGCCTTTTACCCATCACTGGGTGTGGCACTCTGCCTACGTAGATCTCGGTAAGTGATATATTTTTTCGCGTGAAGTGCGGTTACCAGCCGTCAAATCACGGCCTCCAAATATATTAGTGGTGGAGGAGCCACAGGGGTAGATTTTTTAACTGGGTGAAAATTGTTTGTCGGCTGTGGGGATCGAACCAGGGTTCTCAAGATCCACAGCCCGACTCGATACCACTGAGCCACCTACCCCATAGGAATAAAGTAACTATATTTATTTATTTACTTTGAACAACAGAAAATTCATTCCAGTGACAGTGCATATCATGCAGTAGTAAATTTGGTTACAAGTTGAATTCATGAACTCTTTCTTGTGAAACGAGAACATAGTCACAGAGCTACAACTGCCAATAGTAATAGTGTTCATATAAAACTATTATTTTTATATTTTTCTTCAACGAATAAATATTTGGTTTGGTAAAAATACATCACATTTTTATTTACTACGTGTTTATTTTTTATTCTATTTCTATCTCTAAGTTATTTTTTAACATATTTTCATAAAGTGGGTTAGCCGGTAACATCATTTTCAATACAATTTACTACTTACATTATAATTTGTACAATTTTAAGAAATTTAATACTAATTAAATGTAACATTCTTTTTAACTAATATCTTTGGGGTCGTGATTTGACGGCCGGTAACCGCACTTTACGTGAAAAAATATATCACTTACCGAGATCTGCTTAGGCAGAGTGCCACACCCAGTAGTGGGTAAAAGGCGTGATGATATATTTATTCTTTTTAACCCTGTTCAAAATTTACGTACATTGGGAAAGAAGTTACGAGTACAATAAAAATGTAAATGATTATATTTGTACTTTTTTAAATAAATTCTTAACAAATGATGAGATCAACACCGAAGTTTGAACTTCAGACTATTTGAATTCTGATTAAACGGTCTGTCACGGGGCTATACTGTCCATTTAATTCAAATCCGATGTTATTTTCATTTTTTTCGCTATCTTTTATAATGTATTTAAGGCAGCCATAGGTTGCAAGTCACGAAAATGAATCAAAAATACTGCTAAATATTAATATATATATATATATATATATATATATATATATATATATATATATATATATATATATATAGGGTGTATCTGTACTTCGGGTAAAAAAAGGGTATATACTATAAGACATAATGATTATGGAACGAAAAGAATTTCTTTTAAATCTTTTTCTATTTTTAGAAAAAAGTATATCATTTTCGTTTTTACATAAATTTTGGCACATTTCGTTATTTCAGTTTCGTTTTTTATTTCTGGTCTAATTATTCTATTAAAGTGACAGTACCTTACTACTACAATAAGTGTATAACTTTATATTCAGAATTATATACATATAAACCTTCATCAAACAAAACTTTCCATTTGAAATTGCTTCCTACAATTATACAGGGTGTTTCTATACCTCTCCACAAACTTTAATGACATATATAAATTGATAGATTATAGAACAAAAACAATTTTTTTGAAATTCGCAAAAATTAGGGTATTTTATTCCTAGCGAACACTTTTTGTGTCACTGGTTTAATAATACATTTAATTTTAAAAAATAAGGCATTACACCAGGTACCTACATAATAACTAATTAATAAATGATTATTTGTAAGCAGTGTTCATTTTAATTTTAATTAAATGTACTATTAGAGCGTCATGTATTCCGAATTGGAAAAAAGTTTCAGATAAAATTAACTTATTTTTGTTCGCAGAATACGAATCTGCAATAAAAAATGGGGGTTCCCATTTAAGGTTTGAAAGATACTCCCGCCCCACCCCCTGGGGGTGGGAGTTGGGGTTTCTGTTTGGTGTGCTTAGATAGGTTTTTGCAAAATATGAAACACGTGTTGTTTTGTTTCTTGATTCGATGTGTATTTCTCAAGATATTTCACCGTCCCGGAACTTTTTTAACACCCTGTATATATATGCATTAAAGTTTCGTGCAGAGGTATAGAAACACCCTGTATATCCAAGATAAATCTATACATCTATGAATTGATAACAACTATAATTTTATAAATATCTCGAAGCTACACCGACTTGATAAAATAAATTACAGCTTGTTACGTATTAAAATTAGCACAATTGTTTTTAAATTCTAGTTTTATGCTGAACACAACACGAAACCTAAATTAGAGTACTATCCGCATAATTTACAGTCATTAAATTCATTTTAAACTACTAAAAATAACTCTACCTAGATTCCTAGATATCCTGGTTTCAAATCCAGCTGCAATATATTAAACAAATGATACAATAAAAATCCCAACGGAGAATGTTCTTAAAATATCTGCACAGCAATCTTAGACTCTGGCAAACGTAAAATGAACACTGTGCACTAACTAAGCAGTGACTGTACGATGGCACTGATAAAATTTAATTATTAACCAAATAAAATGACGGTGCTCTCTTTACGCTGCAAGTACAGTATTTAATTTAAGACAAGGTAAGTAATTACTTTCTCAGAAATGAAAGTTAACATAAAAGCAAGCGCACGAGTCCAAAATACACTCCATGCTTTTTCTTGTATTTTTCTTTGTATGTACAAAAAGTACAGTAAAGACCCGTTTACACCTGTGCATTAAATATTGTTAAATACATAAGAATTTGTATACGTATTTTAAGTATAGCTAAAGTTGCATGGAAATAAAACTACGTCATTGAATTTGTTGTAAAGTCAAAACATAAGTTACAAATTTGGTATGTCATTCTCGCCAGTTGTACCAACAAAATTTAATTTCTAATTTGGTGTAAATTAATAAAAACAAATCGTATTTACATGTACATACATACATACATAACATCACATTATATTCCTTTAAATGGGGTAGCACGAACCCCAGTGTGTAACTGCAATTGTGTTAAATATATTTTTAAACAAACGCAGGCGATCCTGCCTTCATTTCTTATAGATTCGTTGTTATAGAAGTGGGCATAAGTGAAGATTTATGAAACAGGTGTACAGAAGCGAATGAATGGATGTGAATGAAGGTTTGTTGCGTGATGATGGATTTTAGTTGTGAGGAAGGAAAGAGCTCGTATGGAGGAAGAGTTAATGTGGTCGAAACGAATATCGTATGTCAGAATGAGAATGTTGACATGAACTGATTTTTTATGAATCTTTTAGTGGATGTCCTGTGAATGTTTCAGGGGTTCGTGCTACCCCATTTAATGGGATATAGCGTGATGTTATGTATGTATGTATTTTAGAACGGTTCATAACCCGTGCATAAAATCGGTTTAGTTCGACGGTTCGATTATTGGCAATTTATAATTTTAATTTTCTTATTACGGGGTAGGTGGCTCAGTGGTATCGAGTCAGCCCTGTGGATTTAGAAACCCGGGTTCGACAAACAAGTTTCACTAAATAAAAACTATCCCTGTGCCTCCCCGCCCTGTAACATCTTTGGGGGCCGTGATTGGATGCATTTCATGCGAAGCAATATATCACGTACTGAGATCTGCTACGGCAAAGTACCACACTCAGTAATGGGTAAAAGGCGTGATGATATATTTATTTATTTGTAAACTCATAAGTGGCCACAGGTCAACAGTTCTTTGTTATAATAGTGATGATATATTTATTTATTTTATATCGTATTAATAAATACCTACAAAAATATCGGTTTGAACGATTTTGTTCGGATTGCCGGCTCAATTTCTGGTTCGATTTTGCAGCCTTGCTAATGACAGTATGAATTCAATTTCGAATGAATTTCTAAACTGTATTTTCTCTAGTTACACACCAAACAGAAAAATGTTAAGTAGAATAGAAAATTTAGAAAAGCTCTTAAGTTAGAAAAAACTATTTATAATTACTATAAAAATTCGTAACATAAATAAAGAACTTTATGTAAGACGCATTGACAGCAATCTTAAGATTATTTATATGAAAGTCGTTGAATATAAATGTAGATATAAATTCTTTTTAAAGCACGTGAACTACATACTAATTGCGATAGATATGAACACGTTCAAAATGAATACATTAGCATATCATAATCATAATGACAAATATACGATGGAGTCCAGAATAAAGAACGGCCATAAAAACAGATTGAAAATGTATCTGTAATAGTGTTATGATATCCATATTCATAATGAAATATTAATATTGTGAACGGTCGCTCATTTGTTCCGATGACATGATAATAAAATGTGCTATAGGTTAATTTATTTTTTTTTTGTGTTTTTTATTATTGAAAGAATTGGTTTCCCATTAATAATCATGTTATTCACGCTGTTGCTGAAGTGTATCTTCAGTGAAACGTTATTGTTGTATTATTTATTGACAGGTACATCAATTTTACACCTGACGTTGACGTACAGTATAATAACAGAAAGGAAAAGCTCTTATTTTTTATCGAAATTGGTAATTACGTTTGTTACCTAAATACAAAAATTAGGGTAGGCGAATTTGAACCTTACAGATTCTTGCAACGAGAATCTATAAACAAATAATTTTATAAAGAATTTCAATTAAATTTTAAGTTGTACTTTTTCAGGCAAGCAGTTAGATGAATATTTTGGTAGGTACCTCGTTACAATTTAAAATTAAATGAATTTATAGGCATTTTATTTTTATTTCATATAAATCCTGGTTAAAAAAATAATAATTTTTTTCTACGATTGCTATGAAAAGTTGACAATTACGCTTTCATTTGTCATCGTAAAGTTGTCGTTTTCTGTGGGGCAATCGAAAAATATCTTTTTTGCGCGACTCCAAAGACGTTAAATTCGCGCATTTCCAATGGCAACGCGCGAAAAAGATATTAAATGCGCGCATATTACAATAGTTACCAGGGATACAAACAAAACAGAAACTTTTCATATTGACAGTTGACAGAATGAATTTATTTTCCGTACGTATACGTTTTGTAATAATTTTAAGATGCAATCGTAGAAGAAAAAATGTTTGTATCACGAGCGTAAAGTGTCTTTGTTACTCGCGCTGCAATTACCGTGCTCGAGTAACAAAGAATCACTTTACGCTCTTAATATACAAATAACTATTTTTCTACGATAGTTAAAAATAAATAGTTATTTGCGTATTAAGAGCGTAAAGTGATTCTTTGTTACTCAAGCTCGGTAATTGCAGCGCGAGGGACACTTTACGCTCGTGATACACACATAATTTTTTCTACGATTGCATCTTAAAATGATTAAAAAATGTATACATACTGAAAATAAATTCATTCTGTCAACTGTCAATATGACAAGTTTCTGTTTTGTTTGTATCCCTGATAACTATTGAAATAAGCGCGCATTTAATATATTTTCGCGCCATTGAAAAAGTGTGGCTCTCTACCGTAACAGATCTCGGTAAGTGATATATTTTTGCGCGTGAAATGCTGTTATTACCCTTCAAATCATGCTCTCCAAGTTTCAATGTGGTGAAAACTGTTTGTCGGCTGTGGGAATCAAACCCGGATTTTCAAATCCACAGGTGGACTCGATACCACTGAACCACCTACACCATAGAGTTATTAATATTTAATCAAATAATGCATGATTTGAAAGCGGGCAGGGGTGCAATTTTGTATTCGACATTGTTCGTTACGGTTCTGTTGCAGGTTTCATTCTTCTATTTCGAAAACAAAACTGTGAATCTTCTTTCTAAATTTCGTATTCACATCATGCATCGTGCATTATCATTTGATCTAATCATAATCAAACTACATTTTAATACAATGAAACTGATCTACAGAATATATTGTGTGTATAAAAAGTTTTTCTCAGCATAATTCTCCATTCTTTTCAACCAAATATAGCAATTTCATCGCAACAACTTTCATAAACTCCACAAACATTCAGACACAAGCTGCACCCATGTCTGTCACGCAACTGCGACGTACGTGTACTGGTACTATCCCTGTCTGTACGCTACACAGTGGTTCTCAAGCAGGGTTCGTAAATATCATGATATTTATAATAAATATCAAAATATCTGATATATAGGATATATATCAGATAAATATCACTTTTTGGATATTTATTTTTTAATTTTAGTTTTTGTACACATTTAGAAAAACTGAAAAATTCGAAAAATTTCACTTTTCCGGAGGCTATATCTCAAAAACTAAACAAGATATGGAAATGCGCTCAACGGCGTTGAATTCCCCGTGTCCGAATTGACTTGTAAGCAAATTTACATACAATTTTATGCAATTTAATATTTTTAATTATTTCCCCTTTGGTTTTTTCAGATTTTAATTCAATTTTCCCAAAAATCCTTAATCGTAGGATTATTAAAACGAAAATTTACATACATATGTATTTTGACCCACTGAATCCAGTGGTGCAATCTTCAAATGCATATGACTTCTGGTTTTCGAGAAAATGTTAAAAAAACCGCTTTTTGCGATTTTTTTGGCGGAAAATTGAAAAAAAATAAAAATCGCTGAAACTATGTTTATAAGTTAACTAAAGCACGAGAAAATTAATGCCGTTGAGCGCGTTTTCATATCACATTTAGTTTTCGAGATATAGCCTCGGAAAAGTAGAAAAACTGAAAAATTCGAAAAATTTCACTTTTCCGGAGGTTATATCTCAAAAACTAAACAAGATATGGAAATGCGCTCAACGGCGTTGAATTCCCCGTGTCCGAATTGACTTATAAGCAAATTTTCATACAATTTTATGCAATTTAATATTTTTAATTATTTCCTAAGGGGTACCCCTTTGGTTTTTTCAGATTTTAATTCAATTTTCCCAAAAATCCTTAATCGTAGGGTTATTAAAACGAAAATTTACATACATATGTATTTTGACCCACTGAATCCAGTGGTGCAATCTTCAAATGCATATGACTTCTGGTTTTCGAGAAAATGTTAAAAAACCGCTTTTTGCGATTTTTTGGGCGGAAAATAGAAAAAAAATAAAAATCGCTGAAACTATGTTTATAAGTTAACTGAAGCACGAGAAAATTAATGCCGTTGAGCGCGTTTTCATATCACATTTAGTTTTTGAGATATAGCCTCGGAAAAGTAGAAAAACTGAAAAATTCGAAAAATTTCACTTCTCCGGAGGCTATATCTCAAAAACTAAACAAGATATGGAAATGCACTCAACGGCGTTGAATTCCCCGTGTCCGAATTGACTTATAAGCAAATTTTCGTACAATTTTATGCAATTTAATATTTTTAATTATTTCCTAAGGGGTACCCCTTTGGTTTTTTCAGATTTTAATTCAATTTTACCAAAAATCCTTAATCGTAGGATTATTAAAACGAAAATTTACAAACATATGTATTTTGACCCACTGAATCCAATGGTGCAATCTTCAAATGCATATGACTTCTGGTTTTCGAGAAAATGTTAAAAAACCGCTTTTTGCGATTTTTTTGGTGGAAAATTGAAAAAAAATAAAAATCGCTGAAACTATGTTTATAAGTTAACTGAAGCACGAGAAAATTAATGCCGTTGAGCGCGTTTTCATATCACATTCAGTTTTCGAGATATAGCCTCGGAAAAGTAGAAAAACTGAAAAATACGAAAAATTTCACTTCTCCGGAGGCTATATCACAAAAACTATTTGATATTTTTATATAATGGATATATATCATTGCAAAAATATGACGATATATATCAAAATAAATATCATGATATATATCGATCGATATATATCTTCGAACCCTGTTCTCAAGCAATGGGGAGAACTACCCCATCCTACGCAGCAACTTGCGATGTTTACATTTTGTAATATTTTACTAATATCTTGCACAAACTTCATTAATTTCATTAGTATTTTAAGTAAATACTTAACAATTGATCAAATTATATTGAATTATTAAGATAAAAATTGCGATCTCTTTATCTTCCGATAAAGTTCCCGGTAACTATTGGCAAGATAATTGAAAAAATTTGGCTTCAGAAAATGACATTATCATTATTACCATATGTGCTATAATTTCGATACGAGATTTTTTAATTTATCCTACCGATAGTTATCGGGAACTTTATTCGAGTAACCAACTCGTACGATTGTCAAGATATTCAAATGTTTGTCTATTTTATGTGCCATAGGCAGCCTTGATTTCATGACTCTTTCATAAACTGAAAAACCTGTTACGAAAGTTGTCTACAAAAAATAAAATAAAATCATATTTGAATTACATAGCTACCGAAGCTTAGTTGGATAAAGCAAATGACCAAATTTCATAAATCCTAGGTTAAAATCCGGGTGGTATCGTATTTTTTCTCTTTATGATTCAATTAACTCGATCTTCAAAATTATTCTCAACTTACTGCCCTTAAAACTGAAATAAGTATTTTATAATAATAACTAGGTACAAGCAAAATGCAGAAAATAGTATATAATGTAACAAGTTTTATAAAGGTTTAGATAAAACTAGAATCTAAAAAGTTTATAAAACGAGTGACATACAATACTTTTTATATGATCGCAAATTAAGACAACAAAAAAATGTAAAGTTTTATGCATTATTTGAAAAGTAAAATTTAAATTACAGTGACAAATGTAAAAAGATAACTTTACCCCGTATTTAGTATATCGGTTGTTAATTTCACGCCGTGACTAAAACTTTCGAAGCCACAGCTTGTCAACATGTGATTAAGATGTTATTTAGCGCCATGGAAACCTATACGTTAAATGATGGGAGTAGAAAAATAACATTTAAAAACAGGCTCAAATGATTCTGGTTTATTGTTACAGAATACCAAAAAGGTGACGATTTTTTAAGTGATTTGAGAACCAGGGTTCGATTTCCACAGTCGAGAAACAATTTTTACCACATTAAAATTAGTCCTGTGGCTCTCCTTCCACCACATATTTGGTAGTCGTGATTCGACGATTGGTAGCCACACTTGACGTGCATAATATATTACTTGCCGAGATTTGCTACGGCAGAATGCTACAATCAGTAATGGATATAAGGCGTGATGATATATTTTGTATCATATCTTGTTCAAATTATTAATAAAAACAAAAAAGTTTTATAGACACTGTTCTTGTCTAGAGGAATGCGTCAGCCAGTATATCGTGTAGCACGAGGAAACAATGCGTGCACGCGACACGTGGCCACGTGTATGTGTGCGTATATGTGTGTGTACGTGCCGCACCCTCCATAGGAAGGAAGAAGCTTAACGTCACCACAACTCGTTAAAACACTGAATTTATAGAAGGAATTAATTTTGTGAAATGCGAAATGTAACGTTACGTTAAGTCATACGTAGGGGTGTGTGATTAGAGCAAACACGCATCGCCCTCACACAAATTAAGGAACTGTCACACCTATTTTACTACTTTGTATATGTAAGGGAATGCCATTATATTTAGTGGTAAATGGAGGAATTTCACTCAAATTTGTTACTAGTTACTAATGCTCGTTTGTGCCAACAAAATTAAAATTTTATATCTGACATATATATATACGCGAAAAACAAATCGAAGTTTACATAGCTGTCAAATATTTGATGAGATATTGTCAGTTTATGTCAAACTTAAAATTTAAGTTTTGTTGATGCAAAAAAAGGCATGAGTAACACACTGGCAATTTGTAACATATTTTATCTACGCCCATATATGTAAGTAGGCCATTAAAAATAATTTGCAAGAACAGTAAATTCTTGTTTACGGTTGCTAAGGGTTTACTGCACTAGTTTTGTAATATATTACGTAACTGTTCTCAAGAAATTTTTCATTTGTTAGGCGGTAACACTGCTGTTTGACAATTGATATAATCTAATAAATATTCTGTAATTGTTCTTATTATTATTTCTGGTCGTAGATAAAGAATAACACAGAACAACGAATTGTAACACAATTCCGTCAGTACGGTGGTGTGGATAGCGATACGGAATTCGAATCCGGAGATCCCGAGTTCGAATCTCACTCAAACTAAAAATTATATAAACTACCACACTGCGGCTCGGTGAGTGCGGACCCTGTACTGTAATTGGGATTAAATTCCTGCTGTACAGCGTAACATAAATAAATATATTACATTGCTCGTGAAATTACTGCACTCGCCGAAGCTCGTGCGCAACTTTTTCAATATCACGTAATGTGCTTGTTACAATTCTCGTTATGTAATATACTATTATTGAACATCATAGTTGTATTATGAAACGAATTGAATACAGGTAAATATACATATTTAAATAAAATAAAAATTTGAAAAACAGAGCTAATACACAACTCTAAGTATGTACAGTTTATTTTAAATGTGATATGTAAGATCCGTAGTTACGTTTTTCTTTTCGAATCAAGAAATAACAAATACATAATTATACCTCTTTCTTTATCATATACAGTTTGAAAAAATGTCTTTTTTTCACTTATACTTTTAATATAAACCGCACATATAAATATCAATAATGATCACATTAAAAGTCAACTCGTTTTTAATTCATTTCAGTTATAAGTAAACATATATTATATATATATATATATATAAATATATATATATAATTCAAATGTTTCTAAGAATATATGTTAAATATATTCAAAATAAAAAAAGATTTCTAGAAAGAATAAGGAGAACTAAGCTTATATAGAAATCCTGTCTAGACATTTCGAAGTCTCAGCAGTCAGTTCCAAGCTAAGCCTTCTTCATAATATAAATTAGTTTCAAGCATTCTTAATAATACTTTTATTCAATGAAGTATTGTCCGAACAACAATATCCTCACAATAATACTCATTGTGAGAAACTCTATTACCATTAGACATAATTCAGATGCAAATATAGTTGCTGTGGACAACGTCAGGTCAAACGTTATTAAAAATTATGACGTTTCATCTACTACGTTTATATCAAAATGTTAAGATACGAATCTCGATAAGTCATATATTTCTTTGCAAGAAGTGCTGTTACTAGCCGTAAAATCACGACCCCCAAAGATGTTAGTAGAGAGGAAGTCACAGGGGTAGATTTAGCAAATTGTTTGTCGGCAGTAGGCATCGAACCAAGTTTCTCAAGATCCACAGACCGGCTAAAAAACAGCCGTAAATCTAATTTCAGATATTTTTTAAAAAATTGACAATGTAAAAACCAGATATTTATTAGGTTAGGAAAAATAACTTTGTGAAAATAAAAAGCTGAAGATGATGGGTTAACCATTGAAACATCCAATAAATAAATAAAATTATTCAAGGATCCTAAACCATATATTCCTTTCCAGTAATTTAAATATGGTGAAAATTGTTTATCGACTGTAGAAATCGAACCCGGATTCTTAAATCCACAGTCCGTTTCAATACCACTGAGCCACCTACCCCATAAACAATACAATAATACAACCTGTACTATACGCTAAGCTGTAATAATGGGATTGGTTAAACATGATAGATTTACTACGAGATAGCAAAATAATAATAATTAATGTAACTGGTGTAAGGATGGTGAAATGACACATTACAATTTAATTTCCAGCGACCACATATCCACAGAGGGTAGAATTAGTTCATTTACTAATTGACCGCTGACGAGGCGTATACGTAAACCCAGGTGAGCAGGTACGAACTGCGAGTGGATGTTGTGGATGGAGAAATTAATAAGAGGGTCAAGGGTAGACCAGTTTAATTAATATAAACCGTCGAGCAATTTAATAAACTTAATCATGTTTTTCATTATTTAATTAATTACGAACTAACATGTATTCCTGCTGTGAAATGGTTTCATTTAATGTTTTAATGAAATCAGTGTAAATATAATAAAACTGAAATTCCGACAGAACTTTCCAGCACTTAGTTTTTGTATAAAAAGTGTAACTTCACTTTTAACTAGAAGCGAGAAGATGCACAATTCTTATTTTTTATTCCTTGAGGAAAGTTTATGTAGGAGCAACAGTTAATCTACTCTCGCTTCACGCATATCTCAGATTTTTCTAGAAGTAACATAGTTTCAACATCATATTTATCAGATATCATACGAAGAATAAAACTCAATTAAAAGTAAACTGCACTACGAGTAGGTACATGACTATCTAACTTTTTGGTTTTAAAGACGAACTTAATCTGGGTACCTGTTTTGGAAGAGAAGGTTTTGAAGGTAAAGTGAATAAAAATATGTATTTGTTTTTGAATATTTAGTACTTCAATCTCTAAATTTCATAATGGAAGAAAGAAGAAGGAAGTCACCATTATATAATTTTTAGGCATATTCATAATAATATAAATAAAAAGTAATAACAGTAAAGAAATGCAAATAATAATAGATATAATAAAATAAATAAAACGAAATATATATTAAATAAATATATCATCACGCCTTTTACCCATTACTGAGTGTGGCACTCTGCCTAAGCAGATCTCGGTAGGTAATATATTTTTTCGCGTGAAGTGCGATTATCAGCCATCAAATCACGGCCCCCAAAGATATTAGTGGAGGAGAAGCCACAGGGGTAGATTTAAATTGGTGAAAATTGTTTGTCGCCTGTGGGGATCGAACCGGGGTTCTCAAGATCCACAGGCCGACTCGATACCACTGAGCCACCTACCCCATATATATGAGAAGAACTAAATGCCTCCCCAGGGAAGATCACACCGTAGGAGTAAGGGAAGGAGAAGAAGGAGCCACATACCTTTTATTAGAGGGATGATATTGTAATTACTGCAACAATCACGTATTATATTACATTATACAAACTTTGTAAATTTATAATCCGAAATGCAATAAATAAAGCTTATTCTTTTTATTCAGTACTTCACTTTCACTTCACAGAAGATACCCATTTCTCTCATATCTCAGATTTTTAATGAAATTACATATTTGCAACCTCATATTTATCAGATACCATATGAAGAATAAAAGTCAATTAAAAGTAAATTAACTAGGTTTGTAACTTTCTAAGTTTTTAGTTTGAAAGACGGCTCTATTCTGGAATCAAGACTAAAACGTCAAATCAAAAACGTCTTATGAGTGCCTGTTTTGTAAAGAGAAAAGTTTTGACGAGACACTGAATAAAAACATGTATTTGTCTTTGAATATTTTCGGAAACACTTATTCAGTACTATAGGTCTTGAATATCTTATTTTTGTGATCCTGGTCAACTTAATATCACAGTTATTCAGTGAGAATAAACCAAATATTAAGTAGTAGAGAGTTATCTTAAGCACGTATGACACAATCAATTTTTATAAATTTTTCATATAATTCATGAAAAAAATTACCTTTAAATTGGCTGTATGAGACGATCAATTTTCCATCAATTTTAATGTTTATGCACTTGCGCAGTTAGGTGAATAGTAACATAGAAGTTTGCAACTTAGGTTAAAGTATTCTTGATAATAATGGAAAACGAAAAAAAAAATTACTATGAGTAACTAAGACATTTTTGTTAGTAACAATATGTGTACAAATGTCAAACTAACGACCTAACCTCAATGTATCTCTAAACGTCAAAATTCACTATTGCACATTAAATTGAAGAGAATAGAACATTTTATATTTTACAACAAGTTACATTTTGCGTCCATTTTGTTACAATTTATGAGAAAATACGTTCAATTTTTTATGTAAAACTTCTTTACGCGCGCTGATCAGTTGAAGAATGTGTTACAAAATTTGTGACGCGGTAAGGCGAACGGAAGTGAAGAGCATACTCAATTTTTTACTTATCAGAAAATGGATATGAAAAAATGACAAAAACATGATCGTATCTTACAGGCTTTAATCTGATCTTAGTAGGCCACCTCATAGACCATCGTTCATATTTTATCAGAAGAAACAAATAAATTTTGGCTATAACAACCCCAAAAAGTGATATTGGGCTGTATCAGCACGTTGTCAGTTGTCCATAAAGTTCTCGGTACTTATCAGCGGAATAATTTGAAAAATATCATATCGACATTATAGCACAAATAATGAAAACAGATATTTTTATTTATCAATATCGGAAACTTTAAATCTTTTAACTCATCATTTTTCATTTACAATAATAAAATATTTATATCACTGGATATCAGGAAAACATAACAATTACTTCGAATATCATAAGAAGGAAACGAAGAGAACTCTTCAAGAAATATTGTCAACTTTCCGGTTCCAGAAAATAACCAAGTAAATAACGTCAACAAATTCAAATGTATTGCATGTCCTCTGCAATATTGTTTCCATGAACTTCACGCTACCATGGAAACATCAACAACACATTAACCTATTTTGCATAATAAAACAATTTGATCCGAAATCGTTACTGCGGTCGCTGAGCCTGCGATATAATACAACATCCAATAAAACAACCATCCATCGTAATTTATTACCATAACATGGCGGTAACACTATTCAAAGTGGAACACACTCACACACACACAACTCTTATTATACGTGTAGATATTACTGACCTCTATATTATAGCATTAAAACAAGTGATCTGTTCATTCATGGCCATCTGGAATGGGAGAGTATTCGCGGCCACTCACATTATTGTTGTCTCTTTTTATCTGTTGGGGACAGTGACTTTCTTTCGTGCTTCGAAATATCTTACGTGATGCGTAGCTGGTGAGAAAGATTTGATTTTGTGATACGGATAGAAAATGTTGTCCATATGCCATGGTTGGATGGGTTTTCAATTTCTAACACGAAAAGAAGGGATGCATAAGTTGATCTTACCGGACTGCGTCAATTGTAAAACGAGCCGAAAAAAACGCAGTCTTAAAATTTTTTTTACACATAACTAATAAAGTTTAAACTGAATTGAACGCGAAACGTTATAATTTAATATGAGGATGGAAACAGAATAATGATTTAGATTAACTTTTTATTAATTATAATACTTAATTCCCTAATCTAGTTTAAAATTAAATAAAACGCGAACACCGCGTGATGTGAAGATCTACATCTTCACGCTTTGAGTCGATGGACGAGACTGATGGTTTCAACCAAAACACTTGCTGCCCTGGGTACGATACCCACATCTGGAATCCATCCCCCTCGCATCGGGGTGGACACAGATGTGTCAAGTGTTTTGGTTATGTAGTCTGACACTCTGGCCCTGCAGATAACGCGAACATGAAATCTTGTTGGAATTCTATGAATATTAACTATAACTCTTTTTATAATTTAATGCCCTATATTCGAAAACCAAAAGATGTCACACTCAGCCTTAATGGCACATGTGGTCACGAGTGTCAAATTACACGAAACCAATCTTATCTAAACGCAACATAACAACAATGAGATAGCTCGTATTGTTACAGATTAATGGTAGGATGAATGGTGAATTAAGTAATTATCAATGTAAATATTTGGTTTACTAGTTTCGATTTAACAGGAAATTAGAAAATTATTGGGTTTTTGTTGTTAGATTTGATCTTGACACTAAAGACTATATTTTCTCTTTCATAGTACTAATTCATCGATGAAAATTATTATTTTTTGCTTATAAGTTTATGATGGGGTAGGTGGCTCAGTGGTATCGAGTCGGCCTGTGGATCTTGAGAACCCTGGTTCGATCCACACATCCGACAAACAATTTTCACCAAATTAAATCTACCTTTGTGCCTTCCTCACCACTAATATCTTTGAGGGCCGTGATTTGACGGTTGGTAAACGCACTTCACGCGAAGAAATATATAATTTACTGAGATCTGCTTAGGCAGAATGCCACACCCAGTAACGGGTAAAAGGCGTGATGATATATTTATTTATTTATAAGTTTATGAATTCATATCGATTTAATGACTCTTTATCGACTTTCTTTTGAATTTGATGTCGGTATAAAACATAATCACATCATAAACCATTAAAATATAAAACCAATTTAAGTGATAATTCTTTTCCAAATCACTTTTCTTCTGTTAACAATTACGAAATACAGTTTAGTTTTAAGTACTAAGAACTATCCATAAACTATAGTTATCAGCAGAAATATAAATAATAAAATTTTATTAATAATTTGATATGCTTCTATGGAAGTTTTGAAATATGTTCCTGGTTTGTATTTATGTTGGTAGTAAATGTTAATTATTATTGTTATTATTAGTAAACATTTCAATCCACTTAACAACATATGTTCATGTTCATGTGAAAATATAAATATCTATAAATTATTAAATAGTTACCACTCTATTCCCAATATCTTGTCGCTACTAAATGCTTCAATCAAAGATAAATATAGTTAAAAATATTTCGTTTATTTCTATATTTACTTACTTGCAATTGTGTAAAATTCACTTTCAAAAACAAGTGCTCAACGAGACTCTCGTCCTTTCTTATCTTTCGATTCGTTTACGGTTTAATTAGTTTTTTTTTTAAATAAATACTTAATTTGAAAACCCGGATTCGATTCCCAGTCGACAAAGAATTTTCACCAATTTAAATCTATCTCTGTGACTCCCCTCAACTAACATGTTTGGGAGCCGTGATTTGACGGCTGGTAATCGTACTTAACGCGAAGAAATATACCACTTACCGACATTTGCTACGGCAGAGTGCCACACCCTGTAATGGGTAAAAGGTGTGATGATATATTTTATATTTTATGTTTTGAGAATTTATTTTAAATTACATTAGAAAGAGAAAAATTGGGATACTGTCAGAATTTGAACCTAGGACCAAATGAATTTCGGTCATACGCTTTAACCAACTAATCCACGGTCGCATGTGATTCATATATGATTTTATTTCAAGGCATGAATAAATACCATATAAACTGATATGTCTATTGTAAAATTCATTGTTACATTTACAAACTAAATAAATTATAACAAAGAAAAATAGATAATCTAAATGAGAAAAGCAAGTCATAATTATTAAAGATCTAAAAGTAATTAATCTAATTGTTTAAACAAGTGAATTCATGACATACTTTCTATGGGAGATTATTTATCAATAAAAACATGAATAGTTTCTGAACTGATCATTTTAAAACTAAAAATAAGAATGTTTTAAAAAGAAGCAAAAGTTCTTTAAAACTTTACATAATTATAAAGGATGTTCCATTTAAAAATATAAAATTATATATCATTGCGCAAAAATAGAACACCCGATAGACAAACTTATACTGCAGATATGTGGACATTTTAATTAAAAATATGGGGTAGATGGCTCAGTAGTATCGAGTCGGCCTGTGGATCTTCAGAACCCTGGTTTGATTCCCACAGCCGACAAATAATTTTCACCAATTTAAATTTATCCCTGTGGTTCTCCTTCCACAAACATCTTTGGGGGCCGTGACTTACCGGCTGGTAACAGCAATTCACGCGAAGAAATATATCACTTACCGAGATTTGTTACGGCAGAGTGCCATACCCAGTGATAGGTAAAAGACGTGATGATTTATTTAATTTATTTATATTAATTAAAAATAAACTTTGAAAAAAATGTCGATATTTAAAATACAGACTGATGGAGCCCTTTAAAGGACGCAAGTGGCCCTTATAATAAAATTATCTATTAGATAAACTTATTCCTTTATTTGGAGATGTAAAATTGGTACTATAATGATTATTTTATTGTTTCTTAAAACCAGCATCAAAATTTCCAGCTTTTCTTTTCTTTTACATCCTTTTACTTTTAATGGAAAAATAAACAATGTTCTTTCGTGACGAATCATAATTATAATGATCATGTACATATCTTTTAAATGCCTAAAAGACTCGTATTCAAATACCTGACCTTCAACTGTACTACGTCTAATTCGCGGCAAAACACAATAGCTCTTTGAAATTCTTAATCATTATCTTGTCTGTTGTCGGTGAAAGAAACTTTAAATAAAAATATTCAGTACAAAGTGTCAAAACGTGCCAACAGTAGCATGTACACTCAGTAACATAAAACGAAGTACACACCAAATGTCATGTACAAGTTTCATTGCCATTAGTGTCACGTTACACTAGTACTGTTGTCGCGTTGTCGATTGTATTGTTCGAGAGGCTACGTGGTGTAAACAGTGCTTTAGCTACGTGTGTAACATAGAACTATGTTATTTTGTTTTCTCTATACAAGGGTTAATTTGATTTTGTTTTTGAAGTCATAGTATGCAAGCAAAAGGCAATGAAAGCTAATTTATTTTTCTATCACGCATGTTTTTTTTGCCTTTGTGTGAATCATTTTTATGTTTTTGTTTTTTTTTAATTTATACACGGTGTTATATTTTAATAGATCCAGCAAATATCTCGCTTATTTATCAACTTAGCAATTTCTTTCATATAACATGATTTATACAGCAACATGTAAGCTAGTTGAGGACGGATGTACATTCATGATATCATTTCCGGTTTATTAGTAATTAATATCAACTTTGAAATTTTAAATGGAACATACTATATTTTTTTACAAATTTTAAAAGTGCATCAAATTTGCTTTACAATCATGTAAAATAATCCATACGTTACATTATTAAAAAGTAAAATGGCGGGCACTTTATTATGTACCAAATCGTAAAGAGAATAATGAGCCATGACTGTGGCTTGAAATAAAACAATTAACTAAAACAATTGTAATTATTATTATTAAACAAAATAATATTTTTTTGTTATAATAATAAAGAAAATAAGAATAAGAAACACTTAATAACAACAAAATGATTTTATAACAAATATTCAAATATCTCCCAGCCTCTTCAATACACTTTCTTCTGATATGACCACTTGATTTTTGTATGGAGCTACGTGAAAGATTTTGTTTGTAATGAACCAGTAAACACATTAAACGGACTGAAGAATAAAATTGAAGCAGCAATTGAATCTTTATCTGCTGACAAAGAGAAATGACTACTTATTCTGTTTCAAAACGTTGTGCAAAATGTATTGAAGAGGCTGGGAGATATTTGAATATTTGTTATAAAATCATTTAGTTGTTATTAAGTGTTTCTTATTCTTATTTTCTTTATTATTATGACAAAAAAAATATTATTTTGTTTAATAACAATAATTACAATTGTTTTATTTCAAGCCACAGTCATGGCTCACTATTCTCTTTACGATTTGGTGCATAATAAAGTGCCCGCCATTTTACTTTTTAATAATGTAACATATGGATTATTTTACATGATTGTAAAGCAAATTTGATGCACTTTTCAAATTTGTAAAAAAATATAGTATGTTCCATTTGAAATTTCAAAGTTGATATTAATTACTAATAAACCGGAAATGATATCATGAATGTACATCCGTCATCAACTAGCTTACATGTTGTTGTATAAATCATGTTATATGAAAGAAATTGCTAAGTTGATAAATAAGCGAGATATTTGCTGAGTCTATTAAAATATAACACCCTGTATATCGGACCAACTACTTAGGTCATATGCCGATATGTCCTTTGTATGGCCGCCACGGGCGGGATCCGAACCCACAACCTTGTGATCGTGAGTCAAGCCCTCAACCCGCGCGACCATCACGCGGGATACATTTTTATGTTATCAACTGTTAAATTACGACATCCACAAATGTTAATAAAAGTTCACAATAAAACTGGATTTTATTTGTATAAACATAACATCACGCTATATCCCAAGATGGGGTAGAACGAACCCATGAAACATTCACAGAACATCAGATTTCAGGGTTCGTCCCAACATTCTCATCCAGACACCATTCTCGCTTCAACCACATTCACATTTCCTTTGTATAAGCTATTTATTCCTCACATTTGGAATCTTTTATCATGTAATAACCCATAAATTACATCTATTCATTCGCTCCTGAATACACCTGTTTCATAAACCTTTTACTTACACAATTACAACACTTGCCATGGGCGCAATTTTACTCAGTTACGCCACTAATTATTATTATTATTAAATTTACATATTTAAAATTTTGTATTGTAACTAAAATTAAAGATTGTAAATTCAAATTAAAATATATATTAGAATAATTTGAAAAAATCCCGATTTTAAAATTTACAAACCTGATCACCCTAAAGCTGGATTTATAATGAAGTAAGGTAAGAAGTAACGCAAAAAGTATCGGTAACGTAAAAAGTTGAGCGTGTACTACAGCTAGTAATGATTTATATTGAAGTAAAGTAAGAAGTAAGGTAAAATATGTAACGCAATTGTTGCCCAACATTCATCTTTCTACCTTACCTTAACTAAAACTTTCTACCGCTGACCAATAAGAAGTCAGCATTTTGAACGTTGCGCAGAAATCTATATTATCGACTTATCCACAATTCTCCATCTGTTTATCTGTCAGATTTTATTGTGTTAGTCGAAATATTTTCTGTTTAAAATAAATAATAGACCGAAGTATTAGCAAGCGAGCAGGTAGAAATATATAAAATACTGTATGATAAGTCATCAAAAGTCATAAAACCCAATAAACAACAAATAACCTAACAAACGTTATATGATATGACAGAAGTACAGAAATTCAAACTTGATGCCGAAGTAAACGAAAAATACCGAAATAAATGTGAAATTTTTATAATATTACCTGATTGGCTAGCAGTAGTGGTATTACTTTTTAATATAAATCAACTATTTTCGCTTGCTTTACTTTCTACTTTACTGCAACTGCGTTACATTTTGCGTTACTTCATTATAAATCCAGCTTTAATGTAAAGCAAAAAAAATTGGAAATTACGTTGCTACTTCAAATACTAGAAAATTGGGATTTTATATTTAATGTAACTTGGCATGAATATAAAGAACTAGAATTACTCGTACGTCAAAAATTAATAATCAGGAAATAATTTTATGCGAATTTTATTCTTTTCTCATGCATAATTTTACAAATTCATCCGACATAATGTAATTTTACACAATTCAACTCGACATGAAATCTCAATAACTGGAGCAAAAAAAACAAACTATAATAAATAAAAAAACGGGGTAATTTCCCGCTAGTTGCATTTCCTGGTTCGTTCGAGTTTTAATGGCCCATAAAGCAAAAGTCTTTACTTAAACCTGCATCGTAAAGGGCTTGAAAGCTACCGAACCGGCCGCCTATAGCCGGCGACTGGCGTTGAAAGCATTGTATTGTGTTACACTTCAATGCATATCTGTGTTTCTGTAAGCCGCTTACATATTTTTTTACGAGGTTTATCATGGTCGTAAGATGGAATTGACCGTCTGGTAGCGACAGTTTGGAACTATAGTTACATATAAATCCTGCTTTATTATAAGTAGCTTCTGGCCTCTGTTTTTGTGCGTTCCCATTCTTGGGAAAAGACGGATGAATGGTAGACTATTCGATATGGTCGAAGTCATATTTCTTTTTTATTATTTGAAAATAAACAGTAGCAGAGTTTATATATGGATTTGATAAATTGTTTTTTGCGCATTAAAAGGTAAATGAAATTTCAGTGTAAACTTAAATGTTTTTTTGCAGTTTTGTCTTTGATTGGACAGCTCGTTTAACTACTTTGTCATTGAAAACACTAAGTTCATGGTCAACAATATCTATAGTACTTTCAAATTAACTTTTACATTTGGCATAATACATTTTTCACTATTAAATGCGTCTTCATTATTTAGGGAGTAGGTGGCTAAGTGGTATCGAGTCAGCCTGTGGATCTTGAGAACCTTGGTTCGATCTCCACAGCCGACAAACAATTTTCACCAATTTAAATCTACACCTGTGGCTCCCCCTCCACTAATATCTTTGAGGGCCGTGATTTGAAAACTGGTAACCGCATTTCACGCGAAAAAAAATATCACTTACCGAAATTTGTTTAAGCAGAGTGCCACACCCAGTCAACAGGCGCGGTGGCCGAGCATGTTAAGGCACATCTCTTAACATACTGTGACGTCACCCGAGCCAAGGTTCGTCAGTTCGAATCCGCCTGTCGACAATGTGTGATTTGTCGTAAAATATAAAATACAGCTACAAGTATTTATCACACTCGGGCGCTATAAGCTAATGACTTATACGCCTTAAATAATGTAGCACTTGACTACGAAAACCAGCAGTACGGCAGTGTAAAAACTGCGGCTCGGTGTGTCCGGAAGGCCCAGGCCCGATTTGGGCTGTAGCGCCACAGATGATGATGAGATTGCCACACCCAGTAATGGGTAAAAGGCGTGATGATATATTTATTATTTTATTTTACATTATTTTAGATAAACATGTTTGAAGAGGTGATGGGATTATTAGTTTTCTGTACCTTTTACTTCAAGCACATTTCTTTAAAATGGACAGGAGAATATATACGATACCACGCATTTAAGATAATTTACTATACTGTATTATTACTATTATTCTTATTAATAATATTACGTTTAAGATCAGCGCCAACAACAAAAGTTAAATTTTAAACTGGGTTTCAATTTGCTTCTATTTACTAATAGTAAATTGTCACTTGTATGACGTTTTAAGAAAAAAAATCTTTAGTTACAGAAACTATATGGTGCTACACGCTGCAATGAGTAAAATGCATTATAATATAATTGTTTTCATTTTCATAATTACAGTAAAGTATGTTTTAATAGTTATTTATGTTACTAGTGGAATAAAAGCATTATTATAGCACTACAACTACAAGTGTGAAGAATTGCAAACGATGAGATCATAGTGCGAGTCGTGTAAAAATCACACGAGTGCTATATGTTTAGGCCTACATGTGATACACAAAATTGAATTTATGATTGAAGCTCAAAATTAATAAAAAATCTATTTTTGGCTACAATGTCACATTTGATATTTAAAAAAATATGTCTGATCAATATTTAAAACAAATAGGTTTTTTTTGTATTGTTTCATGTTTCAATGAATTTTGATTTCTTTTGTTCATAATTTTTTATTCTTGTCGCTGTGGGAATCGAACACAAGTTCTTAAACGCATGTATAATGAATATATTACTTAATGATTGCAGAAAAATTACCTGTCATATAGAATGAATGTTGTCAGAGTTTGGCAAAATACACTATCCAATTTTATTCATTTCGGTATATTTATCTTCACTATCACACTTTCAGTACATCTGACTCAGGAATCACATAACCTCAAAATTTGGCTTCATTCCTTGTTCACTCACCACTTGGCACAGACTGCATCATCACTTGTCTTGTCATCAATAACTGAACTCATCTTATAAATCGATTACCAAGTTTCACATGTGCCTGATTCAATCAGTCGTTAATTTATTCAATTTTCCTTCGTCGTCGTCCAGTAATTCTCCATAAACGCTGACAACGAACTGTCGTGACAAAGAGGGGTAAATGTCCTTGAACCGGCAGTGAAAAGGAGCAAAGAAGAATGGAGAATGGTTGTTAGGGATGATGTAAGTGTATTAAGTGCAAGTGATTGAAGTGGTAATGAAAGGGTTGAGTTGTTTTTAAGTGGTTTCGAGGGGGTGATTTGTAGAGGGAGGCATTGTTGGTGGTCTAAAGCTTGTTTCACACTAATTAAAACTGAATTGAAAGACGAGAACTTTCTTGAATACTCGTAGATTTAACGACTTCTAAACGCTTTCATGCTTTAAACTCTTGTAATTAAGCTTTTATATTTGTATTTATTTTGTTACATGGTCGAAATAAATTAAATAATAAATAAGAAAAATTTAAAGCCGTTAATATTGTATACGTGTTTAATTTCAACAGTTATACTCAAATTATGCATAAATTATATAATTAATCATTCATAGCCTCGAGCATAAAACCGAGAAAAAATTTGCGTTTATAAATTAACAAGATTTTCTGTGCTCAAATCTCGCTGATTTGTACTTCAATAAAGAAAACACAACTATGACGAAATTGTTCGGATTCTACTATATGCTGTAAGCACCCAGTATGGGTAAAGGCGTGATGATATATTTATTTATTTTATTTACGAAAGTTATAAGCATATTGTACGTAAATGTTGTACATAAATAAATAAATAAATATATAATCACACCATTACGACTCGAGTGTAATTCAATGAGATAATTTAACGACATTTTGTTTATGAAAAGGTTTATTTCAAAGTGCAATTAGTAAAACTGCAATTATTATAACGACAAATACTGTAAATGGCATTTATGTAGTCATTAATCACTTGCAAAATGTTACCTAACTTTTTATCCGCTATCAAAACGATAAATTTGTTTTTTCTTTATGGCTTACCTACTTTATATTGGAGTTAAATTATCGGCTATATATATATATATATATATATATATATATACCGGGTGGAACATCATACCTGTGTACATAGGCGATTAACATGAAAAAACAGTTTTTCTGTGCGCATTGCTACCCAAATTATTTTAGCCAAAAATGCTTCAAATAAATGTTGTAGAGCATAAAATTCTGCATCTAACTCAATAAACAGAATTACATTTACATGCGTTGTAACGACAGTAATTAAATAAAAAAATATTAAAAATTACGTTCAAAATATCAAATAGCCATGGAAGTGAAACAAAAATAGATAAATGCTTGACTTTTTCTGTCTATTTGATATTTAACCCCCGACAAATTAATCATTCAATAAAATTCATACAAAAAACTCCATACCTATGATTACAATTTAATAATAAATAAACAATTGTACATTTCAATGAAACGTTTATTTCTTATAGGGTTGGTCATGTAAAAATTATAACCTATCTATTATAATTCAAATATCAAACAATAATTCTCTCAATAAAATAATCACTAAAATTTATTATTACAATAAATATTCAAATAAACCTCTATTTTCAGCCAAGCAATAACCAAGTCTATTGTAGAAGGAATGTCGCACATTAGCGAGCTGCCTATTTGTGATTAAGGCGCACTTATCCACGATAGCTTCTCTCAAAGAATTAACATATGGGTGGCGTTGCTTATAAATTTTACATTTAAGATGAACCCATAAAAAAAATCGCTAGGTGTTAAATCAGGAGATCTGTCAAACGTCAAGCATCTATCTATTTTTGTTTCACTTCCATGGCTATTTGATATTTTCAACGTAATTTTTAATATTTTTTTATTTAATTTCTGTCGTTATAACGCTACATGCGTGTAAATGTAATTCTGTTTATTGATTTAGATGCAGAATTTTATGCTCTACAACATTTATTTGAAGCATTTTTGGCTAAAATAATTTGGGGAGCAATGCGCACAGAAAAACTGCTTTTTCATGTTAATCGCCTATGTACACAGGTATGATGTTCCACCCGGTATATATATATATATATATATAAACGGGACTTTTGAATTTTTCTTAGTATTTTATTTGCAGTCACTTAATGCACCCCTTTGTTAAAAGTTACCTGACTTTCTGCTGATGCCGGTAAAACACAGCTTTTAAGAAATCAAGTATATCCCAAATATCACTGCGTCTTCTATATCAACACCATTCCTTGGCGATATTACCCAACGCCATTTAATTTATTTTTTCTTATTTTAGTGGAGAAGGCAGTACCTAATACGACGATTTTTTACTTACGAAGCCATTAATCGCGCTGAAGATGAAGGAATCGTTTAAAAAATGATGTTAGATTATATGTTAGTGGTGCAGCTACCGGGGAAAACTTGTTAATTATCTAGGGAGTTAACGACCCTTCTATAAGATGTTACGTTCCATGCAGCTATGAGCTGCGCCTCTACAAATGGATGTAATATGCTAACAGGAGTAAATTAAATTCTACTCGATGAAATACCTGTTATTATTCCTCGGTCAGGGTTAGTTAATTGAATACTATTAATTTAACATTCACGGTGTAATTTTCGATACTTAATGATAGGGTAAGAAAGGTTAAGCATTTTAAAATTAAGAACAAAATAAAATCAAAAATTAAATTCAAATAATTGCAAAAATAAATATATCATCACGCCTGTTACCCATTACTAGGTGTGGCACTCTGCCACAGCAGATCTCGGTATGTGATATATTTCTTCACATGAAGTACGGTTACCGGCCCTTCAAATCAAACCCTCAAAGATGTTAGTGGAGTACCCACAGGGGTAGTTTTAACGTGGTAAAAATTGTTTGTCGCCTGTGGGAAAATAATTGCTGATTTTTTGATTAAATATTAAGTTTAACATAAACTGACAATATCGCATCAAATGTTTAACAGAAATGCCGGAAATTTTTGTCGTGATCAAGACTGCTTGTTGCGACGAAAATCTGCACGAGTACGACAGCACGAGTGTAGATTTTCTTAAAGCAACAAGCAGGAGTGATCTAGGCAAAAATTAAGAAAGGAAAATCATAGTCACGTATGGTATTCGGCTTGACAATTCCTCGAAATATTTTATTTACTCCAAAAAAATGTTACCTGCAGTATTTTTAAACTACTATTACCTTGGTGAACAATTTGTATTGTTTCATTTTTTGACATAACTAAGCAAAGTAAACAAAGTCAAATCAAATTCGACAATATTAATCTACTCAAAATAGTTAACAAACGTTATATCTAAGCAACGATTTGCGACAATTTTCACTAGTGAAATTATTGCTGTAATACTACTGTGATTGGTTCAATTCAGCTAAATACTGTCATTTGATTGGATGAAAAGTTATGAGTGGAATTGTGATATGATATTTTACTTTTATTTATTTAATAGACAATGGACACTAGATTTTCTGTGAGTGTATTTAAAGTTCTAATAAATCTTTTTTGAATAATGTTGTGTCTAACACGAGAGGAAAGCGCCATTTCCACTCTCATTTGAATTCGAGTAGGAAAAATATGGTTTTCCGTCTCTAGTTTGCCATTACAAGAGTTTAAGAAAAAGATAAATATAATATAATACTCGTATATTTTAATTTTATTGCAAAGTCCTTACTAAATTAGGTGAAAATAAAGCAAATTGTATTAACAACAAAAACAAAATTAATTGTCATTCATGCACTTGGTGAGACTAGGTATAATAAAAAATATTAAATAAAACTCTAGGCAAAGTCTCACAAAATTCAGCCTCCGAGTCACCTTATGAGGGCATCGTCGGAGGCCGGCCAGCACAGTTAGTAACCATGGACGCGTTTCGCTCTTGTTAGAGCTCATCAGCATGGTATAACTCACTTCTTCACCTATAACAAAGTTCATGTGAAGAAGCTGGTGACGAAGAACTGTGCCAGCAGAGAATAAGATCTCTAACAAACGGTAAGATGACATGAGAAGTTCTGTCGAACCATTAATGCCATCTACCGAAAAAAATGAAAAGCTACGCAATAGCAATTTAATAACAACAAAGACAAAATTAATTAACAAGAGCGAAACGCGTCCATGGTTACTAACTGTGCTGGCCGGCCTCCGACGATGCCCTCATAAGGTGACTCGGAGGCTGAATTTTGTGAGACTTTGCCTAGAGTTTTATTTAATATTTTTTGCAAATTGTATTATTTTAAGACTGTCAGAATATAGTAGTTTCGAGCATTCAGAATTATTTCAACAAAAGAAACAATCTACAGAAGAAATGACAAATGTTTTTAAAAAGTAAAATTCCTCAATCATTATTTCTAAGAGAGAAGTTTCTACAATTTTTTGCTTTCGAACTAATAAAACTTGATCTATTTTCTTCCTTCATCACTGTAACTATAATTCTATTTTCTTTCAACATTTAATTAATCTTTATCGCGTGTTTAAATGATTGTGAACGCTGTCAACAATTATTCGGAGCAGTAAATTCAGTGCGAACGTAAATACTGCCTGTTCTTAATTTAGATGTTTAGCTTTCCAACTTTTCTTCTTGCTTCGACTTCAACTTCGGCGTTGCCGTTCACTTGCTGCTGAAATATTTGCACCCCTACTGTGCAGCAGAACGAAGATACATTTGTCAACGTTTGTAAGACAGAATTATTTATACTTTTCTAATTCCAGTTACTTGCAAACAAAGAAAGTTCATTGATGGAAATGAAAATTAATCTATCTTTATTTGTTTGAATGCATATTGGAATTATATAATTTATTATAGTTATTTAGTTTATTTATTTACTATATACAAGCTTTTAGTGAAATTTGAACCACTAGGATACAGTAGTATGTTCGGTTCGAGTTTAATTGGATTTTGAGAGGTCAGGAAGGATTGAACTTTCGAACGCTTACTTCGAAAGCAAGTGTTACTTTCATATTATGGTAAATATAATATTTCTATAAAATAAATATATCATCACGCCTTTTACCCATTACTGGGTGTGGCACTCTGCTGTAGCAGATCTCTGTAAGTGATATATTTCTTCGCGTGAAGTGCGGTTACCAGTCGTCAAATCACGGCCCCCACAGATGTTAGTTAGATTTAATTTGGTGAAAATTGTTGAGCCACCTACCCCATATAATATATATATATATAATATTTCTATGCGGTAAATATATTGGGTAAACGAGAAGTAGAATTTTATGGGGTAGATGGCTCAGTGGTATCGAGTCGGCCTGTGGATCTTAAGAACCCTGGTTCGATCCCCACAGCCGACAAACAATTTTCCCCAATTTAAATCTACCCTTGTAGCTCCCCCTTCATTAACATCTTTTGGTGCCGTGATTTGACGGCTGGTAACCGCACTTAACCGCCGCCGTGTGGAAGTACATATAATTTTTAGCTCGAGTGAGATTCGAACTCGGGATCTCCGGATTCGAATTCCATATTGCTATCTACACCACCGTACTGACGGATTATTTGTTGCTATGTTACTTGTTTATAATTACGTTCTGTTTATCTATCTATTTTCTGCTGGCGAAATAACAAATTTATAAATTTAAACTAAAAATCTTTTTCATGAGTTCTAAATATTTTTCCATATGTAATTTTTTTCTATAAATAATATTTTTCCGTTTATTACAATAATTTATATTGATATCATAATACCAAGGGAAAATTGTGGTATTTTTATTGCAATCTATAAATTCTACATTGAATCATATTCACAAATAGCTTTTATTTTTCAGACTCGTAAATATGAGCTCTGAACCGGACGATAAATTTATTAACGAATACATTGGCAGATACATTATATACAAAATGGCGTGCCAAGTATCATAACTATATTACTACCTAATTAAAGAAATCTACATTACTCAAAATTGTACAAGGATATTTTAAAAATTGAATGTAAAATTAAAACTTAATATTAAATATATAAATACATAATTATAAAATTAAAACTAATAAATATATTCAAATATTTCTAAGAAAAATAATACATATTAAATAAATAAATAAAAGGCTTCAGAATCCAAATATTTATTTTTCGGACGTTTCGAGCATAAATATTTGCTCATCAGCAGCTCCTTAAAATATAAATACAATAATACAAAACTAGCAAATTAATCAAAATGTCAAACCTTTTATTATTTATTTATTTATATACGACTAACTAATAATATTATCATTCCAATCTAAATTAGTTTTTTTGTAGTTTCTTTTTGGTTTAAATATTTAAACATAAAAACTAATTTAGCGGCTTTGTCGTTACCGAGACGATTACGTAATTGAGATTGGACAATGCCAAGTGGAGAAATATCGTTCCAGCCCTGCTGTGGCTGTTACAGCAAGTGTGTAACTGTTCACATAGTTCAATAAATGTACTTTTATTTGGCCACTCTGACTCATTGATAGTTTTGTATTTGTATTTCTAAAATGAGTACCAAATAAAAATTTTGGAAATGGTTCAGACTTTGCCGTTAATGACATCACAAATGGCACACAATTTGGATTTATGTCGTTGATGTGAAGTTAGTCAAAAGCTAGTAAAGTAAGAATTATCTTTAGAATATAATTTTAACAGAATTAATGAAAGTAATAATGAGAGGTATACTGTATTTATTATAGACTATTTGATATTTTTATATAATGGATATATATCTTCGAACCCTGTTTATAAGTTAACTGAAGCACGAGAAAATTAATGCCGTTGAGCACGTTTTCATATCACATTTAGTTTTTGAGATATAGCCTCGGAAAAGTAGAAAAACTGAAAAATTCTAAAAATTTCACTTTTCCGGAGGCTATATCTCAAAAACTAAACAAGATATGGAAATGCGCTCAAGGGCGGTGAATTCCCCGTGCCCGAATTGACTTATAAGCAAATTTTCATACAATTTTAAGCAATTTAATATTTTTAATTATTTCCTAAGGGGTACTGGATTCAGTGGGTCAAAATACATATGTATGTAAATTTTCGTTTTAATAATCCTACGATTAAGGATTTTTGGGAAAATTGAATTAACCCCTTTGGTTTTTTCAGATTTTAATTCAATTTTCCCAAAAATCCTTAATCGTAGGATTATTAAAACGAAAATTTACATACATATGTATTTTGACCCACTGAATCCAGTGGTGCAATCTTCAAATGCATATGACTTCTGGTTTTCGAGAAAATGTTAAAAAAACCGCTTTTCGCGATTTTTTTGGCGGAAAATTGAAAAAAAATAAAAATCGCTGAAACTATGTTTATAAGTTAACTGAAGCACGAGAAAATTAATGCCGTTGAGCGCGTTTTCATATCACATTTAGTTTTTGAGATATAGCCTCGGAAAAGTAGAAAAACTGAAAAATTCTAAAAATTTCACTTTTCCGGAGGCTATATCTCAAAAACTAAACAAGATATGAAAATGCGCTCAACGGCGTTGAATTCTCCGTGTCCGAATTGACTTATAAGCAAATTTTCATACAATTTTATGCAATTTAATATTTTTAATTATTTCCTAAGGGGTACCCCTTTGGTTTTTTCAGATTTTAATTCAATTTTCCCAAAAATCCTTAATCGTAGGATTATTAAAACGAAAATTTACATACATATGTATTTTGACCCACTGAATCCAGTGGTGCAATCTTCAAATGTATATGACTTCTGGTTTTCGAGAAAATGTTAAAAAACCGCTTTTTGAGATTTTTTTGGTGGAAAATTGAAAAAAAATAAAAATCGCTGAAACTATGTTTATAAGTTAACTGAAGCACGAGAAAATTAATGCCGTTGACCGCGTTTTCATATCACATTTAGTTTTCGAGATATAGCCTCGGAAAAGTAGAAAAACTGAAAAATTCGAAAAACTTCACTTCTCCGGAGGCTATATCTCAAAAACTATTTGATATTTTTATATAATGGATATATATCATTGCAAAAATATGACGATATATATCAAAATAAATATCATGATATCGATCGATATATATCTTCGAACCCTGTTTCAATTAGATGTAAATTTATTAGGTAAATAGATGTAAAATTAATAGATAATAAATAATATAAAAATTGAATTTTTATTAAATTAGTCGTATATAAAGTATAGTATACAACTCGCTATAATGGCTATTATTACCTCGGATGATTACAACCCTTGCTCGCTCCACTCGCTCGGGTTGCAAACTTCATCCTCGGGAATAAGAGCATCCATTATAGCGTCGTTGTATAATATACTATTAATATATCACATAATTGAATCATTTTTAAATATATATTACAAAGAAAAATAATATCTTAAGTATTCTTACAAGTATTTGAATATAATTTATAGTTTTAATTTTACATTCATTTTTTAAAATATCCCAGTACAATTTTGAGCAGTACATTTAAATGACAAAAGCTACAAACAATTATTTTCTCCTCAAAAAAATCCAATATAAATCAGTCCAAACGGCTATCATCACGAAGGCCATCTATCAATTTTCTCATAAACTATCTCTCTGAAAAATACAAGTAAATCATCTGATGGTGGTGTCGTTATCTGGCGTCACGTGATCGTTCTGAGCTGCTCGGAATGACTCGGAGTGATCTGACGCGCCTGGTGCATCGTGGTACGGAATACGGATTGTATACGTAGTGATACTGGTAGTACGTGAGTGTCACGTGACTATAAATATCAGCTGATTGAAGGGTTGAACAGGGTTAGATGTATTAGGGGTGCATAAACTATGCGATTATAATTATGTGGTTGGTGAACTAGATGACGTACTTTGTATAGAGCTGCATAAGCGTCAGTACGGTGGTGTGGATAGCGATACGGAATTCGAATCCGGAGATCCCGAGTTCGAATCGCACTCAAGCTAAAAATTATATAAAGTATCACACTGCGGCTCGGTGAGTGCGGACCCTGTTCTGTAATTGGGATTACATTCCTGTTGTACAGCATAACATAAATAAATAAATAAATATTTCTATTTCTATTTATGTTACTCTGTACAATTTAAATGCCATAATCTCTGACAGTCTAATTATTTGTACTTTTTTTTTATTTTACAGTAGAGTGTAGTATGTAAAAGTTTAATTTGTAAACTTCAAATTTTTATGATATATTTAAAAATATGTTATTTGAACTTCTTTTATATTTATGTATTCATAATTTCACTTATTTATTCGAAGTTCATACGAAAATTAAATAATAAAAACCGCTGATCTATAGTATACTTATAATTTGACTACAATTTAAATTAGTATAATAATTTTTTTTTTAATTATTTATTGTTTATTGCTCAATACGATGAAACAACAGAACGCACCCGTCACTGACGAAAAATAAATGCTTCTAAAGTTGAGAAAGAAAAACTAAATTTCAAAAATATGCTAACGTGAAATGAGACACAAAAGATACGAGTGAAATGAGATACGTTCGTTTCATCGATGAGCTCTTCGATGGAAATAGAGGAGCCTCTGTTTTTCGTCGATGACGGGTGCGTTCTGTTGTCTCATCGAAGAGCTCTTCGATGCACTTCGACCAGTGTGCCATAGGCATTATACGCATTTTTATAATTAATTTTAAATATATTAGCTCAAAATAAAATCATGTATGCACTACGGACGTTACTAGATGATAATGACCTCGGGCGACCTCCATCCATCCATCGTCCTCCATGAATTATCATCTACCTAATGCTCTTGGTGCAAATTAACAACCTTCTGTCCAAATATATGTATTTGTTTTATTTATTAGTTTATTGACTATCGAAGGGACAAGCTTAATTGTACGAAACGATATCTGTATCATCAACAATAATTAAAAAAAAAAACAATAATATAATGATAGATATACTCGATAGAGTTCCTAAGTTTAGGAGTATTTCTAGAAACAGGAAAATCTGGAACAATTTATAAAAAAAAGATTGTAGGTCATTCATTTTCCTTGACACGAAGCTCAAATGATGAACAATCTGTAAGGAAATTATTCAATGTACTACTCGAGAACTATTAACAGTTTCAATAGAACCAATCAGGAGTAGTTCAACTTCAAACAGATGGAGAATCGATAAAATCAATGTATACTCGTATTTAAAAGTATTAAGGTTAAGGAGAGTTCTTTAAAGCAGATCTGCCTGTATTATACAGAGTGATTCTGGGAAGACGACCCCCCTCCCCCCTAACTTTTTTATTATAAGAAATAGACAAATTTTCTTCATATGGAAGTTTTAGTATATTAAATATACTATTTTATGACACATATAGAAATTTTATTTTTCAAATGGAAACCTAGAATTATTTTATTAAAATAAAAACCGCCATTTATTCTCTTTTCAACGATGTATTACTTTTCATAAGTGTATATGAAAAAATCGAGATAAATAAGATAATTGAGAAATGTCAGAAATTATTTTTATTCAACTATTCTAGGTGGCTAAGCGAAATTAAACAAAATGTAATAATGTAAAATGAATGACAAAACAAATAACAAATAAACATCTACATTGTTGTCTTTAATTTTACCTTGTTACATTCTGTTTAATTTCGCATTGCCACCTGGAATAATTAGGGGTGTGCCTTGGGCAATTGACCGGTCAATTGACCAAAAATATTTGACAACCAAATAATACGGTCAAATAATCTAAATAGAACCGCCACGACATCTGTTGTTCAATAGAAATAGCTACTTACTATTATTACATGAATTAGCTTACTTTACTTTACAAATAAAATAAATACATATTATTTCATTTCATTGCGTCTTTTACTTTATTTTCCCCTTTATTTTGAATTTGATGTGTTTTTGTTTATTAGTTGTTGTTGGTTTTTCATTTTCAGTAATATTGGATGTAGTAAACAGTACTATATAAATAAATTACAATTTTAATTGTGATTTTTATTAAATGTTTCTTGGTCAATTGACCGAAAAATATTTGACTGGTCAAATGCACAACCCTAGGAATAATTGAATAAAAATAAATTCTGACATTTTTCAATTATCTTATTTATCTCGATTTTTTTCATATACATTTATGACAAGTAATACATCGTTAAAAAGAGAAAAACATTGCGGTTTTTATTTTAATAAAATAATTCTAGGTTCCCATTTGAAAAATAAAAGTTGATAGTCGTATAATGCAAACTTGACTTTATAAAAAATTTGTATATTTTTCATAAAATAGTATATTTAATATACTAAAACTTCCATATGAAGAAAATTTGTCTATTTCTTATAATAAAAAAGTTAAGAGAGGGTTCATCTTCCCAGAATAACCCTGTATAAGAAACCATCTTTGTAACTACATACTCGTGGTAGTTGTCCTTCGCTTTGATTCATAAACAAATCAACTTGTATTTGTTATTTGGTTGCATGGTTAGTGCTCTCGCTTCATAAGAGTTACTTCTAGGGTTTTTCGTTCGATTGTATAAAATAAAATAATGCAAGAAATATTCCACTTGAGTACTTAATAATATAAAACATGTACATTAATCAATAAATAATTTTTCACACACAAATGCTGACGTCACAAAATAAATAGTAATTTCTAAGAAACGATTTCATCTATGCTCTCATTATCACGAGGTGTGGCGAAGTGCATTTATTTTGAAATTAAATTGCATGTTGATAATAACCAGAGGTCAAGAATCTAAGGTCAAACATAAACAAAAACATCTTGCAATAATAACATCTAATTTATCTTCAGCGTATGCAGCATCGTGTTGTATATTTTTTTTTGCGTTGGATGTTATGTAGCTTTGTATAAAGCGCATTTATCAAAATGAAATGCATGACTGTTGAAACTAGAAGTTACTCGCGCCAAATGTTGGGTAAAAATAAAACTGCTCTTCAAAGATGATATTCCTTAGAAGATGATGGTTATCGTCGTTTGGAAGATTGCAGTTGGGCTAATTTTGAAATTACTGACTTAATTTCAAATTCATTATAAAAATCATTCATCAAAGCAAGTTATACAAATAAATAGGTTTTACTTTTTATGTAATTTAATCTCAACATAAATAAAATATCCAATATTGGGTGTAGCACTCTGCCGGAGCAGATCTCGGTAAGTGATATATTTCTTCGTGTGAATTTCGGTTACCAGCCGTCAAATCACGGTCCCAAAAGATGTTAGTGGAGGGGGAGCCACAGGGGTAGATTTAAATTGGTGAAAATTGTTTGTCGGCTGTGGGGATCAAACCAGGGTTCTCAAGATCCACAGGCCGACTCGATACCACTGAGTCACCTACCCCGTCAATATCTTCAAATGATACATGATATGCAGTATGTTTGTTTTTATTATTTGTTTTGCCATTTAATATATACAGTTTAAATTAAAAATGAATCAACGAAAACTTCAACATTAATATGTCAGTAAAATTATTTTTATCAAAAAAGTAATTGTGACAAACCCGTTCACAAAATATCTTAGCTTTATTCTTAATTTTTCATTTTTAAGATAAAAAATAAATAAATACAAACTGTTTTTCTATTCTTATCTTTATCAGATTTGTACTCTATTGTTTCTAAAAAAAATACGATCATACTGACTTGAAATTAAAATATTTTTAAAAATTCATATCTGCTACGGCAGTAATAGGTAAAAGGCGTGATGATATATTGATTTATATTTTATTTATATCTTTAAAACTATACACATATAAGACGTGACAACTTCACTTACTTGTAATATAATAGGACACTCTCAGAAAGAAAAATAAATCAAAAATTGTAAGATGACCCTATTGACCCATAAATCTGTCAACAAATTTCTGTGTCCTAACTAGGTTCATCATTATCATTGGTCAAATTTGACATATTTTTTATAGATGTAGATAATATCACATTTCTCATATTATACTTGCTTAACCATCACATGGTTGCGTAGGACTCCAGGTTTTTTTTACATTTATATTCTATTAAGTATCAAAATATTTACTTATTTATTTATAAAATATAAATATTGTTAGTACAGAACTTATGTTTCGCACTTTCGCAGAATAATAAGTATTTTGCAAATGTATATTTATTGATGTTTCTACCAAAGTTTGAAATAATTTTAGTTCAATCTAAATATTTAATATTGTGAATCATCAGTGATATGAGATATGGTTTCATTATCCTTCCTGAATCATCGTCGATGTATTTTCCTTGTTTATTTTCCTACTCACATTCAGTGCCCGCAGTAAAGTTATTTTATAATCGTATACAGGGTGTTTCAGGACTAGTGTAACAAACTTTAACAGCTTATTCCTGAGGTCATTTTGAGCCAAAAATGTCATATGAACATAGGTCCTATTCCTTCTAGTTACCAAAATACAAGAGGTTAAAGTTCTATTAATCACACGAAATTTTCAAATTTTTGGAATCAAGATACTTTCGGAAAACAAGAGTTTTATTGAAAAGTCATACCCTATTTGTCTTTATTAATTTTATTTATTAATATTAACGAATACGATTTAGAGAACAAAACATAAAATGACACAATTAAATAGACACAGAACAACATAACCAAACATGGAATAGGTTAACATAATATGAAATAAGATATAAATTTTAAAAAAATTACAGCAAGTGTTCAAAATGAGCGCCTTGAACTCGTATGCATGTTAATATTATAGAACTTTAACCTCTTGTATTTTGGTAACTAGAAGGAATAGGACCTATGTTCATAATACATTTTTGGCTCAAAATGACCTCAGGAATAAGCTGTTAAAGTTTGTTACAATAGTCTTAAAACACCCTGTATATATATATATATATATATATATATATATATAGGATTCATAACTATCTTCAAGGACACCAAACATACATTTTCTCTTACTATGTTTGTCCTTTTAGCTTAACGTTTCTTTATGGCTTCACAATTAAAATAAATATGTGAGTTCAAGTCATTTTAGAATTTGTCTTCGTTTCTTATTTCTTGTTAGATTACAAAACATTTTAATCATCTGATTTTTGTTCTTACTTTGTTGTTCTAACAGGAAATTTTATTATGGCATCAATATATTGGGGAGTAAAAACTGTTATATTATAAATAAGGGCAATTAAATGATCGCGAAGTACAATTAGGTATTTTTTACTTAAAAATTATAGTTGAAGACGTAAATCTGAAGATTTTACCAAGAAAATTTATTTATTTTTTAGTTTTGTGCTTAGGGTTGTATGTGACCGCATATTTAATATAAATATGCAATTTTTATATGCTTAATTTCAATTCACTAATTATAGATTTGTTGAAACTGAAAATTTTAATGATATTTTTAATTGAAACTTTATGTGAAACGTTCAGTACAAATTTACGTTATTTTTCGTTCGAGTTCAGTTTATATTTTCAACTTAGCAAATCTCAAAGGGACAAGCTTGAGTAATCGGTACGGAGTCTGAATTATTAGCATACATACATAAATAAATAACATCACGCTATATCCCATTAAATGGGGTAGCACGAACCCCTGAAATATTCACAGAACATTCTCATCCTGACACACGATACTCGTTTCAACCACATTAACACTTCCTCCATACGAACTCTTTCCTTCCTCACAACCAAAATCCATCATCACGCAACAAACCTTCATTCACATCCATTCATTCGCTCATGTACATCTGTTTCGTAATTCTTCATTATTATTAGCAAAAACTAATTATTATATATATATATATATATATATATATATATATATATATATATATATATATATATATATATATACAGGGTGAGTCTGGGAAGACGCCCCCCCCTTTAACTTTTTTATTATGAGTAATAGAAAAAAATGGTTCATATGAAAGTTTTATTATTTTAAATATACTATTTGATGGCAGATGTAGATATTTTTTATAAAGTCAGGTTTACAAGATACGACTATCAACTTTTATTTTTTAAATAGCAACCTATAATTATTTTACTAAAATAAAAACCGCCATTTTTTTCTCTTTTCAACGGTGTATTAGTTTTTATTAATGTATCTGAAAAAATTCGAGAAAAATAAGAAAATTGAGAAATACTAGAAATAATTTTTATACAAATATTATAGGTGGCTATGTGAAAATAAACAAAATGTAACAGTGTTAAATTAATGTCAAAAAAGTATACATTTGCTGGTTACTTTATTTAACTTATTTTGCAAACAATAAAAAAAACGTTTTCAAATGTTTACGAAAGAAGAATTAATAGATATGATTCTAATAATTGGTGAATCGACTGGAATCATGAGAAGGGCCCTCAACCCGCGCAGGACAAAACTAATTATTATTATTATTAATTAAATATAAAACTAAACACTTGTCTAAGTCTCACAAAAGTGTTTAGTTTTATATTTCATTATTACACCTAGTTTTACCAAGTGAGCATTCAAAGACAATTAATTTTGTCTTTATTGTTTTTTATTTAAATTATTATTATTAGCAAATACTAATTTCATTTATATAGAAATCCAATTTTGGTTTAAGTAGATGTATGTATACAGTGTTGTCCATCGGTCTATCAATTTTTTAAATCGAATAAAAAAATACGGACTATCCTGTATATATCGTTCATTGTTTGACTTTTAGAGAACCAAATGAATCTTGGCAACTTTTGTTGACATAAATCTCATCTTTAAGACAAAAGTTGTGATCTACTGAAGTACGACTGCCAATCATAAATAAAGTAGGTAAGGAAAAAGTTTTAAATTTTGTAAATGTAAAACAGGATGGCGATTCAAGTAACATTAATAAATTCCCTGACTTTTCCCTGATTAAGTAAAAAAATTCCCTGACTTCTAGAATATTCACTTATTTATGAATTTATGGTTACATTTCATATATTATATCATATATTGTAATATAATTGTTTTTTTTTTATTAAATTTATAGTAAAAGCAAAATCAATTTGTGTTTCTAAACAGGCAAAGACACAACCTTAAATATTGCATACAGAACAAACATAGCGCGGTAGAAACGTTAGACAAAACAAAACAGTTTTCAATTAGTAAACATCCTTCGGTTATATTTTCATTGATGGCGGTTCTCACTCTTAAGACGCAATAAAGGGTATTTGTTGCCAATAAAGGTATACTATCTATCTAATAAAGGGTATTCTGCCAATAAAATCTAAAAATAACTAAATACATTTAGAAATAAAAGTTTGTAGTTATTTAAAAAAAATTAAATTAAAAAATTTAAAGAACAAAAAACTTTTTTCCCTGACACGGAATATAATTCCCTGACTTTTCCCTGACTTTTCCAGAAATATAAAATTCCCTGACTTTTCCCGGTTTTCCAGGTTAGTCGCCACCCTGTAAAAGTATAACACAATAAAGAGAATTTTAAAAGCTCTAAATTTGTTTCTATTCTTTGTCAAACCAATATTTAATATTTATTTAGACTGTTGATATACACGATTCTTTATCTCAAATAAAAAAAGAAGCAAACAAACAAATACTTTACATTTTCCAATCCAACATTTCAGCTTGTCTGATCCACAAGATAAAAGTAATTCATCATACATTCACGTATCCGAATTCTGTAAATATTGACTTTCACAACATCTGTGTGTTCATTTTTACCGAAAGGAACGTAAAAAATAGGTCGACGTTGATAAGTAGCGCTGTGGAAGTTTTTGTAAGCCGGAGACATTTTTTCGACGGTGCATCGGTGCATTGGTGAGCCATGTGTGTAACAATGTGACAATGTGTGATATGCGATGCATGTGTGACGCACTCAACCGAACAGAACTGATAATTTTCCGCTTGTGATTACGCTAACGAACCAAGAAATAGTTGACAGTATTGTTAGAATGACATATAGGTAATTAAAGCTACAAACTAATTAATAATATTATTTAATGGAATAGGTGGCTCAGTGCTAGCAAGTCGGACTGTGGATATGGTGAACCCGGGTTTGATTCCCATAACCGACAAACAATTTTTACCACGTTAAAATTACTCCTGTGGCTCCCCCGTCACTAACATCTTTGAGGGACGTGATTTGACGGCTGGTAACCGCACTTCACGCGAAGAAATATGTCACTTACCGAGATCTGCTTAGGCAGAGTGCCACACTCAGTGATGGGTAAAAGGCGTGATGATATATTTCATTATTTATAAAAATACTCCTGTGGCTCCGTCTCCACTAACATATTCGGGGGGGGGGGGGGGGGGGGTGATTTGACGACTGGTAACCCCGCTTCGAGCAAAGAACTATATCATTTACCGAGATCTGCTACCACTGGACGAAACTTTACTGACATATATAATTTGATATACTGATTATAGCACAAAAAGTTTTTTTTTAATTCGCAAAAATTAGGGTCACTGGTTTAACATTTTAATTATTGGTACTAATGAAATAAAAGTATAAACACTGTCTACAAATAATCATTTATTAATTAGTTATTATGTAGGTACCTGGTGTAATGCCTTATTTTTATTTTTATTTGAGTACCTAGTCTGATTTCGTATACGGTATTGAAAGGGTAAGTTGAGAAAAATGTATAGCAACAGGGAATTAGTGGATATACTGTTAGTATATGGAGAAGCGGCGCAAAATTCCGAATTCAACTAGTGACACTAAAAATATTCGCTAGGAATGAAATACCCTAATTTTTGCGAATTTCAACAAAATTATTTTTAATAACAACAAAGACAAAATTAATTGTCATCCAACACTTGGTGAAACAAGGTTTAATAAATTTTTTTTTAATTATTTTTGTTCTATAATCATTATATCAAATTATATATTATTAAAGTTTCGTGCAGAGGTATAGAAACACTCTGTATAAATGCATAACAAACCACTACTAGCAAACAGAAAATAAAAATAATCATAAAAAAACAAGTGACAGCAATGATAGACTTTTGGGGACCAACTGAAAGCGTACCTTTGTTTCAAGTTTAACATATCGTAATCAATACCATCTCTTAGTACTTGAATATCCCAATAAAGGATATACAGGGTGTTTCACAACTTAGAGCAAAAAATTAAAGGGTATATTCTGTACGACGTGCTAATCATGAAACAAAAAGATTTTTTTTTAAATTCGAAAATTAATGGTTGTTAACCTAAAACATTTTTTGTAGTACTGCACTGAATTCGCTTTCCTATTAAACACAAACAATGAAGTAGGTATCAACTACGAAAGAATAATTACACAATTCAATTATTAGCAGTTATTTATAATAGAATTTTATTTAATTAATAACTTTAACATAATCATCCACCCAGTGGCAGTGGACAGTGGACTGAGAAACATGGAAAATAGTTTTGCGATTTAAAAAAAAATTCTTTTTGTTTCATGATCACCACGTCGTACAGAATATACCCTTTAATTTTTTGCTCTAAGTTGTGAAACACCCTCAATACTCATTGTAGCTATGGATTCACAATAACTATTAAATTTACTATTTAAAAAGTAAAAATATATTTGGGTTAGAGTTAACAAACCTATCACCGTCTCGTCATTACTATTTAGTCCATTGTTCTAGTTTATTTAACAAATACAACACATCATTTATTTAGTTCTACGACCATGGCGTTATATTATGTAAGTGAGTGTGTATTCTTAGTACATTAGTAACTGTTTTGATTTAGTTTCAGCTTCAGCCGTGAAGCGTTTCGTTCTGTCGCGCCTCGCGCGGTTCTAATAACCGCTAAAAACTGGAGCCATAACAAGTGACTCACAGCGCAGGATATTTCTAAGCGCTAGTCTATGTCATTAAATAGTTGCAAAAACAATGTGGTTATTATTAAATATTTCAGTGTCATAGTGGTGTAAAGAGAGTTGTTTACTATTAGAATTAGCATTGAATTTAAATAAGTAGTTCCATAATATATGCAAACTTAAGAGTTGTTTTATGAAATAGATACTTTAAAGAATAATCATAATAGATCGTTAGAGATTTGATTTTTTTAAAAATAAATATATCATCACACCTTTTACCTATTACTAGGTGTGGCACTTTGCCGCAGCAGATATCAGTAAGTGATATATTTCTTCACGTGAAGTGTGGGTACCAGCCGTCAAATCACGCCCTCCCCCAAAGACGTTACTGTTGGCTGGAGCCACAGAGGTAAATTTAAATAAATAAATAAATAAATATATCATCACACCTTTTAGTCATTACTGGGTGTGGCACTCTGCCATAAGCAGATATCGGTAAATGATATATGTATTTGCGTGAAGTGGAGTTACCAGCTGTCAAATCACGGCCCCTAAAGATGTTAGTGGTGCGGAAGCCACAGGGGTAAATTTAATTTGGTGAAAATTGTTTGTCGACTGTTGGAATCAAACCCGGAGTTTCAAATCCACACGCCGACTTGATACGAATGAGCCATCTAAATTCTATAGAGAAATTATAAATAAATCATTGAGGACGTTTTGTTTATGTAATACAATAGTTATTTATGTATCAAGAATTGAAAGAAGCCTTTGAAGACCGAGACTAGAAATTTAGGGGCGCGTAGTGAGGACAGCAACTAGTAGAGTAGAGATCGAGCTAAATATCTGATATCCGCATCTGATCCGATTCAATGTTCGGATAAAATATCCGATCCGAATTTCAGCTAAAACATCCCATCCCAAAATTTGTAAACATAGCTTTTAGGTAAACCCTGTGAGTAAAAAAACATATAAATTAAAATTTCACTCTATAGAAGTGATGGTGCTTCGTAAAACTATACTACTCATAAAACAAAATCATTAAACAATGTTAAGGCAAAATGTATCTCTCTAGATGTTCACAATATAATTATTAATTTAATTTCATCTAGAATGGTTATTTTTCTTTTAAATATTTACAAGTTATGTTACAATTGTTAGGTTGAATCGGATTTCAAATCGAATCTTAGATCAAATCTGGGATCAACTGGATATCAAAATTTTTGAAAATGCAATCTCTATATGTTAAGATACTTTCTGACTCCTTTTATTTATATTTAATAATTTTTACACTGGTGAAAAAGAAGGACCTTTTACGAAAAAAAAAACACAATTAAAATTACTCAAATACTGTTGCAACAATTACTTTGAAGCAAAAGGCAAGATGTAAAGAGCATATTAGTATATTTTTCTACGATTACTATGAAAAATTGACAATTACGCTCTCATTTGTCATCGTAAAGTTGACGTTTTGCAAATGAAGAAATCAAAATACAGCTTTGTCGCGTATTGCCATTGAAAAATAAATTAGTTCTGTCAATGACAAGTTTCTGTTTTGACTGTATCCCTGGTAAGTATTGAAGTAACCGCGCTTTTAATATTTCTTTGCTCGTTATCATTGGAAACGCGCGACAAAGTTATATTTCGATTGTGGAAAAAAATATGTGTGTACCTACGAGCATAAAGTGCCTTTGTTGCTCTTGCACTATTGCAAGAATTTCTTTACGCTCTTAATACACAAATAACTATTTTCCATATCGCATTTACAAAGCTCAACTTATGTAGAACTATTGCAATTATTTTTATTTTTAATAAAATAAACAAACTGCCAAATTTTTCTTTATTTTAAAAATTAAATATATTCAGTTTTCAAGAAAATAATTTTAAAATATTTCTTCGTATACACGTACACGCATTACCGCGTCTATGTTTATCCAAACAATTTGATCTCATTCTTCCCACTGTCGGCAGTGAACTGGTACCTGACATTAATTCAAGACAAAATTAAAAACAACCTCTTACACAACCGGAAATAAGATCAAAAATAAATCCAGATGCGATCCAAATAACTCATAGCCGCACAAGCATCCAACATAACATAACAACCACATGAAAAATCATCGCTATTAAATCCATCTAACTTCACATTCCTGTGGCGCTCTCTTTCCCGTCCGAGAAACAGTACACGGATACTGTTTATTCGTTACCCTGGTTACACATTACATGCTATAACGAAGTATCGGGGTATTTCGAGCATGTTCCAGAATACATTTCGAATGTGCCAACTTTGATTTGATGTGCATATTTTAATTATTACTGTTTTCATACTTTTGCTAATTTTGTAAGAACTACAGCAGGATGTTTTCTTTTTTTTTCTTAACCATTTGAAAATTATTCAATAAAAAATTGTAACTAATTTGTTTATTGTTATATGCTTCCTTTTTAATTATTTATATATATATATATATATATATATATATATATATATATATATATATATATATATATATATATATACAAGGTGTTTCAGACCACCCGTACCCCCCGATTATTTCGCGAACAACAAAACGGATTGAGAAACAAAAAAATACGTCCAAAATATTTATGGAATAATGTAAATTTTATTTAAAATTTTTTTGGATAAACGCTTAATTTTTTGCATCACTGAATCCGAATCTGTAATAAAAACTGGAGGTTCCAATTTAAAATTTCGAAGTGAAAGGAGTTTGACATTCTTATTTTATCATAAAAATGCAAATTCTAATTATACTTATATGAGCAATGATGTCTGTTTGACAGTACGACAACTTTACAAATAAAAAACTTCCTAAAAACAGTTGTACAAAATTGAACTTTGTGGTATCGTTTTTGAGAAAAACAGTGTCACAAAATTGGCTTTATATATGCGTTATGGAAAAAGTATATTATGATGAATCCCTTATATGATCTGAACAATGATCATTTTAAAGCAAGATCTTATTGTTATTATAAATTAAATATATTAGGTAATGTATATATTTTTCATAACACATGCACAAGAAACACGACCTTATTCCCTAATTTTAGAGAGGGAAACACTGCTTTTCTCCCCTAGGGAGAGAAACATTATATTTCTCTCCCTAGGTAGGATGTTTCTCTCCCTAGGTAGCATGTTTCTCTCCCTAGGGAGATGTTTCTCTCCCTAGGGACTACGATTATTAGCTGTTTGCGGCGTTTCCTAAGTAACTAGTTACGCAACCCATATTTGACATTTGTCCCGATAAGACAGTAATTTTTGTGCACTTGTTACGAAAAGTATAATATGCTTCACGGGAGGGCGCGATTATCCCTTGTGTGAAGTTGGCAAACCTCGACTTCAGCTCGAGCCTTAACACGCGGGAATAATCGCTTGTTTCCCTCCCTTGATGCATAACATACTATTTTAAGTTAAAGGTTGAAAGTAATGTATTAATATTTAAAAACATGAAATTTATGAGCAAATAATAATAGAAGATGATTTCAAAATTCTCAAAAACCGTTGCAAGGAACGTAATAAAAAATTTAGTATATTTATAAATATAGTGATTTATACGTCAATAAATGTTTATTCTATTTGAACTTGACAATTTTGAGCATGCGTTTACAGAATGTAAGAACATAATTTATAGGAAATTTATGTTAAATGTCATTTAATGAACTTGCTTTCATTTCTGTTTAATAAACAAAAAAAAATATATGTAAGATATTATAAATTTTAATATTTGTACATTTCCCACTATATAAATATAAATAAATAAATATATCATCACGCCTTCTACCCATTATTGAGCATTATACTAGTACTACTATTTTCATTCATATTTCTAATACAGAATGTTTCAAAATTATTGCATTTTTTTTTAAAAGTACATAATTAATTGATGTACTGATTACAACGTAAATATAAATTTACGGAAATTCGCAAAAATAATTGAGCATTACTTGAAGCAAAAATTTTCATCAATTTAAGTATTTTTCTCTAAAATAATTGAAAAATGTTTGACAACAAATCTACTAACATTTTTCAAAATAATATGAATTGTTATAAAATAAGATTTATTTAACATTTATTATAATTAAAAAGTGACTACATGACTCTTATATGATGGGAGGTTATGTGGTTTCCACACCAGTTTATTTAAATAATGTATGTTATCATTAACCACAATAAAAATCATCCTTACGTAATTTCCGACTAAATTTCATTCCAAGTTAATAACAAATTCAATGCATGTGCAATTGAACCGCTGACATATTTTTTTAAATATGCACGAATATTTAGGCGTAGTAATGTAGGTATTTAATTGCTATAAAAAACGAATTTACAATGCGACAATGACAAAAATGATGACGAATGGATGAGCTAGGCCCGGCCAAATTATACATTTATCATACGTACGCTTATGTAATTTTATACCTCGTTGTATACGTGCTTGTATGAACTTTGTACGCGTTATACACATATACATACAATGACAATTGTCAATGTTCATGAATTTTGTTTCTTCTGAATATTTTACATATTTATTTCGAAGTTGAAATGTGATTTGTGAATTTATATAAATAAATAAATATATCATCACGCCTTCTACCTATTACTGAGTGTGGCATTCTGCCGTAGCAAATCTTGGTAAGTAATATATTTCTTCGCGTGAAGTGCCGTCAAATCACAGCCACCAAAGATGTTAGTGGAGGAGGAGCCACAGGGGTAGATTTAATTTAGTGAAATTTGTTTGTTGACTGTGGGGATCGAATCAGGGTTCTCAAGATACTCAAATACCACTGAGCCACCTAGTATGTAATGCTTAATTAGTAATCTACAGAGGTAGTTGGAAATATTTAGATTTGAGGTGTAGATATGTTTGGTTATCGTAATATTTGTTCAGAATAATTACCATATGTATTAACTACCCATATTTGCTTTTATAATATAGCTTATACTCATGTATATGTTGAATTTATATCTAAAATAAATATCGCTAAAAATACTAGTGTGTACTTTGTTTAAATTGACATAGACGTTTAACATGCAAATTGTTTTTTGCAAATATAAAGTTAAAAATTGTTCGGTAAATACTTTCCGCATACATAATTCATTTGCACAATTTATTTTATATACTGTTTAATTTTTGTGGTTTCCACTAAGTTAATGGACGGTTTTATAAACGACAAATTAATTTACTTCATATGTAAATAAAATGTATTCATTCAAACGACAGTAATATTATAAACGTCATAAAATTTTCTTTTAAATTTAAAAAAAGTACTCGTAATTTAAATTACAAATATGACATGATAGTGTTCTTATATCGAAGATATAAAATTGGCTCTACATCTTTGAGACTTAGGTATGTGGTAGAAAAGGGACGTTTGTTAGAAACATGGTCGAACGACGAGATTTTGATATTTTTGCAGTCTTTCACGGTTCTCGAAATATTTCACATTGAAGTTTACCTTAGATTTTAAGGGAAAAACTTTTATCTATCTATATTTTTCTATATATTATTGTTTATTTACTTGATATATGCTCAATTATATTTTTAATTAATTAATTACAACGTCCTACAACGAAAAAACAGTGTCTCAAAATTCATTTCTACTCGAATCTAACATCATCACTCCCTTACTTCGACTATTTTTTTTTTTAAGGGAAACACAATGGAAATGGGTTATTGCTCTTACAGAACGAACTATAGCATAAACAATTGTTCAAAATATTTTTGTTTTATAACTCGTAAAGTGATTTGTATTAATTAGTAAACAAGGCTAATTCTATAAAAGTGTAGCAATTTAGCATTTCTTTGTAGATTTTGTCTTAATTTTACAAAACCAATTGCCTACACGCCAGTGACAAAAAAAACTTCGGCCACCGTGAATATACAAAAAATATAGTAATTTTAAGTATATTATTATATATAAACAAAGTTAATAATTTAAACAATTTTTAGTTGCAGTTATGCAATATAAATTAAAAACAGGGTTCGTAAATATCATGATATTTATAATAAATATCAAAATATCTGATATATAGGATATATATCAGATAAATATCACTTTTTGGATATTTATTTTTTAATTTTAGTTTTTGTACACATTTAGAAAAACTGAAAAATTCGAAAAATTTCACTTCTCCGGAGGCTATATCTCAAAAACTAAACAAGATATGGAAATGCGCTCAACGGCGTTGAATTCCCCGTGTCCGAATTGATTTATAAGCAAATTTTCATACAATTTTATGCAATTTAATATTTTTAATTATTTCCTAAGGGTTCCTTTGGTTTTTTCAGATTTTAATTCAATTTTCCCAAAAATCCTTAATCGTAGGATTATTAAAACGAAAATTTACATACATATGTATTTTGACCCACTGAATCCAGTGGTGCAATCTTCAAATGCATATGACTTCTGGTTTTCGAGAAAATGTTAAAAACCCGCTTTTTGCGATTTTTTTGGCGGAAAATTGAAAAAAAATAAAAATCGCTGAAACTATGTTTATAAGTTAACTGAAGCACGAGAAAATTAATGCCGTTGAGCGCGTTTTAATATCACATTTAGTTTTCGAGATATAGCCTCGGAAAAGTAGAAAAACTGAAAAATTCGATAAATTTCACTTTTCCGGAGGCTATATCTCAAAAACTAAACAAGATATGGAAATGCGCTCAACGGCGTTGAATTCCCCGTGTCCGAATTGACTTATAAGCAAATTTTCATACAATTTTATGCAATTTAATATTTTTAATTATTTCCTAAGGGGTACCCCTTTGGTTTTTTCAGATTTTAATTCAATTTTCCCAAAAATCCTTAATCGTAGGATTATTAAAACGAAAATTTACATACATATGTATTTTGACCCACTGAATCCAGTGGTGCAATCTTCAAATGCATATGACTTCTGGTTTTCGAGAACATGTTAAAAAACCGCTTTTTGCGATTTTTTTGGCGGAAAATTTAAAAAAAATAAAAATCGCTGAAACTATGTTTATAAGTTAACTGAAGCACAAGAAAATTAATGCCGTTGAGCGCGTTTTCATATCACATTTAGTTTTTGAGATATAGCCTCGGAAAAGTAGAAAAACTGAAAAATTCGAAAAATTTCACTTCTCCGGAGGCTATATCTCAAAAACTATTTGATATTTTTATATAATGGATATATATCATTGCAAAAATATGACGATATATATCAAAATAAATATCATGATATATATCGATCGATATATATCTTCGAACCCTGATTAAAAATATATTTTAATAATTAAATATAAGTTCTAAAAGCTTTTCTCATATGTTAAACTTATTTGTCTACACGTGCCTTTGCAGTAAATAAATTTACTGCAATTATAAAATTATAATAGCTTCTAATCAAGATAGAATCATGAATGCAATATGAACTTTGTACATTATAGATTTTAATTACATCAACCAGACATAAACATATGTTAATACATCGTAAATAATTACTACATTAACAAGGAGGACAAAATATAAATTTGCAAATTAAAATTGAAGGTAAGAGAATTCGATAAAATCATAGCAACAAATCACATAAAAATAATTTATAATCATTGTCATAAATTAATAACTCATAAATAAATAATAAAATTGATAAATAACGTGTGAAATACTCACTTATTTATTCATAAGCGCCTTGCGAAAAATACTCCCACACTTAAACCACCACCATCACAACCACTTAAACCATCACATCACCAATCAACACACACATTTACCTATAAATCACAATCACCGAACCAATAACAACAATTTATAACAAATCTAAAGTCCAACATAGACAGCAGTAATGCACCCGCGGCTTTACACAACACAGACAGGGATGCGTTTCACCCTTCCGAGAGTGTAACTTGTTGGTAACTCGAGGGTAACCGATAGTAACCGCGGTGAAGAAACGTAACCAGGTTGCGAAGTGTCGCGTATGTGTATCACTTGCCAGTGTTGTGTTTGACTGGATAGAGTGCGTTCATTTGCCGGCGCGATGATTTTCCCCTTACTCCGTGCCCCACTAAGGGACCATGGTGCTATTTTCAACTCTAGCACGCGTACTGTACGTTACTACACTTGGAAGAAAGTTTTGATAACTGTGATGAGTATGTGAAAATTTTAAATCAGTTTTAAATAATATCTGGCGAGATATATTGATGCTTTTAAGGTTTTTTGTTTTTTTTTTGGTGGTGTAAAAAAACATTTGATTGTTTCAAGATATGATTAATTTATTTCTGATCTCTAATAATCATCATCTGTGGCGCTACAGCCCAAATCGGGCCTGGGCCTACCGGACACACCGAGCCGCAGTTTTTACACTGCCGTACTGCCGGTTTTCGTAGTCAAATGCTACATTATTTAAGGCGTATAAGTGATTAGCTTATAGCGCCCGAGTGTGATAAATACTTGTAGCTGTATTTTATATTTTACGACAAATCACACATTGTCGACAGGCGGATTCGAACTGACGAACCTTGGCTCGGGTGACGTCACAGTGTGTTAAGAGATGTGCCTTATAACACGCTCGGCCACCGCGCCTGTCTAATAATAATACGCGAAAATAAAAATTAACACCCTTACTGGGTGTGGCACTCTGTCGTAGCAGATCTTGGTAAAATATTTATGCGTGTAAAGTGCGGTTGAAAATTGTTTGCTAGCTGTGGGAATCGAACCCGAGTTCTCGGATCCACATAAAAAATTCTTAAATTATTCCATAAATTTAATATTGTATGTTTACGTCCATAATAGCATTTTCATACTATGTACATAGACTATACAGGGTGTACACAGAAATGCGGAACATGGAATTTTAAAAATCTGCAAAAATTAGCCCCCTGTACATTTTAGAGCAAAAGTACAAGAATAAAAATTACATCCATAGATCAAAAAAAGATGAAACATTAAAAATTAAATGTGGGTATATAAAACAAAATTTAAAGTGTATTTTGTAGTCTAGTTTACTAAAGCTAAAATTTAAATTTTACATTATACTACCATTGATCATTTTGTGTTTAGAAATCTTTATGTACTGATCTACAATATACAGGCTGTGCACAGAAATGCGAAACATAGGAGTTTAACATAGGATTTTTAAAATGTGCGGAAATTGGCTCTTCTGTACATTTTAGATCATAAATATAAGAATAATAATTTGTTTAAAATTAAATGTTTGAAAAGTTTTAATTTGTAGATTTAATATTTTTAACCCCATATTTCATATTCATAATGGGGTAGGTGGCTCAGTGGTACCGAATCAGCCTGTGCATCTTGAGAACCCTGGTTCGATCCCCACAGCCGACAAACAATCTTTGGGGGTCGTGATTTGACGGCCGGTGACCGCCCTTCACGCAAAAAAAATAAATTGTATCGATAATTACTTATTATGTTATTGTTATAATAACGTGTAAACTATAACCAATGAAAAAAAATACCTTTCACATTAATATTGGTGAAAAGATGTTAACATTTTCTTGTCTGTTCTATAAAAAATAATTTCATCCCTCACCAAAAAAATACTAAAACTATCTAACATTCCAACGAACTGCAATATTGCAAATAATGCCAAGTAAATCCAGGCCAACTTTTAATTTCAGTATCTAAATCCAGCTAGCCATGATTTCCCAATGTTCGTCTGCTGTTTTCTGTCGTCTGACAGTCGACAGTCACAGTGCACAGCCTAGTGCCAGTGCCTGCACTCGCGATTAATGGCTGGTTCACCATGTGATGATGACGCTAACCATGTAAACGCACTTGAAGACTGAGAACTTAGAGATGGTTATTATTAAACATAAAGACCCGGTGATTCACTCACCATCGACTCATTTAATTTTTAACTTGAGATTGTGATTGTGTAGGGAATTAATGGGAATCATGGTCGAATGGTTAATTGAAGTTCTAGTTTTTAAATGGATATTTTGTTGTTAATGAAAGTGAATGTTTTGTTTTAATAACGATAATGCAAAGTATTTAAAAACTATTAAATTATTATTATTGACATAATTTGAAACATAATATGAAACTGTAAATTGAGTGGTGTTATTTGTATTAGATGAAATAGAAACTCGAAATATTATACGGGAAACGTGATAATTCTATTTTATTATACATTGTTTATTCGTTTGATATTCTGCACAATCAGGAACTTAATTCCTGTTACAAAACAGAGAACTTGAAGCGTATAGTGGAACCTGAATAGGGTGGTAACATTAAAAAAAAATAATATGAATTAGACGATTATTTAGATTTATTGTCAATAAAATAATAAAAAATAGTATATTACATATCGAGAATTGTAACAAGCGACAGTAATTTCACGAGCAATATAATTGCGTTACAATTCGAGTTGTGTATTGTACTTTATCTACGACCATAAATAATAAGAAGAACAATTACAGAATATTTGTTAGGTTATATCCGTAACATCAACTGTCAAACAGCACCTAACAAATGAAAAATTTCTTGAGAACAGTAATAAGTAATATATTTCAGGACTAGTGTAACAAACTTTAACAGCTTATTCCTGAGGTCATTTTGAACCAAAAATGTCATATGAACATAGGTCCTATTCCATCTAGTTACCAATATACAAGAGGTTGAAGTTCTATATATAACACGAAATTTTCAAAATTTTGTCAACAAGATACAAGAGTTTTATTGAAATGTCATACCTTATTTGTCTTAATTAATTTTATTTATTAATATTAACGAATACGATTTAGAGAACAAAACATAAAATGACAAAATTAAATAGACACAGAACAACATAACCAAACATGGAATAGGTTAACAATATGAAATAAGATAACAAATTTTTAAAAAATTACAGCAAGTGTTCAAAATGAGCGCCTTGAACTCGTATGCATGTTATTATTAATAAATAAAATTATTTAAGACAAATAAGGTATGACTTTTCATTAAAATTCTTGTTTTCCGAAAGTATCTCGTTTTCAAAAATTTGAAAATTTCGTGTTACTTATAGAACTTCAACCTCTTTTATTTTGGTAACTAGAAGGAATAGGATTTATGTTCATATGACATTTTTGGCTCAAAATGACCTCAGGAATAAGCTGTTAAAGTTTGTTACACTAGTCCTGAAACACCCTGTATATATATATATATATATATATATATATACATATATATATATATATATATATATATATATATATATATATATATATATATATACCGTAACTAGTGCAGTAAACTCTTAGCAACCGTAAATAAGCATTTACTGTTCTTGCAAATTGTTTTTAATGACCCACTGGTCGTAGATAAATATGATTTTCTACAACAGTAGAAATAGTTTTCATACAGCAACTGATATATAAATACTACGGAAACGCTGACAAAAGAAAACTTTCGAATTAGCAATTGCTGAAAACACACTCTACAACAACAACAATAGTAAACTAACTTTTTATGTCCTGCGTGTTTTCCGCGGGTTCGGGGCCCGCCCGTGGCGGCCATACAAAGGACATATCGGCATATGACCTGAATAGTTGATCCGATATATTACTTAAAAAAAAACTAACTTTGAAATTGCGAAATAGATCAAGAAAAATTGTAACACCTAAGTTTTTAATAGACTACCATATGGATGCAGAGTTCCCTACCTTTAGTTCAGTTACAACATATTTTTATATAACCAATAGAATGACATTTAATCAAAATCATAAATAGTACAGATTTTAGTTGTAAGTGCTGACGTGTGAAATGTGATATCACATTCTGTTTTAAATCACTTGATTTATTTGAAAATATACGCATTTTTTATCAATTAATAATCCTTTTTTATAAAGATTAAGAAAATTTATTATTTATAAATAATATTTATATAACCAAAATTATTGATATATATATATATATATATATATATATATATATTATTGCTTTATTAAGACATAAATCTTTCAACCATCCTATTAACTCATATACCGGTCTTGTTTGGAGATACTAATATACATAAGTTTGAATTCTAGAAGATGTGAAACGAATGTTATATCCATTGTATTAGACAGATGTCGCATTTACGAGTATTTGCATAACAGGAACTTAATCCTAATTACAGAACAGGGAACTTGCAGTTCTAGAACTAGAACCATTCACACAGTATTTATTTTATATATAGTAATGCATTATCATTTTTGGTCTGACATTTTTTAGAACAAAAAATGTTTTACTTTCCAAAACCCATATATCTATTATTTTTGTAAATTGCTGAGAAAAATAAACTATCCAAATTATGTTTTTCTACGATTGCTATGAAAAGTTGACAATTACGCTCTCATTTGTCATCGTAAAGTTGAAGTTTTCTGTGGAACAATCGAAAAATATCTTTTTTGTGCGTCTCCAATGGCAAAGCGCGAAAAAGATATTAAATGCGCGCTTATTTCAATAGTTATCCGGAATACAAACAAAACAGAAAGTTGTCATATTGACAGTTGACAGAACGAATTTATTTTCAGGACGTATACGTTCTTTAATAATTTTAAGATGCAATCGTAGAAAAAATTATGTGTGTATCACGAGCGTAAAGTGTCTTTGTTCCTCTTACACTATTGCAGCGCGAGTCGAGGGCCGTGTTCGAGTAACAAAGAATCACTTTACGCTCTTAATACACAAATAACTATTGTAATCATCTCCTAAATTAATTTTGGAACTTTTTTTATTCTACAAATTTGAATAGAAATATAAGAATTAAAAATTGCTGAAAAGTAAAAGCGTACTTTATTATAAGAACAATTACAAATATTTTTTTCTATTTTGCATTTATAAGAAAATCGTTACGAAATCCAATCAAACTGAGATCATCAAAATTGCAAAATTGCAAAAATTATTATTAAAAAGGGAAAAAAATTTGTTAGTTTGTGACACTCATAGATGAAAAAAACATTTGAAAATTAAATCCAATCCCCAAAATTATTCGATTGGAGTCCATATCTATTAGTTAATGATTCCTAAGAACGTAAAGTGTAGCAACAATTATAATAATTATGCTTAATACTTATTTCCCATGTTTACACAATAATATACAATATGAAATAAAATTGTAGTTTTTTATAAACATTACTGATTAGTTGTACGTTATCTTTAAACTTATTTATTTATTAATCGGTAGTGAATAACCTTTTTATATTTCTTCTAGGAAAGAAAAAACATTAATTCGATAAATTATGATAAAACAATATTTAGCTATTGTATTAATAAATAATAAAAGATTATTTCCTGTGTAAAGGATTAATTAATATAATGTTACCGTAACCCTGGCATAATTTCAATTAATCCTTATTGTATTAGATAATTACTTTAAAAAAACGGATACAAATTAAGTTTTCCTCTTATTATTAAAAAAAAATCAAGTTATCTGGTAAGTGATAAGATATTTTATCATATAAATCTACATAATATACAATTGATAAAATGTTAATATCAATATTTGTTTAAATTTATCTATACTTAGTCACACAGTTTCATAGAAATTATTGCACAGATAACAAATAAATTTGCAATATTTATATAATTAGTTAGTCGGTATCTTTATTATTGAATATTTTTTCAGAAAGAAAAACAAATGAGAATAACAGGAAATAACAAAATAGTTCTACATCATCTCAAAATAAAAATATGATGGACATTGACGCGAATGAGATATTACAAGTAGCTAAATTACCTGACCTAAATAATAATAAAAAATTCTTGTTTTAGTTGGTATTAACCTTGACCATAATTCCAAAAATTTGAGGTCATTTTGTAACTCCGGAAATGATGAATAATTTAAATAAAACGTACACAAACAAGCTACTTACAATACACAAATTGTACTTAAATATGTATTAAATTCAAATGATTGACTGCAGATCTCGGTAAGTGATATATTTCTTCTCGTGAAGTAAGGTTATCAGTCGTCAAATCACGGTCCACAAAGATGTCAGTGGAGGGGGAGCCACAGGGGTAGTTTTAAGTCGCCTGTGGGAATCGAATCTGGTTTCTTAATTTCTGAGCCACCTACTTCAAAGTTCTAATTTTTTTTTTAATATTGAAAACAACATTAAAGTATCTATAAAATAGTATATTGCACCGAGGGAAAAATAGCATTCTCACCCGAGACGTTGTATATACTATGTTTTCCATGATCTAAGTAAGATTAAAAATAAAAAATTAAATTTAAATTTAATTTATTCATAGTTTATTGACATTTATTAATTTTCAAATTATTAGTAGTCTAAAATTCCTTGACAACAAAGAAAATTTGTGTAAACAAATTTGTTTATTTGCGTATAATAAATTAAAATATGCTCAAAAATTTTTAGGGAATTTAACGATTTAATTTTTATATATTTTATTTTAATTATTTATTATTTTTTGTTTTTTCTGTTTTTATTTTTCATATGTATTTTTTATGATATTATTGACATTATACAAATATTGTTTTATATTTTTACGTTTTTTTTTAAAGGTTTAACATTTTGATTAATTTGTTACTTTTATATTATAATTATTGTATTTATATTTTAAGGTGCTAATGATGAGCTAATATTTTAGCTCGAAACGTCTACAAATAAATATTTTATAAAAACATTGCATTCTGAAGCTTTTTCTTTATTTAATATTATTATATAATTAAATCCTTTTTTAAATATATAGTATATATTAAAATACATTAAATTTATAAATTGAAATACCAAGTAATACAGCGAAGAACCCTCGGAAGAAGCCCAAGAAATTGTTGATGCAGCTTCTACAGCTGTTCTTAGGTTGTTGTTTCATTGTAGTCTTTTGTATTTTACATGTATTTGACAGTTCAACTATCAAAATAATATAAACTCCCTAGAGGTATAATATGCACATTATCTCCTAGGGATAAAATGTTTTACTTCTTTTCTGTATCATAGAAACGATCAAATACTCCTGGTCGTGAAAAAGTACAATATTTTTTATAATATCAAAAGTATGAGCCGTTGGCACTTGGTGAAACATTATGAATAAGAATAAAGAACGTAGACACTTGATGTAGTTTCACAAAATTTTGTGAAACTACATCAAGTGTCTACGTTCTTTATTCTTACAATATTTTTGCTTTATTTGTTTGATTTTATATATAAATGTCCTCTGATATAAGGCCACCAGCCACCACTGTAATAATTATTCGTTCATGTATGAACAATACAAAAAGGAGAAAATTTTATCTTTCATTCAGTTTTTTATGATGTCACATAAAAACTAATGGCGCTATAAAATTCGTCAATTTTTATTTAAATAATATATGGTCAATTGTCATATAAGTAAATGTACATTTGTTAAATAAAAATAACTAAAAATCCAATGATTTTATTTAGAGAAAAATAATGTCCATTAAAAACACAGGAACTGTTCCTTTTAAAAGAGTGTATTTATTGAAATATTTATCTCCTAAATTAAATATCCTTTTCAGCTTTTCCACTACACTTATTCCCTGACATGAAAATGCATTGCAAAACAAAAACTAAAGCACTTTAACAAAACTAAAAATCATAAAATAACCATTTACAATCCACACTTCAGCAGCTCTAGTGACTAAGGCCAGGAACATAAAAACAAAAATGCACCAAGTGTCTAGGAAATAAGCAAGCATGCAGCATGACAACGCGACACGCACGCCTCTCGTGGCGAATACACGCAAATAATGGTGGAACGCGAAATGTAATTAGATTAGATAAGTAAGTTAAATCTTGTTTGCTTATTACACAAACACGGGCCTTGGTTTGCGTGCACATAACAGAGGGTATTATGCTTGTTAGACGAAGTACGGGAGATGCTAGCGTTGAAATTAACGGACTTTGTGGGAAATGGCGGAACTAAAACGGCGGTGACAGATTTGCAAGTTTTAGATGAGTTCACATAAAATGAGAAATAATTGAGTTACGACGCAGTTTCATAATTTAATGAGCAATTTTTGTCAGTAAATTTACGACGGTATTCATAAACAGATCTTAAGATTAATTGCATTAAGATCATTATAAATACTGCCCTTACACTATTAGAGTAGAATTTAACTATTTTGTTATACTGATCAAGAAACTTGTCTTTTTAAAAAGTCAAATCGTTTGGAAAGATATACATAATAGTATATTATGATATAACAAATTTTATAATCGTCTCTTTAGTTACGACTGTATAAAAAAACAAGTATCTAAAGATTTTATAAATCGAGGGACATACTATTCTTTTTCTACGATCAGAAATTAAGAACAAAATTATCAGTTTTATAAATTATTTAAAAAGTAAGTTACAATTACAGATGCCAGAAGCTAATTTCACCCCGTGCTTAATGTCTAGTCTTAGTTTTAGTCATAGTCATAGTCATAGTCTTAGTCATAGTTATATTCATAGTCTTAGTCAGTCATAGTCTTAGTCATAGTCTTAGTTTTAGTCTTAGTCATAGTCTTAGTTTTAGTCATAGTCATAGTCTTAGTTATAGTCATAGTCTTAGTCTTAGTCCAAGTTATAGTCATAGTCATAGTCTTAGTTTTAGTCATAGTCTTAGTCTTAGTCATAGTTATAGTTATAGTCATAGTCTTAGTCATAGTCATAGTCTTAGTCATCGTCATAGTCTTAGTTTTAGTCAGTCATAGTCTTAGTCTTAGTTATAGTCATAGTCATAGTCTTAGTTTTAGTCATAGTCCTAGTCTTAGTCATAGTCATAGTCTTAGTCATAGTCATAGTTATAGTCATAGTCTTAGTTTTAGTCATAGTCATAGTCTTAGTCATAGTTATAGTCATAGTCTGTTTTAGTCATAGTCTTAGTCTTAGTCTTAGTCATAGACTTAGTCTTAATCATAGTCATAGTCTTAGATTTAGTCATAGTCATAGTCTTAGTTATAGTCATAGTCATAGTCTAGTTTTAGTCATAGTCTTAGTCTTAGTTATAGTCATAGTCATAGTCTTAGTTATAGTCATAGTCATAGTCTTAGTCATAGTTATAGTCATAGTCACAGTCTTAGTCATAGTCATAGTTTTAGTCATAGTCTTAGTCTTAGTTATTAATCATAGTCTTAGTTTTAGTCAGTCATAGTCTTAGTCATAGTTATAGTCATAGTCATAGTTATAGTCTTAGTCTTAGTCATAGTTAAAGTCATAGTCTTAGTCTTAGTCATAGTCTTAGTTTTAGTCATAGTCTTAGTCTTAGTTATAGTCATAGTCTTAGTTTTAGTCTTAGTCATAGTCTTGGTCTTAGTCTTAGTCTTAGTCATAGTCTTAGTCTTAGTCATAGTTATAGTCATAGTCTTAGTCTTAGTCTAAGTCGAGTCTAGTCTAGTCCTAGTCTAGTCTAGTCTTTCTAGTCTAGTCTATTCATAGTCATAGACATAGTCAGGTTAAGTCTACAAACTACCAACAACATAACTTTGTTTAACAAAATAAAAGATTGTATAGAACCGAACTGAAATTGTTCATCAGTTCATGAATCTTTTCAAATTTTTATTTAAATCGCAACTAAAATCGAATCGATAAAATATGACAAACTGCGAACAGAAACCGAACCGATTTTTTCAGCCCTGAAATATTTGTAAACTTAATATTTCAATGTCTTTCAATCTAGTCGTTGACTAATTTTTCGCTGGCAAATGTTCATAAATTAATTTAGAAACAAATTCTTATTATAAATGATATATTAAATAAATAAAAGGCTTCAGAATCCAATGTTTTATTTATTTAATATATCATATAATTGAATCCTTTTTAAATATATATTACAAACAAGACTTGCACGAAATGTGCTATGCAACCTACAGCACATAATTGTTCTGCTGGATACAACCATTTGGCGCATACTTTCTCATTTCCTTTTAGATCTAACCAGAAATAACCCAAATGCGACAAAATAGAATAGAGAAGTATATTTTCTCACTAACTTGACACACAAAAACCACAAAATCGGATTCCACAGCGAAAAATGCGATTTTATAAATACACTCCCGTTCGGCAGATGTTAGTTCACGCACGATTTCAATTTTGCGGAGGGCGAACATTTCGCGCTATTTTTGTGTATCCGTCTGTGTGTATTAACGCATCCGCCCTTTGCCCTTCTCTTGTCGTTGTCCTTGCACAAGCGAAATGAAACATGAACACCCGAAAAGACCTTGGAGACATATTCAAAAATATCTCGAGATGTTCGTTAGTTCTCGTGGTGGGATCCACCTGACTCATATGTAACTTTAAGTTATTTATATATTTTAGGCAGTGAATTGAATTCATTTCTAATTATAGGCACATTTTATCTATGCTATAACTCAGTTTCTACATAAATATTTTACGTGTTCAAATAGGAACATGACGAAGTTTTTTTATTTTTTTCTTTATTTAAACTTGCAGTTAGAAAATAGTTTAACGTCATTCTACAGATTTCTGTGTAATATAGCATTATATTGAACCAACACATCTAAGTTCCTAGTAAACCGTAACAAAATTTAATATGTAGTTTAAGGAAATACCAAATTAATTAAATCAGTCAGAGTTTGTGAAACTGGCGAATTAAAATCAGATTTAATTCTAATATTTTTCTTTATTTTATTATGTGCTAGAGGCAGGCTTGATCAAATCATAACAAAAAGAGAGAAAAATTGGATCAAAATCAATTCGATATCACTAATTGTTATGGGGTAGATGGCTCAGTGGTATCGAGTCGGCCTGTGGATCTTGAGAACCCTGATTCGATCCCCACAGCCGACAAACAATTTTCACCAATTTAAATCTACCTCTGTGGCTCTCCCACCACTAATATCTTTGGGATCCGTGATTTGACGGCTGGTAACCGCAGAGTGAAACACCCAGTAATGGGTAAAAGGAGTGATTATATATTTATTTATTTATTGTTTCGAAATATGAGAAAAACATCGAAAGAAAATTGACGACAAAAATGATTTCTTTGATCCATTTCTTAATTTCTTATTCATTTTAAACAGTTATTTTCTAAGCTCAGTTTTTCAAATATTAACTCAAATACGAATAAAACATAAAAAATTGTTATTAGACAAAAAATAGTAATTAATTTTTTCCAGAAAATTACAAACTGTTAACAATTATATTAATAAGGTATTTATTTAATTTTAATACGAAAGCAAACCTAATATATTACACAAATGCTGCTTAATTAAGCTCGCTCATGTACACTCCACTACAGAAGTAAGAAGCAAAATAATGTACATTTATTTATGCTACTAAAAATCCTTTTTACTTCCATGTACGAAGTAAAGGAAGTATTGTAATCGCGAAAATTTTCGGTTCAGCGGAAATATAAATTTTGACAATCCCTGAATCCATTTTGACTAATTTCGTCATGACGTCTGTACGTACGTTTGTATCTCGCATAACTTAAAAACGGTAAGCCGTACAAATTTTTTATTTAGAACTGTTATAACATCTAGTTGTGCACCTCCCTTTATGGTTATTATATAACTACCGGAAGTGGTACTTTACTTGAAGCCTATAATAGATTTCAATGAAAAACTATATTAAAATATAATCCAAAACTTTTCAAATTTGGTATATAAGACTACTGTATCAATAGAAATAACATAATAGATTTTGGTTAAAATGGACTAACCGGTAGTGATACATTACATGAAGCTGCTAACAGTTTTTCTTGAAATAATAGTATTATTTTTATTTAAAAAATAAATGGTACAAATAAAAGCTTTAGAGAATTAAATTCTGCGTCTAGAACATTAAGAGTTATTAAATTAGCGTTTTGTACAAGCGAGATATGTAAATTTAAAAATTATATATGTTTTTTTAATTAAGTTTGCTATGGATTGGAACAAAAAATAAGACAAAAATTAAAAATTTAATGTCAAATATGTGCAATTAAAAAAATATCTATAATTTAATACGCGTACAAGGAAGTCATGTGCTGTCCACATCAGATTTTTTAAATTGAGTTTGCTATGGATTAGAACCAAAAATAAGAAAAAAATCGCTCAAGTGATGTTATTGAAAGTTGGTTAATTGAACAAATTCTTCATATATAATCGACCAGTGGCACTAAAATGTTTGAAAAAATCGAAGAGTATATACCCTCAACGTTTTATAATCTTTTAAACCAAGTAGAAAATTAATTATTAAATTTCAATACAAATATTAAATGTACTAGTCTGACATTCTGATAATAGAATTTAATTGAGAATTCACCACACGTCACTGTCAACTAATAGGATCACGAATTTGTTTGAAAATGAACCAATGAAATGTACATTTCGTCGGAAATTCATCACTAGTAAAATTGATATCGGAAATACCACTGTTAATAATATCCTTGGTTACGAATAAAATAAATGATATTTTCATAAACGTCAATTCTACATTTGTTCAGTGTACATTTAATATACAAAATTTTCATCACTGTAATACCTAATTAATAATGTGCAAATAAATACCTAACTATTCTTGTTAATTAACTCTTGTTTGATAAATTCCCAAGCCGAATCCAACTCGTAGTATGAAAATTGACAGATAATATTTTGACATAAATATACATTCGTTGTTACGTAAATAGGAAACACAACTCGTAATTTATGTCAAAATATTTTCAGCAATTTTCATACTACTTGTTATATTATATATGAAAATTCTACAATTTGATTTGTTCAATTTTACAATGTTTTATATTGCTTATTCTTACAATTTTATCAATTAATGCATATCTCATATTATTTTGATAAGCTAGTTTAATTAATTATTATGTCTAAATATCAATTTTTTTTATTATTATTATTTTGTAATATTTTATGATGTTATTGTCGCAACTTAAACAACGGTATTATCAGTAGGTATCATAAAAATCTAAAAATAAATATTTCTTCATTTCACGTGACATTTGCAACAATTGAATCCAGAGAAAAAAAAAGATAAATAATGTCAGTCTAATGACGTCACATACGTTATTACGTATATATGAAAAGTTTGCCAATAGCATTGCGGAACTGATACCTCTTTCTTTTATTAAAACAAGATAGGTTGAGGATAAACAACAAAAATAAATGACGTACCTATATAAAAACAAAGGAAATCCCTTTGTTGCACTTAGTTGACAGTTATATTTCATATAGAGTGGAACTCAGATATTTTCAGTTGAAATTATGCAAATTCTCAATAATATATTGTTTAAAAAAAATTAAAACACTAAATTAAAAACAAAATGAAATAAAATAAAGTGAATTGTTTATTTGTGGCTTTACTGCGAATATAAAAATTGTTCATAATTACTAAACCAGAAGAGAAATTAATTACAAAATTTCTCAAACCGCAAACAGTGAATAAATGGAATTTTTGTTACAATAAAAATTAATTATATAGATTACTTAATATTAAAAATAGTTTTCATTATGAATACTAGTGGTATATTACAAGGAAAAAATAAACGCTCTACTAAATTAAATCTTAATTATTTGGATGTTCGAATATCTAAACAAAATATAAATATAAATTTTGGTAATTAAATTCTTTGGTTTTTCGTTGAATCTTCTTAGTATTTCTGGTTTTAACCCGGTCTCGCATTTATTTAATCTCCATATTTAAAAAAAAACTAGTTAGTTTAATAAACGTAAAACTCGGATACAGAAATTAGTCTACAATCTAAAAGGATGCTGTTCATACATAATTATCTAATTGGAACAATCAAATCTCGCGCTTTCATCTTAAAAATATATTGGTTTATTTTGTATTCACTATAAAATAATAAACTGTAAAGTAAAATGAACGTCATCAAGAATTTCTACTTCATGCAAGCGCTGTCATCTATCGGACAAAAGCGCAACTATTCACAACAAAACTTGGTATGTATAGAAATCTGTTATACGCACAATACCGACAAATTTATTGTAACTGTTTATCATTATTTTAAATTAATAGAAATGTTAAATTGATTATCGTACTCAATAAATCAAGTCTTAATAATAGTTGCAAATAAAAGTAGACTCACCAATAATCCATATTTTCGTCCAGCCCATCGTGGTTGTTGTTTTGTTTATTATAATTTTTGTTTTTCTGTTCTTCATTTCACACTTTTATTTAATCGCGAATAAATTTACGATTTTATACACGTCACTAATATTTAATTTTAAGTTCCAATACTACGTACAATATATATTTTTAACTTTCCACTTAAAAACTTATCATAAAACTATAAACAATAACGAGCAAAAAGAACCTATAATTAAGATGTACGTAAGTAATATCAATAATAAAAAGAGCATTCATAATTTATCAATTAAAATTTAGAATTACTTTAGGCTTAATAAATTTGAAAATTAGCTTCTGTTTATTACAATAATTTGCATTTAATTTCTATGAAAAATAAATGTTAATGTTATTGAATATCAAAGCGTAAAAAATATGGCAAAACAATAAAACATAACTCGAAATAAAAAAGGAAATTTCACAATTTCATTGCTTTTAGCTTTTTGTTTATAAACAAAACTTACCATGAACGATGTTTTCTTTAATTATTGTTACCTCTACTTGGTAAGTCTGAAACATAAAAATGCACATTATTAATTAAATAACTAGTACAATACCATAACGAATAAATAATTAAACAGAAAAAAAATTGTTATTGTATGGCAGCATAATTCAAATAAAAGATATTCTATAAAATACAATATAATAATAAAGATTTATTTCATACAAAAGTAAACAAACACTGGTGTACTGCAAAATTAACTTGAATCTGTCAATAAAATAATATAACCTCCAAATAATCTGACAACAGGTTGTTTTCTCTGTGAAATAGAATATTTGAGTCGAAGTTTATATTTACCACATAAGTAAAATTGAATGTAGTTTCATGATACACTAAAAATACACGCACACACACACTAAAATTTAATTTATTGTCACTTTTTTTACAACACAACACATTCACTCAACTATGGATACGATACGCTAGCTAGGATGGATGCCTAACACGCAGGCGTCAATACAGGACTTGCAGAAAACAGTGGCGTAGTAAATATTTATTACTTAATTGAATTTAATATGTTGTTTAGAGTTTACATATTTTTTATTACTGCAATAATGCTATATTGAAAAATAAATACTAAATAGTATCGTTATTTAATGTTAACACTTAATGAAATTTTATTTTACTACATTTTATATTTAATGTTTTTACATACATACATACATACATACATAACATCACGCTATATGCCATTAAATGGGGTAGCACGAACCCCTGAAACATTCTCATCCTGACACACAATACTCGTTTCGACTACATTAACACTTCCTCCATACGAACTCTTTCTTTCCTCACAACCAAAATCCATCAACACGCAACAAACATTCATACATTCGCTCCTGTACACCTGTTTCGTAAATCTGCACTTACAACAACAAATCTATAAGAAATGAAGGCAGCATCTCCTGCGCTTGTTTAAAAATACATTTAACACAATTGCAGTTAGACACTGTATAGTAAAAACTGAAAATGAAGAAAAAAAGATGAGGAAGGAAGGGAGCATCTGCCTCCGCTTGTTTTTGAAACTGAATTCCACACAATTGCAGTTGGATACTCTATAGTAAAAACAGAAAATAAATCAAAAAGATAAGAAAGACAGGGAGCATTTAATTTTTTTAATAATAATAAAGCGATAAGAAATTATTTATACTAAGCAATAATTAATAAGATATTATATTTCTTAAAAATATTTGAAAAAAAATATATATATCATCACGCCTTTTACCCATCACTGGGTGTGGCACTCTGCCTACGCAGATCTCGGTAAGTGACATATTTTTTTGCGTGAAGTGCGGTTACCAGCCGTCAAATCACGGCCTCCAAAGATATTAGTGGTGGAGGAGCCACAGGGGTAGATTTTTTAAATTGGTGAAAATTGTTTGTCGGCTGTGGGGATCGAACCAGGGTTCTCAAGATCCACAGGCCGACTCGATACCACTGAGCCACCTACCCCATTTTTATATCTGAATATAATTTATATCAATTTTTATATAGACTCATTCTTAAATTCATATTTATAATATAATTTACAGTTTTTATTTTATATTCAATTTTTAAAATATCCCTGTACAATTTTGAGCAGTGTATTTTAAGGGTATCATTAAAAATATTATATCTTTTGCATTTTGTGACAATGTTTCGTGGTTTATTGACGATTCAAATAATCTTCTGAAATGATTACTTATTTATACAATAAAATATAAAAATTATAAAATTGAGTTGCATGGACAAAAATTGACCTTTTTAATTCCGAAAAATACTCTAAATTAACTAATCTATGGTCTTCATGTAATTCAAATCTGATTTTACTCCAATTTTCTTCCTAATTTGTCGTGTAGCCTCGATTCTTTAACTATAAAACTTGTTTTAAAATAATGTTATTCCAAAATATTAGTATGATTTGATTGATACCGGAAATATATTAACATAATTTAAATCTTAATTATCAAAAAAACACTCTCGATTAATTTATTCTAAAATATATTTTTAATTATTAATTAATAGTATCATTCTAAAATAATATCACGATAAAATGAAAACATATATATATATATAGATAAGCTACAATCTTTTAAAGTAATACCTGTATTTGGTTTAGGAGTATGAAAGGTCTGTCACGTACTGTGATAAGGGCTACGTGTATATATATGACTTTGTATGATAGTAATATGTAAATTGTCAATATTGATAGATGTAGAAAACGAGCAAATACCTTCAATACATTTATTTTTTACTGTTTGTGATTCGATAAATGATTTATAACGTTAAATATTATATATTTTCAAGAAAAGAAGAATTTATTTTTTGTTGCAAGATTCAGGTAAAAATAATAATATTGAATTCTTTAATCATTATTAGAATGAAGGTAATACTTAAACATACATTTTAATAAATAACAGGCAATAGTAAATAAAATAAAATATATATCATCACGCCTTTTTCACCCATTACTAGGTGTGGCACTCTGCCTAAGCAGATCTCGGTAGGTGATATATTTTTCGCGTTACCAGCCATCAAATCAGAGCCACCAAAGATGTTAGTGGAGGGGGAGCCACAGGGGTAGATTTAAATTGGTGAAAATTGTTTGTCGGGTGTGAGGATCGAACCAAGGTTTTCAAGATCCACAGGCCGACTCGATACCACTGAGCCAGCTAGCCTAATAGTAATTTGTTAATTTCACTTGTTAATGACTATTTTACTAATAATCAACAGAATACATAATTTTCAGTATTTCAACAAAAATATAACAAATAAACATAATTTACTGTCATACTCAAGTCGTTAATCATCTCAATCATGTAAATTATAGAAAAAAATAAATGTTAAGATGCATATTTAGAAAGAAATGTTTATTCAACCGGCATTTTGAACTTGAAACAAGATATTGTTATTATTATAATGTTGTTGAAAGTATTCCAATAAATTTGAACATATTAAATTGAGCGCATATACAAGCGAGTAATCATGGATAATAGTTTCAAAATTTTGATTTAATTATCCAAAAACTGTTCAGAAGAAGATAATAACACAATGAGTATTTGTATGTAATGGCTTTATTGTTGAAATAAAACAGAAACAGGTGCATATTCTGATTGATTAAAATACAATTTGCAATAATATTAAAGGTGTGTTTCGCACGAGTTCAAGTTCAAGAAATGAGCCGCAGACGAGTTTTCTAAAGGACAAGTGCAATGAAAGTCTTATAAAATGAGTTATTTATACTATTTGTTATATTTTGCGTCTTTTATAAATTAGAATTTTAACAAATCTGCGCTATTTTAAATCGAATCAATGTAGGGCAATTTATATATGAAATGTTATGGTTGCTAACTGTTATTGGCATTTATGCAATTGTTCAGATTTTGAGGTTATATTGATATTTGAATGTTCTCAGCTTGACAGTTTCAGTATGGCATCTGCTACTAGCAACCGTCTAAAACAAAATGTTGCGTATCGCAATGAACGTTCTTTCATACTGACTTCCTTATGAACGCAAAATAGAAACAAATATTTTGTTTACGGTTGGTATTATCTGACCGTTTCTTTGATATAAAAATCGAAACAGAAATTAAATATATTGGCTGGTAGCACAAGCGCTGTTTTTGCCTGTTTTAAGAGCAGGGTATTTGGGTATAACATGTTAAAACCGTGCTCTTAAAACACCCAAAAAGAGAGCTTGTGCTACTAGCCATTATCTCTAGGGAAATGATGTGCATATTCCTCCTTTACGGAGTTTATATTAGTTTGACAGTTCAGCTGTAAAATTCAATAGAGTACAATGAAACAAATAAAAACTACTGTTTTAATAGCTGCAGAAGCGGTATCAACAATGTTTTGGGATTCTTCCAAGAGTTCATGGCAGTATTCATGGTATTTTAATTTAGAAATATAATGTAATTTGACAAACATGTTTACATAAATTTACGCTTTTATTAAAGAATTTATTTTTTTGTCAATGATAACTAATAAATGTTCAAAAATATAAACAAATTATGTATTAAAATAACTATTTTATTAATGCGACTGTTATATTATTAATATTCAAAAGTTTCAATACTTCAGGATATAAATAAAATAGTAGATACTACATGATATATTAAATATTTAAAAATACGCAAAATTATTTGCATTTCACAATAAATACTTATTATTAGTACCACTGATTTTAGAGTTACTTCTAATATATTAATAATTAAATTATAATTGTAAACATTACAAATAGGCATTTATCTGTTATTGTATAATGAATAAATTGACTATTGTAGTGTTTAATGTAAAAAAATTAAAATCCAAAATATTTTTGTTCTTTTTTATAATAAGCCGAATAATATAATTTCATATTTTTAAATTCGATTGCAGGGTTTAGCGGGTAAAAAATAAATTTTAAATAATGAATAATAAATAATAAAGTTTTGACTTTTGAGGTGTACACCTTAACAATGTTTTATCCTTGACTGACTTTAAAAATTTTTTTTGGTCATAATTGTACCAGTTATTTATATGCATTTTTATTGCTTGAAAATGGCTAAAATATTGTGCCAAAATGTCACCAAATAATAATAAAAAAAAATGAAAATTTAAATTGTTCAAAAAAACTTCTTTTTTTTTCGCTAAAGTCTTAAATCCAATTGACAATTATAAAAAAATAACATTGTAGTGTTTATTTAATTATTAATATTTTAGAAATAACTTTCAAGTCAGTGGCATTAAAAATGTTAACTTCAGGTAAACTGCAATTAATTTTGCGAATATTGAACCGAGATTAATATAGCATATATTAGATGCCTTTTCTTTTATTCTTGATGTATTGAAACATCTGTATATCATATTAGTATCGTTATATCACCTGAAATTTTTAAAGATTAGAATGAAATTATGTATTTTATAAATCATTATGTTTTAGCATAAAATACTTATTTTAAATCGCAGCCTTCAGCCAGGTAAATAAACCGGAAAACTTCGAAAAATTAAACCATAGAAACCAATGATTCATTTCATAAAATTTCATCACAATGACTAACATATTAACTCGGGAGTTGTAATTATAAAAATCGAATTATAACCAAAAATTTCAAGGAATCAGTTTCTTTCAGATCCCGTATTTGCGTAACCAGGGGATACGGTTAACATACTCCTACATAGCAATTACTACTATTTCATTGCGTATGAAGAAATTCGCAAGTGTAACAATGACTCACGTTCATTTTCAAGGTTAGGTTTACCCAGAGCTGCGGTTAGATTTGGCGGGAAATAACCCCAACATAATATAATATAGTATAGGTATGTTAGTGAAGGTTTTTTTGTGAATATATTTATTTTTAGAACATCTGCCGAACAAAAAAAAATGCATAAAAAGTTACTTTACCTACTATAATTATTATTGTAATTCTGATAAGGAAAATTCATGATTTCGTCTTATAAATATAGAAATAATTGTTATTTCGAAGTGAACTAGAATATTAAATTAAGTAAATTAAACTAAGACTATTTTAAACTTTTAGTTTAATTTATAAAAAACGTAATTAATTAGTTAGTCTTAAATTCTAAAGAATTAAATAAATCATCACGCTTTTTATCCATTACTGGGTGTGGCACTCTGCCGTAGCAAATTTTGGTAAGTTATATATTTATGCACATCAAGTGCGATTACCAGTCGTCAAATCACGCCCCCCAAGGGTTTTAATAGAGAGGGAGACACAGGATTAACTTTAATGTGGTGAAATAGTTTGTCGGCTGTGGGATTCGAACCCACCACCTAAAAATTAATAAAAATAAATTTAATAGTAAAAAATAAATATATCATCACGCCTTTTACCAATTACTGGGTGTGGCACTCTGCCGTAGCAGAATTCGATAAGTGATATATTTCATCACGTGAAGTGCGGTTACCAAATATAATATCACAGTCCCTAAAGATGTTAGTGGAGAAAGATCCATAGGAGAAGTTTTTACGTAGTGGAAAATTGTTTGTCGCCTGTGGGAATCGAACCCGGGTTCTCAAATCCACAGGTCGACTCTGTACCACTGAGCCACCTACCCTATTTAATAATTTATGTTAAAAATAAGGAATGCCAAATTTTGAATGTTGAGCATAAAATTTAATTTGATTAATTTAAATTAATAATACTAGTTATATAACCCTAAAATTAACACAAAATTAAAATAAAAATAACACAAGACCTATAATATTTTAATAATATTTCCTTAAAATTAAAGTTCAAGATCACGCCATTTTACGCATGATTCACAGAGCCAAAAAACCGATTTTCATCACATTAAAATTGCCCCCATGACTCTTTTTTGGGGAGCGTGATTTAACGGCTGGTACCGGTTTTACCCAATCTTTGTCATTATTGCATTGTTGTAGCAGATTTCAATAACATATTTTTATGTGTAAAATACGGTCACCAGCCGTCTAATCATGAACCCCGTTCCAAGTAGCAAATGGAATTCAATTCATTCACAATATATAATAATTTTTTAAAATGATGATTGTTGCTTCTCTAATTAAATTAGACCAAAAGTGTAAATACAAAAACTGTTTAGTATTAAAAACTGCATCTAATGTGTATCTACTTGTTGCTCAATTATTTTTTATGAAAGAGTAACAAGCAAATGAAAAATGACTTTTATAAAGAAACTTTGGAATTGAGAGAATTGTGGTAAACAATGAAACAAAATCATTTTTATTATTATTGTTATTATTATTTTGAATAAAATATGATAATACACGGTCAAGTATAATTTATTATTAATTTCTGTTAAGCAGCTTAATTTATTTATTTAATGTACTTGTCAAATTAAAGCTTTGAAGTACATACTCATTAGATGTATTTTTTGCATTTATACTTTTGGTCTAATTTAATTAGAGAAGCAACATATTATCATATTAAAAAATATCATTGTACCTCCTATCTTATATATTTTAATTCTACAACTGGTATGAAATAATCGTATGTTTTATAGTGTAGCGGTTAGCATCTCTGCCCGGCAAGCGGAGGGTCCCTGGTTCGAATCCAGGCGTCATCCGAATTTTTCTGTCATAAAAATTTAACTTTAAAATTATCTTCATTACTGTACGTTCAGTCGAAGTCATATGTTAAAAAATAAATTTTGTTATTGCAAATAATGTTAATTTATAATGTCTCTATTTTGTTTGAAGAAAATGCTTATAGAAAATATACGTAGGAAACTACGTCTTCTTGATGCAAAATTTTTGTTTTAATTTCATAATTTATTTAGTTTTCCTTATAATTTGTCCTCGAATATTTAATTTTGTATTATTTTTTTCAATTACATTAAGCGGCCACAACTTCCACGGTTATATTCTGTCTCGGTTGCTTGTTGTCGATGGTATAACAACGGCACGCGGAGTTCACAGTAGACGATGAGGCAAGGCGATCATCCATCCATAAACTTCCCGCACGCGAAGTGTTGTTTAACTTGCGTTGCCTAGTTAACCGAAATAAACGCATTCAGCCATGGCCGTTGCCAAACAATTAATTAAAGATGAATTTGTAATAAACTTTTCCAATAATCATAAATAATCAAAATTTTAATTTAGATTCAATTCTCGGGAACGATAGTAAAGTATTTAAATTTTTGATTCGTATCAAATGCAGAGTTTAAAATACGAAAGAAATATCCGCAATGTTTTAAAATTAATCAAAAAGATATATTTGTATAATAATAAATAAATAAATATATCATCACGCCTTTTACACATTACTGGGTGTGGCACTCTACCTAAGCAGATCTCGGTAAGTGATATATTTTTTCGCGTGAAATGCGGTTACCAGTCATCAAATCACGGCCCCCAAAGATATTAGAGGAGGGAAAGCCACAAGGGTAGATTTAAATTGGTGAAAATTGTTTGTCGCTGTGGGGGTCGAACCCGGGTTCTCAAGATCCACAGGCCGACTCGATGTTTGTAAACAATTATAAAAACTAAATGCACACAATTTTATTTACTTCATGTTATTTTGTTTCTGACCTATGGTATAGTAATGTAAATTTATTTCTATCAATTGTTTGATAATGATAATCACGCTTCGATAAAATGATATTGCACGATACCTATTAGAAATTGGAATTACGTACTGTTCACTTTTAGCATTGAACTTCGATTTTCTGATCTTACCTACCAAGAAAGATTTACTGAACAATAAGTATTTCATCTTTTCTGCAAAATTATTTGTATAAATCTTATTATGAAATTTTCTTAGAAAAATTAATAATGAATAATTAACAATTAAGATATTGAATTAAAATAGTTTATAATAGAATAGTTATCACCTTGATATCACTTACATAACATGATTCCATAATAAAAACAAATTAAACCATAACAATAAAATAAATCGTCAAAATATTTCGCAAAATAATAAAACGTAATGATTTATTCATTCTTAAATATTAATTGGTATTGTATTGAGATAGAAAAAATAGTTTGTTTTGAAGATAACAGTACATAAAAACAATATGAAAATAAATATAATTCATTCACGTATATACGTCAAAAATAAATTAGAAAAATAAAACCAGACCAAATTTCCCACCTCTCTGTACGTCACTGATCATTCGCTAAAGCGAAACAGCTGTCAAAATTCTTTGGGTAGAAAGAGACAAGCACACTTCCTATTGAATAAGGCGCCACGCTCCACGTAAATAGTAACAGACGCGTTGCTAGAACCGTCAGTCCTACCGCGGCAGTCAATGCACGTGCTTGAACCACACCGGTCGCCATAGTAACGTGCTCTATGAACAACTAACTGCACATAAGTTTAAACAAGAAAATTAACAAAAATCAGTTACTATGAAGGTTCTAGTGTACGTGTTAATGATGCTAGCAGCCGTGTACAACAGCCATAGTGCCAATCATGATTGGGGTGAGTGCAAATCGCGATTTATTTGCTGAATTAACCCACCGCCATACTGGGACGTGATTCTGTCACGTAGGCCACTTGCGAAAATTTTACTCGGTTCAATTGGAGTTTTCTTTTGATTGGTGAATTGGAAGTGCATTGAGTTTCATATTGTTGAAAAGAGGATGAAATGATGATTATTTTTAAGCTAAATTTAGTTCTTGACAGAGTTTTATCTAGCTGTGAAATTAAAGTGAATTTAACCTGATTTTTTTTTGACATGATCAAAATATGTGCACGTTTTTACTAGTAGTTCTTATGAAGAAAAAAATGTATTTTCTTGTATATAATTTGTCATGTGACATCATTTTCTGGTTTACTAGCATAAAAAAGTAAAAACTTTCAAGTAAAACGTACTATTACATAACTGTTCACTAATGAATAAAATCTCTCTTCTAATGTCCTAAAGGCATTTATAGTACAATTTTTATATTTTTTTCCACAGGAAAAAAAAGACATTAATTTTTTTTTAGTATAATAAAAAAATTATTTCAAACGGCAATATAAATTCTTAGATTTAACTTATTTAAATACATATTCTGTGTGATTATTTGTAGAATAGTTGTTAACTTGCCTTGAATGGAAATACAGTCTAAAATTAAATTTGCCGCGCAAAATGATTTTTTGAATCTCATCAATTTCTCACGTGTTTGTGACGTCAGTGTCCCCTACATCTTATATAATCAAGTCACCTTACACTTTTGTTCTTATTCTAGAAAATGACCTATTGACCTCCATAAACTTTGCACAATTCAGTTTGTATCAATGAATAATTGAATATATTTTTATAGTCGTGAAATTTGCACTTTTGTACTGTTTTTTTTTGTACGCAGATAATTTTTTATACACCTGTTGAGCAAAGAGAAATTTTAAATATGGCTATACACTATCACTATTCATAAAGTATTGAATTTTAGATACATAATTGTTGGAGAAAGCTTCAAACGAAGTGCGAAGTATTATTATAATTATAAACAACAACAAACTGTTTAGAAAAATATATAATTTCGAAAATAATTATAATTATTATGATTTGTAATAATTAAATAAACAATAATTATTACAGTGTGAAACAAATTAATTGGGAATCAGTATTAGTATTATTTTGAGTACAAAAGTTTGATTACCTGTAGACAAATATGTAAATTTAGTGGTTTAAATTCAGGCGTAGACAAACTGAAAAAAAATTAGTTTCTATTTCCTTACATTTTGAAAAAAATATAAAATAGTAATTTTAATGGAAAAATTCAAGGTTATTTTATATGTTCTGATAAATGTTGTAAACCTAAAAAGATTAAACACACTCGTATTATTGACCTCAACTATTAATCTATATATTTTTTTTGTCAATTTTATCGCGTAAAATAAAACAACTATTTTTTTTTGCCGATAGTATAGCTACTAATACCTATATGTAGCATATGTAAAAAATATTTAAGTCCAATGTTAAAGTGTTTCTCAAATTATGGCATTTATTTTAACCCCATATAGTACTTAACTTACTGATTATGAAATAGAAAGAATTTTTTTAAATTCGCAAAATTAATTGCACTTTACATGAAATAAACATTTTTAGTGTCACTGGTTTGAAAGTTATTTCTAATATATTAATAATAAAATTATATTTATAAACACTACAATAGTCTATTTATTCATTGTACTATATCAGTTAAATGCCTATTAGTAGTGTTATAATTATAATTTTATTAATGTATTAGAAATAACTCTGAAACCAGTGGCACTATAAATGTTTTCTTTACGTAAAGTGTTGTTCATTTTGCGAATTTTTATGTTTCATAATCAGTACAATGAGTACTATAATAAATGCTATAAGTTGTGAAATACCCTGTATATATTTCTAGTTTCTAAACGATTCAAAGTTAGATTTTGAAAAAAATATTTCAAATAAAGCTGATACAAAATTAAATTTTATATTTTTATTTTGAGCATTATTTAAAAAAATTAATTGGGAACTTTTACAACGAGATATATACAGGGTCTATCTAAATTTAATCATATTTAAGGGTATATTTTATATGATGTACTAATAACACAAAAAAACTTATGTATAATGAATACATAGACTATTGTAATGTTTACAATAATAATTTTATCTTTAATATATTAGAAATAACCTTTAAATCTATGTTATTAAAAATTTGTACTTTAAAATTAAATATTCTTAGTTTTGCCAATTAAAAAAAAATATTTCGTTACCTGTACATTATACATACATACATACATACATAACATCACGCTATATCCCATTAAATGAGGTAGCACGAACCCGTCAACATTCTCATCCTGACACACGATACTCGATTCGACCACATTAACACTTCCTCCATACAAACTCTTTCTTTTCTCACAACCAAAATCCATCAACACACAACAAACATTCATCCATTCGCTCCTGCACACTGCGCTTGTTTCTGAAGGTGATCTCCACACAATTGCAGAGAAACACTCGAAACATCTAACCAATGAATCTAAAATCAAGAATCATACGCTTGTCTTCATTCATCATATTTATCCCGCAATTAATTTTCTCCAAACATTATGCATATTATATATCCTTAAAGTTTAATCATCAAGTTTAAAAACACCCTGTATAAATATCTATCAACATTTTGGGGGACATTGCAGCACTTATAAGCGTACCCTCATTCAAACTTTTAAATAGGTGGATTTAATAAAACTACGAAACAAATATTGACGATTGAACTTTCTAGTCCACTAATGAAAATAATTTGAATTAATTATCCCTAATAGGGTAATTTATTAGGTAAACAATTTAAAAATAATTAATGTACAAATGGCCAGTTGCATCATTGCCCCTTAAATAACTTAAATAAAACAATGTTTAATCGGGAAATAATGCCAAATGCATAAATAAACATTACTGTCAACAATTCGATTCAATATTTTGTTTACAACTGATTCTTGATATTTAAAAGTCGTCGGAGTAACTAGCACTCAGTCTACATCTACCGGGAAATAGGTAACACTATGTTTTGGTTTGTATCTTTACTATATTCGCCCTTTTAGGAGTTTGCAATATTTACACGTTGCAGTATATGAAAAAAAGCAATACAAATGACATGTCGTGCTTGAATTAGTTATTTGTGTATTAAGAGCGTAAAGTGATTCTTTGTTACTCGGTAATTGCAGCGCTAGCCGAAGGCGAAAGCTACAATAGTGTAAGAGGAACAAAGACACTTTACGCTTGTGATACACACGGATTTTTTTCTACGATTGCATCTTAAAATTATTCAAAAACGTATAGGTACTGAAAATAAATTCGTTCTGTGCATTGTCAATATGACAAGTTTCTGTTTTGTTTGTATCCGTGGTAACTATTGAAATAAGCGCGCATTTAATATATTTTTCGCGCGTTGCCATTGGAGACGCGCTACAAAGATATTTTTCGATTGTTCCACATAAAACGTCTACTTTACGATGACAAATAAGAGCGTAATTGTCAACTTTTCATAGCAATCGTAGAAAAAATAAATTGATGTACGCATTCTCAATATTTTTTCATGTTACCCACTTTTCTATTATGTGAACATTTAGAAAATAAATAATAAATTGACTTTCCCTTTAATGTCAATTAAAATAACCGCAATCATTTGCGTACGTGTTTTTCCGAGATTCAGGTGATAATTTCTTTATAAATAATTATAACGGATACAAAGCAGTTCCCATATTAATATATTATTCAAGGTCGATAAAAATTACAGTTTGGTCTGTTTGTCGACTCGTTAATTGCGTATATAGATACTTATAACGAAATAAAAAAATAATAATGATAATTATCGGATATATCAAATAATTTTCACTATCTTTGTTTCTTAGTAAGATGATTTGAAATTAATAATAGATATTTGAATTGATTGTTAATTAAATATTGTGATAATTGTGCAAAGAAACTATATCTTAGAACCTGTCCTTTCTACGCTTTATAATTTTTTATTTGAATATCTAATTCATTTAGTTTGACGTCATTCTACAACTTATTTTGACCTCTCTTTTGCAATATAAATTATTCTTAATTTAAATGATAATAATTTAAAATTTTAAAACGAAATACTTACATTTTATTTCCAAATCAATTAAGTCCAACTTAATTAATCGGTTCTCACGATTGTGTACCTGTATAAATAAATAAAATAATAATTTTATTAATTATTAATTGATTTAATGGAAGAGAATGCAATGAAAATTGTTATTATTTTCTCATTGTTTAAAGATAATTAGCTAGAGGGAATTCAGCGAGCAATTATTAAACCATTTAATGTATTATTATTTTTAAATTGGTGTATTTCTCCAATTCATTAATTGATATTATTTTAATTTTATTTATTTTTCCCGATTTTGATTTATGACAAAAATAACATTTTTATTTTGATACTTAACTACTGCTAAGAGATGGCGTTGATCACCATAAAACGAACACTTTCAGTTGGTTTCTATGAGCTTACAATTACACAATTGTGTTTCTTTGTTTTTTTCTTTTATTTTGGCTTGTTGCTAGTGTTTTTTAAATTAATTTATATAGAATATAGTTCTATGTTGTCGTTCGTTGTAGTTTTAGTGTTAGTTTTATTTATCGTTTAACTTTTAGGTACAAAATAGTTCTATTATCATTACTTTTTATTTATTTATTTTTCTATTCACTTCCATAATTAAGATGTCATTTAACGTATTGGTTTCCATGGCGCTAAATAAAATCTTAATTATGAATTGACAAGCCCTGACTTCGAACGTTTTAGTCACGGCTTGATATATTAAGCACGGGGTGAAGTTAGCTTTAGGCATCTGTCATTCTAACTTAATCTTACTTTTTAAATAATTTATAAAAATTGTTGTGCTAATTTGCGATCGTAGAAGAAGTATAGTATGTGATTCGTTTTGTAAACTCGTTAGATACTCGTTTTTTATTCATTAAAGAGATGTTTATAAAATTTGTTACTTAATATACTATTTTAAGTACTTACTTATTATGTTAGTAACAAACTAAACCTTTGTAGTAGTTCTAATATTCGCCACTATGCGCGCATTCTTATTTAAAAATACTATTAGTGTTCACACATTAATTAAAAGCAACCTTAAAGTCTGTAGGACATATAAGGTTGAAGTAAACATAATTAAAAAACATGTAGATTACGATGATCAATATACACATTCCATTCTTTGATTTTATTGCTAGAAATAAACAATTGAAATACAATAGCATTACTTTAAAATATGTCAACACCTAATTGATACACCATAAAATGTTTACAAATTTGAATCTCTACTTTATGATACCATTTGTACTTAGTAAATTAATTATTATCTTATTGTGTGGCTTTAATTGAATCGGTACTAAATTTTCTGCGTTATCAACATTATATTTAAAAATAAACGATTAGTTGATTATTAAGTTATTGTTTTTTTTTTTGTATTTATAGTTCACAGTTATGTTTTTAACCAATACATTACAAAATGTGAACAATTATTTTTATCTTTTTCGTATCGACTGTCATTATACGTAACCAACAATTTTTTAAAATATCTTTCTTATTTTTTCAAATTATATTAACTAAAAACCAGGGTTCGAAGATATATATCGATCGATATATATCATGATATTTATTTTGATATATATCGTCATATTTTTGCAATGATATATATCCATTATATAAAAATATGAAATAGTTTTTGAGATATAGCCTCCGGAGAAGTGAAATTTTTCGAATTTTTCAGTTTTTCTACTTTTCCGAGGCTATATCTCAAAAACTAAATGTGATATGAAAACGCGCTTAACGGCATTAATTTTCTCGTGCTTCAGTTAACTTATAAACATAGTTTCAGCGATTTTTATTTTTTTTCAATTTTCCGCCAAAAAACTCGCAAAAAGCGGTTCTTTAACATTTTCTCGAAAACCAGAAGTCATATGCATTTGAAGATTGCACCACTGGATTCAGTGGGTCAAAATACATATGTATGTAAATTTTCGTTTTAATAACCCTACGATTAAGGATTTTTGGGAAAATTGAATTAAAATCTGAAAAAACCAAAGGGGTACCCCTTAGGAAATAATTAAAAATATTAAATTGCATAAAATTGTATGAAAATTTGCTTATAAGTCAATTCGGACACGGGGAATTCAACGCCGTTGAGCGCATTTCCATATCTTGTTTAGTTTTTGAGATATAACCTCCGGAAAAGTGAAATTATTCGAATTTTTCAGTTTTTCTACTTTTCCGAGGCTATATCTCGAAAACTAAATGTGATATGAAAACGCGCTCAACGGCATTAATTTTCTCGTGCTTCAGTTAACTTATAAACATAGTTTCAGCGATTTTTATTTTTTTTTAAATTCCGCCAAAAAAATCGCAAAAAGCGGTTTTTTTAACATTTTCTCGAAAACCAGAAGTCATATGCATTTGAAGATTGCACCACTGGATTCAGTGGGTCAAAATACATATGTATGTAAATTTTCGTTTTAATAATCCTACGATTAAGGATTTTTGGGAAAATTGAATTAAAATCTGAAAAAACCAAAGGGGTACCCCTTAGGAAATAATTAAAAATATTAAATTGCATAAAATTGTATGAAAATTTGCTTATAAGTTAATTCGGACACGGGGAATTCAACGCCGTTGAGCGCATTTCCATATCTTGTTTAGTTTTTGAGATATAACCTCCGGAAAAGTGAAATTATTAGAATTTTTCAGTTTTTCTACTTTTCCGAGGCTATATCTCGAAAACTAAATGTGATATGAAAACGCGCTCAACGGCATTAATTTTCTCGTGCTTCAGTTAACTTATAAACATAGTTTCAGCGATTTTTATTTTTTTTCATTTTTCCGCCAAAAAACTCGCAAAAAGCGGTTCTTTAACATTTTCTCGAAAACCAGAAGTCATATGCATTTGAAGATTGCACCACTGGATTCAATGGGTCAAAATACATATGTATGTAAATTTTCGTTTTAATAACCCTACGATTAAGGATTTTTGGGAAAATTGAATTAAAATCTGAAAAAACCAAAGGGGTACCCCTTAGGAAATAATTAAAAATATTAAATTGCATAAAATTGTATGAAAATTTGCTTATAAGTCAATTCGGACACGGGGAATTCAATGCCGTTGAGCGCATTTCCATATCTTGTTTAGTTTTTGAGATATAATCTCCGGAAATGTGAAATTTTTCGAATTTTTCAGTTTTTCTAAATGTGTACAAAAACTAAAATTAAAAAATAAATATCCAAAAAGTGATATTTATCTGATATATATCCTATATATCAGATATTTTGATATTTATTATAAATATCATGATATTTACGAACCCTGCTAAAAACCCATAATTGGACCTAGAATTTACCTGGCGGTTACTAGCTGTCAAATCAAGGCTTCAAAAACGTAATGAAGGGGAAGTCACAGGAGTAATCATTTTAAAATAAAGTCTGTAGGCTGCGGAAATCGAACCCGGGTTCTCAAATATACTGATCTAATTAAATGTTTATGAACAGTAGGAAAATTTTAGTATTGTTATTGGCATGTTTGATATACTGTGTGTTTCACGAAACATTAATATAAAAAATTACAAATTATATTTGTCCGGCAAACATTCAAGATGTAATCTATTAATTTTTAATTGTTTTCTTTTTTTGAAAATAAAGTGGAAAATTAAAATATCTCTAATTCGAGTAATTCTTGTTTGTCGATCTGTCTGGATGTAATTGGTTCTTATGATTTTGATGAAACTTGGTATTCTAATTTCGTTTGTAAACGATTTAAATAAGTGTGATCCTCCGGAAAATACTTTTAGTATGTTATTTTAAAAGAAAATTGGGCAGAAAATTAATGAAAATTTTATTGTACAAAATTTACTTTATATCAATGTGATCCAAGAAGTAGATTACGACCAAAATCAATTCGATATCACCAATTATTTTCGAGAGCAAAAATTGAAAAGAAAATTAGAGAAAAAGTTGTTTATTTTATCTATAGTTTGATTTATTATTTTTCATTTTAAACTTCTCATCTCCTGTCACTTCCCAAGCGAAGCTCGGTCTACTAGATGTATTTTTATTGGGACATACTGTAGATAATATTAATTTATCGGAATAACAAATACCTCTTTGCCGGTTTTATCACCAGAAAAAAACTTGATTAAATATGCATCACGGCCACAATAGATTTTATTACCATAGCAACATTTAGCATTCAATAAACTAAACAAACATGATTAAGACCGCAATTATCTTGAAAGTTACAAGGTCAAGTTCACTACTATAATCGTAGACTACTAGGATCCATACAACTTTTACTTCTGATCCATTTGGGGCCAGAAATCCCCAACCATCAATCACGATTAACAAACTAACAATAATTATGTAATATTATTATGGGGTAGGTTGCTCAGTGGAATCGAGTCGGTCTGTGGATCTTGAGAACATTGGTTCGATCCCCACAGCCGACAAATAATTTTCACTAATTTAAATCTATCCCTGTGGCTCCCCCTCCACTAACATCTTTGGGGGCCGTGATTTCACGGCTGGTAACCGCATTTCACGCGTACAAATATATAACTTACCGAGATCTGCTTAGGCAGAGTGCCACACCCCCAGTAATGGATAAAAGGCGTGATGATATATTTATTTAATAACCTGGAAAACCGGGAAAAGTCAGGGAATTTTATATTTCTGGAAAAGTCAGGGAAAAGTCAGGGAATTTTATTCCATGTCAGGGAAAAAAGTTTTTTGTTCTTTAAATTTTTTAATTTAATTTTAGAAAAATAACTACAAACTTTTATTTCAAAATGTATTTAGTTATTTTTAGATTTTATTGGCAGAATACCCTTTATTAGATAGATAGTATACCTTTATTGGCAACAAATACCCTTTATTGCTTCTTAAGAGTGAGAACCGCCATCTATGAAAATATAACCGAAGGATGTTTACTAATTGAAAACGGTTTTGTTTTATCTAACGTTTCTACCGCGCTATGTTTTTTCTGTATGCAATATTTAAGGTTGTGTCTTTGCCTGTTTAGAAACACAAATTGATTTTGCTTTTACTATAAATTTAATAAAAAAAAATAATTATATTACAATATATGATATAATATATGAAATGTAACCATAAATTCATAAATAAGTCAATATTCTAGAAGTCAGGGAATTTTTTACTTAATCAGGGAAAAGTCAGGGAATTTATTAATGTTACTTGAATCGCCACCCTGTTTATATTTATATGTAGCCACTCTTTTCAACTGCACAGTATATGTAATAAATAATTTTAATTAGTTGAAAATGCAAAAGACCTTCGATTTTACTTCGCTGTCCACGTGGCTCGAGTTGTAAATGGTTGTAACGTTGTTTGAGTGTAATATTGAACCCGTTTACAATGACATTGGATGTGAATCATTACCGTTAAATAAATGGAATTGGAGCGAATGTCACTAGATCCGTAAGTTGGTAACAATAACGGAAATGCCTTGGAAAGTGACAATGGATTTTTGTAATACACTTTGTGAAACAGAAACTCCTACTTCTATGTAACCTTTCCCACCGTTTCAATTACTCGCATCTATTTCCAGTTCAATGTTTCCAATGAGGCGATACATTGAATGATTGAATAAAAACCACGATAAAAACGGACAAGCATGAGATATTTGTACAATTTTTTTAAGTATATTAAATGTATGTTGTTCTAATAATGAAAGTAAATGTAATAATCTTACACACATAGCATCACTCTATATTCTATCAAATGGGGTAGCAGAAACCCCTGAAACAATATTCATCGGATTTATTAAATAATTAGTCTTCATCCTGACACACCATCTTCGCTTCAACCACATTTACATTCTCTCCATACAAGCTCATTTGTTCCTCACATTCTGTTTCATTGATCTTTCATTCAGGATTGTATTTTGTATTAATTTAATTATATTTCTAGTACAAAATAAAATAAGTGTCTTAATAAAAATTCAGTTGTTTAGAAAACATTTTTAAGGTTTTTTGTAAAACAGACAATAGTATGTTATGCATCAAGGGAGGGAAACAAGCGATTATTCCCGCGTGTGAAGTTGGCAAACCTCGACTTCACACAAGGGATAATCGCGCCCTCCCATGAAGGATATTATACTTTTTGTAACAAGTGCACAAAAATTACCGTCTTATCGGGAGAAATATCAAATATGGGTTGCGTAACTAGTTACCTTGGAAACGCCGCAAAGAGCTAATAATCGTAGTCTCTAGGGAGACAAACATCTCCCTAGGGAGAGAAACATGCTACCTAGAGAGGGAAACATCCTACCTAGGGAGAGAAACATAGTGTTTCTATCCCTAGGGGAGAAAAACATTGCTTCTCTCTCTAAAATTAGGAAATAAGAACGTGCTTCTTGTGCATGTGTTACGAAAAATAATTTTCAATATTTATTTATTAAATATGAAAAGAAATTCGTGTTAAAACTTGTAATGTGCAATAATAATCGAAACTATATATTTTTTAAAGAATTTTTTCATATAAATAGTTAAATACTAATAACTATTATTTCATTTAGTGATGATTTTTAAATGATTTAAAAATTAATTAAAAAATCGAGAAAATCAATGATTTCATTAGACCTACGCTTCACATGCTTAAATAATTTCAACTCACATACACCTATTCCTCTCACAAGGAATCTAAAAAGATAAGAAAAGAAGAGAGCGATAATTTGCGTTTGTTTTTAAAAGTTCCACACAATTGCAGTAATAATGAATGAATTAAATGTAAGTAAAAATGAATATAAAATAAATTGGCGCAAGCATTGACGGTCTATATTTAGCTAACAATACAAATGATACCTATTGTACGAGCATAATAATAGGTATTTCACTAATCGTGTACCGATAATTTGCACTTGTCTTGCGTAACGTACCATAACAAATTGTTTTAGTTTTCTCATCTGATAAACAACTTTAACGATACCCAGGGCCGGTTTCACTATTAAACCAGCCTAGGTAATCACCTAGGGCGCCGAAATATTGCGAATAATAATTATTTTTGTATTAAGTGCGTAAAATATTTTTTTTGTTGCGCGTGAGAATGTTACTTTTAGTCTAGAATGCAGGTCGAGTCAATAAAAGTCATTCGAACGCGTCTAAAAACAAGAATTTTGGCCACGAAATACAAACAACACTTTTTCTACAACTGTAAATAAAGAATAATACAATAATTATTAACTTAATGAAGTAAATTGAAGGAAAACAATCAACAATAATATCAATTTGATACTATTGATGTGTTGTAACTAACGAAACCTGACAACAAATAATTTGAGAGCGTGCGCGAGATACTCATTTGCACACTAGAATATGAAACAGTGCGCAAAATGCTCATTTTGCGCACTAGGGTGCAAAATACTCGTTGTCATGATAATGTAAATGTTGAAAAAATCACGTACTTCGCGTATAGATATTAGTCAATTAAAATTAATTTTTTTTGTCAGTTGTAGAATTTTTTTTTTGTCTAATCTATAAATGATGATACATAATTAAAGACTGATTGTTTCCTCACCCTGTATATTACTTACCGAGATCTGCTACGGCAGAGTGTCACTCCCAGTAATAGGTAAAAGGCGTGATGATATATTTTATTTTTGATGTTAGCGTAATTTTATTTGTAATTAAACTTAAACAAAATAATGTTTTCTCATTATAAATCTCTATATGAAAAGCGGCACTTTTTTGCAAATCGTCCTGATCAATACCTAACTTGTCAATTCATTATTTCAAATTGTATTTTATAATTAAACTTACATCGTTAAATAAAACATTAACTGTTTCAGTCACAGAAAATTTACCATATGTTTTACCGGTGCGTCACGGAAAAATAAAATCATAAATACATTATTAGTGGTGGTACAGTTTCTACCCTACTGGTAAGAATAGAAATCATATTTCTTTAAGTAGTAAAATTTATGTAAAAGAGTTAAAGAAGTGAGTCTAATTTTGTTATCAGAATCAATAGTTGCTAAGTAATGTATTTATTTATGAATGGATAACAAAATGCGTAAAAATATAGTATACTACATGACTTATCAGTAATCTGGTAGAACAGCACGTATTTCATAGTAATGATAAAAACTTTAAAATTTGTATTTACTATTAAATTATTGCAGTTCAATGATTCAGTCAGCTCCTACGTACGACATTTTTTTGTTTTCTGTTGCTACAAATAAAATAACCTGTGACGCGAGTATATAATATAAATAGAATCTAAAGTGCTTAGGAATTGACACCTTGGAAAATTTTGTCTGTAAACTTCAGGTAAAATTGTAAACCTATTTCTGGATGTATAATAACACCTCTGCCAACATAAAGTTTGTTTTTTCTTTTCCCTTTGTGTATTCGAAGCCCTTTACAACTTTCGACTTGAACTATTTCTATAACCTTGACAAATTGAATATTCCCTAAATTTATGTTTTGTTGCATTTAACCTGAAATGGTTTTATGATACGTCAGTTAGATCTTAACAGCGTCAGTAAATAAATTATCCAATTTTATTTTCAATGAATATTTATTAGTTTCGAAGAATAAAATTACGGAAAAAAGTATTAGTTACTGTTAATTTAAACTGTCAATCTTCTTGACTTTAATTAGTTCGAAATGAATACAAACAATTGTTTATTTCAGAGGCGTAGAATTTTTATTTTAGCTATGGTGTCGAAATTTCATAAGTGACTATATTGCTGTATACAGGATGTTTTTATACTTCGAGAAAAAAATTCAAGGAGTTTTTTTTTGAAATTCTCAAAATTAAGAACGTGGTTCTTGAAAGGTACATTTTAATATCACTGGCAAACAGTTTTTTTATAATTAATAAATTGACTATTGCAGTGTTTATAATTATAATTTAATTATTAATATATCAAAAATAACTATCAAACCAGTGGTACTAAACATATTTACTTTGAAGGTAAACCACCCACAATTTTGCGATTAAAAAAATCTTTTTGATCTTAGTCTATAACATATGCATTTAATTTTTTACAAAAGTATATTGCACACATGTGTTAAGTATAATTTATCTGATTTTGCAGAAATTAAGTTTAAATGTTTATAGGTTTACAAATTTGTATTATTATATCACTTTTATCTCACAAAATATTTGTTAATATATTTTTAAAATATTTTGTTAGATGAAACCGAAGCATATCTAGATAAGTGATATATTTATGCGGTTATGAGCCATCAAATCACGGCTCCCAAAGATGTTAATGGACGAAGAAACACAAGAATAATTTTATTGTGGTGAAAACTGTTACAGCAAGTAGAAATGCAGATAAATATTTTAAAAGCCAACAGTTTCTACAAACTAATAATATTATTGCTTACTTGGAGCAGGAATTAATTACCGGCCAAGTCTCACGTAGTCCACTGTTGACACCAGCAAATCCTGAGTGTATTCCACTTCATCATCACTTCATATTAATTTTCTTTTGTACACGACACTCGAAACACAAATACGCACAATACCATACATGTTAAATAATTTTACACATTGATATATCCACTAAAATGATCACAAAACGTCGAAGATACTGTTTACTGTAAAGACTAGATTAACCAAGCTCAGCGTGAGCAACCGTTTTTCGTCGATACAAAGTAATTGATGAGCTATGTTTTAACTTGTTTGTTAGCGTTAAAAATCATTTAAAAATATATTAAATGTAATGTGTATAGAATTCCTTGCTGTCGGTTAATTTTAGACAATAAACGAATGAGTCCGATTAGAATAACAATAAATAAATAAATATATCATCACGCCTTTTATCTATTACTGGGTGTGGCATTCTGCCGAAGCAGATCTCGGTAAGTCATATATTTCTTCGCGTGAAGTGCGATTACCTGCCGTCAAATCATGGCCCTCAAACATGTTAGTGGAAGGGGAGCCACCGGGGTAGATTTAATTTGGTGAAAATTGTTTGTCGCCTGTGGGGATCGAACCAGGGTTATTAAGATCCACAGGCCGACTCGATACCACTGAGCCACCTATCCCATTTCGTTTATTTGCGACAGATGTGTCACAACTCAAAATTAGATATTTTTGAGTTAGGCCCCTATTTGTATAAATACAATTATATTTTAATGTGAGCTCTACATTAATCTACATATACAATTTTGTAATTATGTCTATTGGTGTCGGTGGAACCTTATTCTTGAAGACTATTTAAGTTTAACATTTTTTTTTAATAACTCAAAAATATAAAATTTTGAGTTGTGATACTATTGATGTGAATGAGCGATGTTTTCTAATACCGTGTTTAATTCAAAAGACAGAAAAAGAGCGAAATAGACAAATTAAATTTCCAATAAATTAAAGTAGTATAAATTTAAAAAAAAATGCACAGTATATTTCTTATAAGTATAATTCTATTTTTTGGGGTAATTTTGATCATATGCACTTTTTTAAGAGGTTAAAAATGGGATGGGGGGGATGAAATTACGATTTCAACTGAAATAGAGTTTTAGGTTGAAAACTATTTACTCTGGGTTTTTTGGCGTCGCTGAATCTATTTTTGAGGTTACCCCTGGGTAACCAATGTTGAACGCGTAATACTTTGGTATTATTCAATTTCATTTATGGTGATTCTTGCTTTTACCACACTTTCAGAGGTGGTTTGACCCCTAAAAAGCAACTTCCGGAAGAAAAAAAATAGGTGTTCAATATTTTTAGAGTTCTATTAGTGTGCCAAGTTTCATTTAAATCTGTGAGTGACAGTTGGGTAGTGTTACTTGTAATGCCTATGGCACACTGGTCGAAAAGCATCTAAGAGCTCTTCGAAGAAACAACAGAACTCACCCGTCATTGACGAAAAAAAAAGCTTCTAAAGTTGAGAAAGAAAAACTAAATTTCAAAAATATACTAACGTGTAATGAGACACAAAAGATACGAATGAAATGAGATACGTTTGTTTTATCGATGAGATCTTGGATGGAAATAGAGGAGCCTCTATTTTTCGTCGATGACGGGTGCGTTCTGTTGTTTCATCGAAGAGCTCTTCGATGCTTTTCGACCAGTGTGCCATAGGCATAAGAGAAATCTACACAATTAAAAGAAACAATAACCAATATACTTAAATTTGTACCTAAAAGTTAAACAATAAATGAAATTGATATTAAAATTTCAACTAACAATAACACAGAACTATCTTCTATAGAAATTAATAAGAAAACGCTACTAGCAAACACAAAATAAAAGAAAAAACAAAGAAACACAAGTAACAACAACGGTAAAGTGTACCTTTGTATCAAGGTTGACATCTCGTAATCAACGCCATCTCTTAATAGTTAAACATCCTAATAGTGAATGTTTATTAGTAAAGCCCGGATATTTAGGCACTTAAAAACACCCAAATAAGCAGGCACATAGGCCGGTAATTACTCTAAAATAGGCGGGATTTTAGGCAGCCTAAATGTAAATAATTTGTTTAAAAAAAACGAATCTAATATTAGAATATTGGTACTCGTATCTATTCTTGATTAGAAAAAATCATCATTTTAAAAGAAAATTAAAGCAATCTGAAAAATAATAATGTAGGCTTCTCATTTTATTAACTATTATACAAATTCAAATTATGTAGTATACTTTGATTCACATAATATTACGAGCTATTGCTCTATGAAATTTTCGGAAAGGGACTGTCTTCGGTCAGTCAGAACTTGCTTGTAAGCTGAAAACTTCATTCATATCGTCTAAAGTTACCTCAGCTCCATTGATTAATGGCAAAGACACAATTGAATTGCCACGTAAAATTTTGACTAAAACGCGTTTTTTCTTTCGGCATTTTAAATTCACACATAAAAACTTGATTTAAGTAAGTACTTTAAATATTATAGGTTAGGTTGAAACACTATGTCGAGTGCTGAATTAGTCAAGAAAAGTTAAAATAGGCAACAAAAATAGGCAAAATAGGCTGTATAAGGTAAAATAGGCACAATAACCAAAATATAGAAAAAATAGACCCTAAGGCACGAAAAAAAAATCTTCCATTACACGTAAACATATTACCTATGTATAGAAAAACTAAATTGCCTGAAGTATATTAAAATTTGATTCTAGGCAATTGCCTAAAAATCCGGGCTTTATTTATTAGTATTTTGTTTGATAATTTATTAAAAAAACAACTTTTTCCACTGAGTGCAGTGCACTCACTTTCTCGTCTTGCGAATGCCTGTTGCATTCATGCATCTATGTAGTCTACGCCTCAGACTTTATCATCCTACTAAAGATTTGTTTACTTGCAATATTCGTAATGTTTCTTAATCCGAACTATTTACTGATTAAAGCACGCCTACATTAATTAGTTCAGATTAGCGAGAAACTAATTTAGCATTTAATTTACGTATTGTTGTCTGCTTTCTTCATGAAACATTGATGACAAATCGATTTTATTCTTGGTTGTTTTAAGTTCATTGTACTCACTATAAATGTACAATACTCGACATATTCATGAAATTGAGAATCATATGTAACATGAATTGTATTTTGTCGTTTAATCAATAATATTGTTAATCATTGGTTTAAAAATTTTGCATTTGTTATCACGTTATCTATATAATCTTACAAAGCTGAACTAAAATTAAAATTATTTGTTAGTTCGATAATAAATGTAAATAGTAATTTCGTAAAATCGATGTTATATGTTAATAAGTATGTAATAATGTTTCAACAAGAAAAGATTTCTTGTCTTTGCACATATTTCTTCACTTAATTTGTTCTTAATTTTTTTTTGTAGGTAATTATCATATTTTGTGTAAAATAATGATTTTATTACAAATAATTCTCATTGTTTTTCTTTTAATAACTAATTTATTAAAATTAATTACAGTTGCTATTTGATTAGTATTTTAAGTAAATACTTAACAATTGTTGAAATCAAATAAAATTGAATTATAAAAAACGAAGTGCATAGGTCCCAGGTTCAATCAAATATTGATGGTATCTCAATTTTGTCTTTATAATTCAAAACAGTTATAAAATTTAAATTTTATTTATTTTATAAAAAATGTAATATACTTATTATAAAAGACATGATTGGATTCACAACTAAAAGTCCTATTTATATATATATATATATATATTTTAAATAATTTGATTTCGATACAGCTATTTATATAGCAATTTTGAAATAAATTCATGCAATCTAGTCATCGAAATATATTTCCTAATCCTAAATATTTGAAAATTTAGATCAAGAATTCGTGTCAAGAAATATAACAGCTCTTGTCAAGAAATTTAATAGTTTTTGTTTTGATTTGTATCAAAATTTCTGTCTTGAATTTTTGAAGCACTACATCCGGTTTGTTTCTTTTTTTTAATGAAATTATTATAAATAAAATGGTTATAGTTTATTCGCAAAGAATGATATTAAAAGTGGAAATCGAATATAGTTTTACTTAGATTTAAACAATTTTTGTAATTTTGTTTATAACGTTATTAATGTATATTAATTAATGGGGTAGAAAGCTCGTATTTTTTTGTCAGCCTGTAAAATTGAAAAGCTTAATTCGATTCCCACAGCCAACAAACACTTGAAAATGATCCCTATGGCTTTCTCACCACTAATAACTTTGAGGGTTGTGATAACCGCATTGCATATGCAAAATATATCATCTACCCAGATCTGCTTCGGCAGAATTCCACATCTAGTAAAATGTAAAAAATGATTTATTATTTTTTAAAGTATATTAATGTACTGTTACCGTTTTATACCAACATTGGTTTATTAAAAGCAGGGTTCGAAGATATATATCGATCGATATATATCATGATATTTATTTTGATATATATCGTCATATTTTTGCAATGATATATATCCATTATATAAAAATATCAAATAGTTTTTGAGATATAGCCTCCGGAGAAGTGAAGTTTTTCGAATTTTTCAGTTTTTCTACTTTTCCGAGGCTATATCTCGAAAACTAAATGTGATATGAAAACGCGGTCAACGGCATTAATTTTCTCGTGCTTCAGTTAACTTATAAACATAGTTTCAGCGATTTTTATTTTTTTTCAATTTTCCGCCAAAAAAATCGCAAAAAGCGGTTTTTTAACATTTTCTCGAAAACCAGAAGTCATATGCATTTGAAGATTGCACCACTGGATTCAGTGGGTCAAAATACATATGTATGTAAATTTTCGTTTTAATAATCGTACGATTAAGGATTTTTGGTAAAATTGAATTAAAATCTGAAAAAACCAAAGGGGTACCCCTTAGGAAATAATTAAAAATATTAAATTGCATAAAATTGTATGAAAATTTGCTTATAAGTCAATTCAGACAAGGGGAATTCAACGCCGTTGAGCGCATTTCCATATCTTGTTTAGTTTTTGAGATATAGCCTCCGGAAAAGTGAAATTTTTCGAATTTTTCAGTTTTTCTAAATGTGTACAAAAACTAAAATTAAAAAATAAATATCCAAAAAGTGATATTTATCTGATATATATCCTATATATCAGATATTTTGATATTTATTATAAATATCATTATATTTACGAACCCTGATTAAAAGAGAGTGATATTAAGTACTACTTGAGTTCTGTACGTTTTGTAGATCCGTAATCAGTAAATGAAGAACAAAATTGCTACGAAATATTTTCTACTTATCAACAAATATTAGTAAGACTTTATTTACTATTTACAGATTTATTTTATTTATTATGGGGTAGGTGGCTCAGTGGTATCGAGTCAAGATATATATCGATCGATATATATCATGATATTTATTTTGATATATATCGTCATATTTTTGCAATGATATATATCCATTATATAAAAATATCAAATAGTTTTTGAGATATAGCCTCCGGAGAAGTGAAGTTTTTCGAATTTTTCAGTTTTTCTACTTTTCCGAGGCTATATCTCGAAAACTAAATGTGATATGAAAACGCGGTCAACGGCATTAATTTTCTCGTGCTTCAGTTAACTTATAAACATAGTTTCAGCGATTTTTATTTTTTTTCAATTTTCCGCCAAAAAAATCGCAAAAAGCGGTTTTTTAACATTTTCTCGAAAACCAGAAGTCATATGCATTTGAAGATTGCACCACTGGATTCAGTGGGTCAAATACAGTAAATGAAGAACAAAATTGCTACGAAATATTTTCTACTTATCAACAAATATTAGTAAGACTTTATTTACTATTTACAGATTTATTTTATTTATTATGAGGTAGGTGGCTCAGTGGTATCGAGTCGACCTGTGGATCTTGAGAATCCTGGTTCGATCCCCACAGCCGACAAACAATTTTCACCAATTTAAATTTACTCCTGTGGCTTTTCCTGCACTTCACGCAAAAAAAATATATCACTTACCGAGATCTGCTTAGGCAGAGTGCCACACCTAGTAATGGGTACAAGGCGTGATGATATATTTATTTTATTATTTAGATCCTATAAACTTATAGATCAACATAAAAATGTATTTTTAAAAACAATTTAAATTGCATTAAAATAAATGATACAACAAAATTTATTGTTGTTTACAGCACCAGTTTCTCATTATCCAATCTCAACTAACCTGATTAAATTTCTGTCTACATACACATGCAAACCGGAACCAGAAACAAATACTTCCAAACTCAATTTCCCCGAAGTCATAAATCCATAACTGTCCTTAGAAATTAAAACGATTAAACCATTTTTTTAATTACATTTCCAACCTTAGCCTGATATTCGTGGTCTGCTGGCTAGAGAAAAGCAAAAAGCTTCGTACTTTATTATACTCTCACCTTAGCAACTTACACGCTTTCAGTCCAAACATTACGCGACCTTGCCGGCTGACAAATCAGCGCGAAACGATTTCATTTTTGTGTTGCTAGATCCGATGGCAGAGAACACGGAGAAACTAAACTTACCGGAAATCGGAAGCTATTAACTTCCGAGGACGTATTACGTATTAATTCTGAGAAATATCGTGAATATGTTTACTTTATCGATTTGTGCATTTTTTATCTATAAGCAATAACATAATGGTATAAATATAAATAAATAAATAAATATATCATCACGCCTTTTACACATTATTGGGTGCCATAGCAGATCTCGGTAAGTGATATATTTTCGCGTGAAGTGCGGTTACCAGCCGTCGCATCACGGCCTCCAAAGATGTTAGTGGTGGGGAAGCCACAGGGGTAGTTTTAAATTGGTGAAAATTTAAAACTACTCCTGTGTATAATAGTATAATAACGGTTTTAAATATTTAAAATATGTTTTATGTAAATAGGTAGTATCTCTGTTGACAAAATATATGCAGTCAAAAATTTTGAGGAAAAAAATTAAATTTGCAAAAATTCGCAAAAATACACTTTTAATTTTTTTTCTTTTTTGTAATTGTCAAAGTCAAATGAAATAAAAATTTACTGAAATATTTTATTTCAATATTTTTTCATAAATTAAATCCAAATTTTGAAGTCATTAGGTATTATTTATTATTGGGGTAAATAGCTCAGTGGTATATTTGTCGGCCTGTGGATTTAAGAAACCAAGTTCGATTCCCGCAACCGACAAACTTTACTCCATATTAAAATTATCCTTGTTACTCATCCACCACTAATATCTTTGGAGAAAGTGATTTGACGGTTGGTAATCGTACTTAAATAAATATATCATCACACCTTCTACCCATTACTGGGTGTAGCACTCTGCTGTAGAAGATCTCGGTAAGTGATATATTTCTTCGCGTGAAGATTTTTAGTGCCCGAACGCGCTATAAAAACAAGAATTTTACTATTTTTTCTATAAATGTAAATAAAGAATAATACAATAATTATTGAATTTATTTAAGTAAAATTGAAGGAAAACATTCAACAATAATATGTTTTTGATACTATTGATGTGTTGTAACTAATGGAACTTGACAAAAAATAATTTGGGAGCGTCCGCGAAATACTCATTTTGCGCACTAGAATACGAAACAGTGCACAAAAAAACTGTTTTGCGCGCTAGGGTGCGCGATATGATGGTAATGTAAATGATGAAAAAATTATGTACTTCGCGAATTGATATTAGTGAAAAAATGAATATGTTTTTTTGACAGTTGTAGAAAAATATAATTTTATCTTTTTGTTGTTTACAAGAAAACATAAGAAATATTCATAAATTGATGTATATGCGTAGCATAAATATGATACGAGTATGTTTTATAATTGAGCAACATTGACAGTGTCATAAGAAAATTGTTTTATGAATAAAAATAAGTATATGATAATTTATCAACTTAAGTGAATAGTTCACTCAAATTGCAAACTATCTACTTAAAACAAGTATTTGTAATAATTATAAGAGATAACAAACAAATAATTACCATACATTTTTGATAAACAACGTGCCTACGTGCAAAAACTCATAAGCCCGTATTACTTTATAACTTCTCAAATTCTATACGTCGTATATTTATAATCAGTTGTTGTGGTATGATGTAATAACCTCAATCAATTCAACAGATTGACTTTCGGTTTCAAATAAACGATGATTTATCACTGATCAAAACAAATGATCCACAACGAAGATTATTACATTCTTGAGATGTCTAATTTTTAAATCCCCTTTTTAGATGATTAATTTCAAACATGTGATACCTGGTAATCGAGTAACCTCTTCAAATCAGGTGACCGCTAAGAAATGGTATACGTGCGAAAAGCTGTTTAGTAACACGAGATATGTACTTTTAACCTTTGTTAATTATTTGTATTTACATAATTCAAATTTGTATTTAAATAATACATATTTCAAAGGTACATTTACAAGTAAATATCAATTTTGCATAAACATTAAATCCTTATTTAATTTTTGCTGCACTGCTTAAATAAAACAAAACTCTTTTTACTTCCTTGTACAAAGTAAAGGAAGTATTGTAATCGCGAAAATTTTCGGTTCTCAGATTTCAACGGAAATAGGTATTTTGGCCCTCTCTGAATCCATTTTGACTAATTTCGTCATGCCGTCTGTACGTACGTATGTATGTACGTAAGTACGTATCTCGCATAACTCAAAAACGGTAAGCCGTAGAAAATTGAAACTTTATATTTAGGACTGTTATAACATCTAGTTGTGCACCTCCCTTTTTGGTCATTATACAACTACCGGAAGTGGTACTTTACTTGAAGCCTATAATAGATATTCATGAAAAACTATATTCAAATATAATTTAAAACTTTCCAAATTTGGTATATAAGACTATATCAATGGAAATAACATAATAGATTTTGGTTAAAATAGACTAACCGGAAGTGGCACATTACATGAAGCTGCTAACAGTTTTCCTTGAAAAAAATGGTATTATTTTAATTTTAGAAATGAATGCTGCAAAGTTTTAGAGAATTAAATTCTGCGTCTAGCACATTAAGAATTATTAAATTAGCCTTTTGTATAAGCGAGATATCTAAATTTAAAAATTATATATTTCTTGTTTTTTTGTAATTAAGTTTGCTATGGATTAGAACAAAAAATAAGAAGAAATTTAAAAATGTCATGTCAATGTCAAATTACGTCAAATATGTGCATTAAAAAAATGTAGGTATAGTATAATACGCGTACAAGGAAGTCATGTGGTGACCACATCAGATTTTTTAATCTATAAAATTTAAATGTATTTCGATGTCGTGCGAGAATCACTTCTCAAATAACATTAAATACACACATTTAAATAAATGCATTTTACATGTATTTTTAATGGATTGACCTATTGAAAGTACTCATATTACCGAATTATTTTTGTTAATCCCTTATATTTGTAAGTTGTGATTTAAGATAAGATTTATAGTTTGTCATGTTGATAACACTGAGTAAAATATTAACGTAAACAAACAAAGCTATTAAATAAAAATAATTTGTTTTTGATAATTATAATAATGATTACAATTCTAATTTCTTCAACTAAGTTTAATTACCTTCTGATTTTATTTCAATTCTACATATTAACACGTTTTAAAATTGAAAAATAAAATAGGTTTAATCATCAAGCTATTCTGGATGATTATTAGTTTAATCCTGAGAGATCAAAGACACTTTAGTTCTGTGGTATATACATTATATTTTCCAGCCATATATTTTAAATAATGAATAATTTTAAACGATTTAAACTACATATCGGGTGTAGAATTGAAATATGTAACATAGGAAATACAATGGTATTTTTTACTTCCTTGTACGAAGTAAAGGAAGTATTGTATCGCGAAAAATTTTCGGTTTTGAAATTTCAGCGGAAATATCCATTTTGACCATCCCTGAGTCCATTTTGACTAATTTCGTCGTGACGTCTGTACGTACGTATGTACGCATAACTCAAAAACAGTAAGCCGTAGAAAATTGAAATTTTGTAATTAGGACTATTATAATATCTAGTTGTGCACCTCTCTTTTTGGTCATTATATAACTTCCGGAAGTGGTACTTTACTTGAAGCCTATAATAGATTTTAGACTATATCATATATAATCCAAATCTTTTCAAATTTGACATATAAGACTATTATATCAATGGAAATAATATAATAGGGTTTGGTTAAAATAGACTAACCGGAAGTGATACATTACATGAAGCTGCTACCAGTTTTTCTTGAAAAAAATGGTATTATTTTGATTTTAGAAATAAATGCTGCAAATAAAAATTTTAGAGAATTAATTCTGCGTCTAGCACATTAAGAATTTTTATAATTAGCCTTTTGTATAAGCGAGATATCTAAATTTAAAAATTATATATTTCTTGTTTCATGTAATTAAGTTTGATCTGGATTAGAACAAAGATAAGGAAAAAATAAGAAATTTAATGTCTATGTCAAATTACGTCAAAATAAAATAATGTAGGTATAGTATTATATGCGTACAAGGAAGTCATGTGGTGTGCACATCAGATTTTTTAATATGATGATTATTGCTTCCTTAAGTAAATTAGATCAAAAGTGTAAATACAAAAAATGTTAAGCATTAAAAACTGCATCTAATGAGTATCTATTTGTTGATCATTTGTTTTTTTATGCAAGAGTCAGAAGCAAACGAAAAATGACTTTTATAAAGATAATTATAGCTTTAATTTGATAAGTTCATTAAATAAATAAATTAAATTGCTTAACCGAAATTAATAATAAATTATACATGAGCGTGTATTTTCACAACAATTAATATGTTAACTAAAGCTTTCAGTATTGTCTTTTAACCATTTGACGTTGATATTTCAGTAACTGTCAAAGTTTATAATAAAAAATATAATATAATTGTGTTAATGTATTTTTAAACAAGCGCAGGAGATGCTGCCTTCATTTCTAATAGATTCGCTGTTAGAGAAGTGAGCGTAAGTGAAGATTTACGAAACAGGTGTACTGGAGCGAATGGATGAATGTTTGTTGCGTGATTATGGATTTTGGTTGTGAGGAAAGAAAGAGTTAGTATGGAGGAAGTTTTAATGTGATTGAAACGAGTATCGTGTGTCAGGATGAGAATGTTAATGTGAACTGATGCTCTATGAATGTTTCAGGGGTTCGTGCTGCCCCATTTAATGGGATATAGCGTGATGTTATGTATGTATGTAAAAAATATTTAGTTTCGTTGTTTTCCACATCACTGTGAATCCCGATTAAAAAAAAAAAAAACGATTTTTTGTTTGCGTTTTACTAATAAAGTAGACCATTTTCTTCCCGGAAATATAAAAAAAATTAGTATATATACGTCGTGAGAGAAATGAACATGCACTTCTTTCCTTTGGTGCCTAACTATTAAATTATGAAAATTATATTAACTGATACTATTTTGGTTTTGTTAAACAGATAAATATATTAGGAACTAAATTAGGAGATTAAAATACGGAACCTTTAGTGTTATTTTTTAATTTATCCAGTCAGTCTTATGCCAGCAACTTTACCGTAACTAAAAATAATAATATTCTGATTTCATTTCAAATTTCTAATCATCCAAGTTGTTGAGAATCCTGGTTTTAAATTTCGCTGACAATCCAGCTAAGCCAGGTCGGCGACAGACGACGTCGTGTGTCGTGTGCCGATGTTTTGGCCGAGTGCGTACGTGACTTCCAGCACGGAGACACGTGTTCGGCGATCGATGTACTACCACCGTCCCGCACATATCCTCGGGATACTCTGGATTCGTGCCATGCGCTGTACAGTGAATATAACACGTGTACGAATACGAACTGTCATCAGCTTTGGTAGAGCGATGACTTGTAAGAATATCAGAGAATTAATTTGTTATTGAATGCAGGAAATTAGTTTACTATTCATGTAGTAATACTATTTATACTTTTTTGGAATTCAGTCAATTTTGTATTTTTTATTATTAAGTCTACGTTTCGGCTAACACTTTAGCATTCTTCAGGACTCTATTATAATTAAATAAATTAACTAAAAAACAACAAAGACAAAATTAATTGTCTTTAAATGCTCACTTGGTGAAACTAGGTTTAATAATAAAATATCAAAATAAACACTTGTATAAGTCTCACAAAATTCAGCCTCCAAGTCACCTTATGAGGGCATCGTCAGAGGCTGGCCAGCACAGTTGGTAACCATAGACCTTCGTCACCAGCTTCTTCACGTGAACTTTGTTCTAGGTGAAGAAGTAGGTTATACCATACTGATGAGCTCTAATAAGAGCGAAACGCGTCTATGGTTACCAACTGTGCTGGCCAGCCTCTGACGATGCCCTCATAAGGTGACTTGGAGGCTGAATTTTGTGAGACAAGTGTTTATTTTGATATTTATTAGTAAACCTAGTTTCACCTAGTGAGCATTTAAAGACAATTAATTTTGTCTTTGTTGTTTTTTATTTGAATTAATTTGTTATTGAATGCAGGAAATTAGTTTACTATTCATGTAGTAATACTATTTATGAAATGATAGACTTTTTTGGAATACAGTCAAATTTTTATTATTAAGTCGACGTTTCGGCTAACACTTTAGCATTCTTCAGGACTCTATTATAATTAAATAAATTAACAATAATAAATAATTAATAAAATGAGGGAAATCAAACACACAACTGCCAGATGGTTTACGCCAGAAGAGAGAAGAAAACAAGTAGTTATCACACGATTGAGAATCGGCCACACCATCACCACTCACAAATTCATCCTAGATCGTGAAAATCCACCAATGTGCGATCTATGCAACCTACAAATAACAGTGAAACACATCATAGTGGAATGCCCTAAATACGCCAACGAACGCCGCCAGATGAACATCCCAAACTCCCTCAAAGAAGCCCTACACGCTAGAAAAGACCCTAAAATTTCTTCAAACAATTAATGTATACAAAAATATCTAGCATCAATCAAATAAAAAGTAACCATACATAGTAACAAAATGTAACAAAACCAATGTACCTGGGTGTTAATGGTCATAGTTACCGAAACACCCATTATAATATCCTCAAATAAAAAAAAAATTAATAGAAAATATAAAATACTTACAATAATAATAATAAATAATAAATAACATTCATCGAAAAATATAAATAATAATAGAATTTTTTTTAATATTATGATTAAATATATATATTTTTTTTAAATGTCAAAAATTATATTTGTAAATAATATTAAAAGACAGTATTTAAAAAAATGAAGAAGACGACTTTGAAATAATAATAATAATAATATATCATCACGCCTTTTACCCATCACTGGGTGTGGCACTCTGCCTAAGCAGATCTCGGTAAGTGATATATTTTTTCGCGTGAAGTGCGGTTACCAGCCGTTACATCACGGCCTCCAAAGAAATAATAAATAATTTAATTTTGAAGGATAATAGCTTGATCAAAGAAAATTAATTTAAAAATTTTGAAATAAATATTTTAAATAATTATAATCGACCTGTGGATCTTGAGAACCCTGGTTCGATCCCACAGTCGACAAACAATTTTCATCAATTTAAATCTATCCCTGTGGCTCCCCCTCCACTAATATCTTTGGGGGCCGTGATTTGACGGCTAGTAACCGTACTTCACGCGAAAAATATATTACTTACCGAAATCTGCTTAGGCATAGAGCCACATCTAGGAATGGGTAAAAGGCGTGATGATATATTTATTTATTTATAATAATAAAAATTATTTTGTTTCGTTGTTTTCCACTGCAGTCTCAATCCCCAAATTATTTTTCATTAACAGCTTTGGGGGATGCAACGACAAAGTTTTTTTTTTTATTTATCATTTTATTTTTCAGCAAAGTTTCCTTTGATAATCTTATATTTCCGGATGTATAAACGTTATTCAGGTATAATAATCACAAAACAACACATTATCAAAATGATATTTAAGCGAAACTAGGAAATATTAACCTTGATATGAATAATATGTTAATGTGAAATTAAGATTATTTATTTATAGTAACAATTAATCGACAAATAAATTTAAATATGAATCTAAGTATTAGAGACATTATTTGAAGGAATATTTTGATTTTAACAAGAAATATTAGTGAAATAGTTTCGTCTATATATGAAAATATTTCTAAGAATCAATTTTAATTCAATAGCTTTGAGCAAAACAGATTATACTTTTGTTTTATAAGGAATTTTCTCACAATCCAGCGAAAACAATACAGAATTATGAATTTAAATAGTGAATATGAAGAATAACAATTGAATAAGGTCGTTAAATAATATTGAAAACTCGAAATTATTCGATCAAATTATATTAAAATTTAAAACAAGTTATGTCATGAGGTCAAATTTGACTGATTATAACCACATGTTGCCCGCAATTTCAAACAATAATATTTGGAATTCAATTCATTCTTCCTTATATTGATTAATGATACTTCATTTAGCCTTATTAGAATCCAATGCCTTATACACATATAGACATTATACTAGCCAATAAAATATTTTATAATATTATTTACATATTTATTTGTGGATGTTATTGTTCAAGAAATTATTTTAAAATCTAAAATATTAACACTAATTTTATTTTTTAATTAGTAAGACTATGGGAAATGGTTTTAAAAGTTAAAAGTTTATAGCTACGTAATAAATAAATTTTTGTCCTGCGTGATGGCCGTAAATGGTTGAGGGCCTGACTCACGACCGTAAGGTCGTGGGTTCGAGTCCCGCCCGTGACGGCCACCAAAAGGACATATCAGCATATGACCTAGTATATAAAAATATAAAAGAAAATTGTACAGTCTTTCAAATTAGAGATGACCACGTTATGACGTTTAAATAAAAAAATATTTATAAATATAATACAAAACAATTGTAACCATGGTGTTAAATAAAAACATACAGACCACAGACTTACTTGATCACCTTCTAAAATGATGACAATGACGTTAATCATAAAAGAATTTCAAAAATAATATTTATTAATGACGTTAACGTCTTTTTATTCTGAAACCGATAAACTATTGAACAAATCACGGATGTTAGGACTCATAACAGGTCTTAGATGTCTTAAAATATTTTTAACTGACAAACATCTGACTGACAAAACGAGCTTTTTTAGAATGAGAAAAAAATTCCTCTGAAGAGAAAACAAAATTATAAAATTACTTGGAACACAATTTTATTATTTTTAAATGATATGAACAGTTTAAAAAATTTTATATAAAAATATCATATAATAAAATAAAAAAATAAGTGGGGGCCCGGGGCCGTGACCCCTCGGGCCCGTGCCTTAATCCAGCACTGATTCCTAGGTATGTAATAGCTATTATTCAATACAAATTAAACTTCTCCTGGTATTACTCTCGATAACATAATTATAATTTCAAGGTTTTAGTGCACAATAAGTCAATTGTTAGTTTCACAATATCAAATTAACAGTGATGTTTGATGTTCTTAATAGCAAGGAAAGCGAATAAAATGGCACATATAAATTAACGACAGGAAACCAGTTATTGCGATGTTTTTAAAAATGTTTACCTACCTCTTTATCTTGATGCAATTGATAATTAATTTACATGAAGTGTACATAATTTATATCAATAAACAATAGTTATTTGTGTATTAAGAGCGTAAAGTGATTCTTTGTTACTCGAGCACGGTAACTGCAAGAGGAACAAAGACACTTTACGCTCGTGAAACACACATAATTTTTTCTACGATTGCATCTTAAAATTATTCAAAAACGTATTACGTACTGAAAATAAATTCGTTCTGTTAACTGTCAGTATGACAAGTTTCTGTTTTGTTTGTATCCCTGGTAACTATTGAAATAAGCGCGTATTTAATATCTTTTTCGCGCGTTGCCATTGGAAACGCGCGCATTTAACGTCTTTTTCGCGCGTTGCCATTGGAGACGCGCAAAAAATATATTTTTCGATTGTTCCACAGAAAACGTCAACTTTACGATGACAAATAAAAGCGTAATTGTCAACTTTTCATAGCAATCGTAGAAAAAAGATATTTTAACCTTCTTACCAAGAGTATGCAAGGTTTAAAACCACCGACCCGATAACGTTATTTAAGGAAATGTACCACAAACAATAGATTGCAGTTTTTATCATATTTGCATAGATATAATTACGTTACGGTAAATAATATGATTTGTTTCCTAATAATCTGAATAATAAACAAACAGTATATGTACAATACAGAGGAAGTTATTAATATTATTTTCTTTTAGATCTTTTTGATCTTGAGAACCATAAATGTAAAATATATTACCCCCTTTTTTGGGGCAGGTGGCTCAGTGGAATCGAGTCTTCATGTGGATTTAAGAACCTGGGTTTGATGCCCACAGCCGATAAAACAATTTTCATTATATTAAAACTACCCCTGTGGCTTCCCCTCCACTAACATCTTTGGGGGCCGTAATTTGACTGATAACCACTCCTCACGCGCATAAAATATATCACTTATCGAGATCTGCTGCGGGAGAATGCCACACCTAGTAATGACATATTTATTTTAGAAAATAATTATGTTTCATTTTTCAAAACAATGTAAAAAAAAATTAAAATATAAATTAGTCGAATTTTACCGTATAGATTCTTAAAGAGACGGAAATAATTTTCAAAAAATTATAGGAATACTTGATAAAGTTCATTGATGACGAATTTTGCTTTGTTTTAACTTTTTTGTTCCTCAATTTCAAACCAAAAAATTTGCGAAATTTTGAGTTCAGACTTCCTGTGGAGTCTATTAAAAATTATTTGATGTCGGGATATTTAAAAAAATATTCGTATTTGATAACAATAAAATTTAAATTGGGAACATTTAATTTAATATGAAGAATTTAATTTCAACTTTTATTTGAAGTATTTTTGTCTAAAATCAATTGGCCACTTTTGCGCTTGGAAAAACTGATTTCCCATGTTAAACGCCTATGGCCAGGTTTTCATGTTACACCCGGTATATATATATCTCAAATAATAATTTTCGCTATATGGAAAATTATTTATGATTTTTTTATTGAATAAATGGTTAGGAAAATGCATATTTGTTCCGATTTTGATGTTATTAATTTTGTAAAAATATGTTAAATTTTGAAATTAATAACTTAAATTAAATGTAAACGTACGAAATTATTGAAAATGTATCGTGGCAGAATCTCACGCCCCGAGATACCGTCATATTTATTTTTTAATTGTTTTATATTAATTTTATTTTGTTCTGTTTCAGATATGGCGGTGGCAATTGGCGATAAAGTAGAATTTTTAGACAAAAACGCAACTTTAGTAGGAATCAGCCATCAGGTGTTTCACAATTTAAAAGCTATAACATTTGACGATATCAGACACCAATTTGTTGTGAGTGATCAAAATGAAGAGAATGATACCATCTACAGGATTCGATTATCAGATACGAAGAATCCGATACCAATTGTAGAAAATATCAAGGATGATGTTGTGGTATGTATTATTTATTTTTAATTAGATTAATAACATTTGTACCTCTCCCACTATCTCCCACTATCATTTCTTAAACTTTCTTTTTGAGCTATTATTCATTTGACAAATTATTTAACCGTGATACACGTAATCAATTGATAATAGCATGATTATGAATTTTATTTGGACGTGATTCCGTTTACTTGGTAACTCTAATTTTGAACGTTTTAAAATGAACTCATGACAAGTTAAAATAACTTAAAAATTATTACCTTTTACTTTATATTTATTGAGAAATGAAATTTTAGGATGTGGCAGTAGATCCAGTAGAGGATATGTTGTATTGGGTAGATAGTTTACAAAAGAAAATTATGAAACAAGCACTAAATAATTCAGAAGCAAAATCTGAAATTTTATTTGAATTTAAAGATGAAATTCCTCAGGGTATTACAATCGATAGCTGCCGCAGGTAACATATACATTATTTTCCTCATTTAATTTGACTTTATATAATATTTTGTTTTTATTTTTTTCAGAAAAGTATATTGGACAAATGCAAATCACCAATTAGCAACAATTGAGCGCGCAAATTTAGATGGAACTGAAAGAGAAATCATAATGAAAGGAAATATGTTCATGCCTTCTGGAATTGTTATTGACCATGGTTCCAGAAAGTTATATTGGACTGATATGGGAGAAGGAATATATTTCCGAATTGAAAGCGCAAGACTTGATGGTTCAAATCGCAGAATTGTGTACGAAGATACACACCAACGACCTTTTAGAATTGCAGTAAGCGAGTCTTACATCTACTGGACCGATTTAACCAACTATGTAATTTGGGGAATGAAAAAAGACGAGACCGGGTTAAAACCAGAAATACTGAGAAGATTCAACGAAAAACCAAGGGGTTTAGTTACCAAGAACCACGATTTCCTGAACATGCCCGAATGTCAGGAAGTAGTAGATGCTATAAACAATCATTTAAGCACATCAGCAGAAGATATTGTCCCTGCTAACAATTCTGATTATTGTTTAAACTACGGAGAGTTAACACCTTATGGTTGTAAATGCAGTCGAGGATTTACTGGTCCTAGATGCGAAATAAACTTGTGTCACAACTTATGTGTGAACGGAATTTGTTACCAGTCTTCACAGGGCTACCCACAATGTAAATGTCCTATTGGTTACATTGGCGAAAGATGTGAAATTGAATTATGTAAGAATTTCTGTATAAATGGAGCATCGTGTACTCCAAGTTTGACCAATAGTACTTGGCCAATGTGTAAATGTCAGGAAGGGTTTTCGGGAAGCAGGTGTGAAAGGAGAGACGAACCGGATCCGATTTGTTCATGTGCAGAGGGAATTGTTATTAGACCTCTTGATGGCGGAAAATCATTCTGCAGGTAATTTTTTATTATCATACAATTTTCAATTAATCGGTCTATCTTGTCTGTCTTGAACTATACTATAAACTAAAATTAAAATAACATTTCACTTACCTCAAATTTCGTTTTAGTTGCCCAGCATCAACGCATTCTCCAGTCGACTATCACTCCGCCTTGCAGCAATCCGAACAAATCTCTCTGACAGATCGCTTGCAGGATCCGTTGGTGATGGCGTTCATGTTTGCATCTGTTCTGTTGCTTCTGGTGACATGTACGTTGTCTATGGCGATGTGCAAGCTTCGTCACCGTCGTCCACGTATCAAGAAGCGCATCATCGTTAACAAGAACGTGACTCCTCTGACTTGCAGGCCGAACAACCCGCCATCAGAGCAATGTGAGATCACCATCGAGAACTGCTGTAACATGAACATCTGTGAGACGGTAAGTCGTGAAAGAGTTAGCGTTAGAGTTGATACTACGAGTGTTTGAAATTGTGAGAGCAAAAAACATTTGGCATTTTGAAGATAATTCGGCAATTGTATCATCATTTTAGCATTTTTAAAACAAATTTTGGTTTTATTTACTGTAATATAGATAAATGAGTTTTTGAAAATTAGTTATTGCATATAGAGTAGAGTAACCATTATAAAGATTGAAATTATTGCTAAGGCATGTTTAGGTTTGTGTTGATTATGTATTTTATTATTTATGTGCATGCAGCTTTATTGGTTTTTCTTAAATGCTTCGCTTTCGTAAATATTTGTAAATAATTGCATTCATTTTGAATACTGTAAATATTGTAGCTTTCGCTATTTATAAACTAGAAATAAACAGCTAATTTATGTTTTAGTTTTATTCATTTTCCAAATTTATTATTTCTTTTTATTTCCATTTGCACCTGCTGGAAAATTTCAAGTTCTTTTGCAATAGTCTTTATCAAGAAATAAAAAATATACAGAGGTAATGGATAGTGCATTAATAAATCATTATTATGAGTAAACAATAATAATTTACTACCTATGATAATAGATAGCATAGTAAAAATTTATACCAGTTTACTGACATGTTTCTTCAGTATAACAAAAGTTATTTTAAAAAATGTATAAATTGTGCTTTTCTTTTCTTGCAGCCATGTTTCGAGCCAACATCGCTTCGAGGGTTTCAGCGAAACAAAACCGAGGAGAAGAAAACTCTACTAACAAGCATGGAAAATGGTGAAGATTTGTACTAACACACGCTAAAACCTGATAAGCGTGAAGTAGGCTGTGACACGTGAAGTGTAGTATTCGCAATTGTTAAGTTTTAATATTTATAAAAATCGATAAACGATAACTCTACACAGAAAATCATCATTTGTGTTCATAAGAGAAAGAAGTCTCAGAATGATTTCGATAAGACAAAGTGAAACGCGCAAAGCTTTGAAACAATTTATATTCTATCAAGATGTCTGTAACAAATAATAAATTCGAAATCATTTGGTGCTTTTATAATCGATGTCTACAGATACTTATATTAAGTAAGCTGCTGATGTCTTAGTAATAAATTATCAAATTCGATAAATTAAACATTGAATCGACTGTACATATACCATATCGTATAAAATCATTGTCGTCGTTTTGTAATGAAAATGAATGGAAGATTGTTGAGATATTTGTAATCTCTGCAACTAAAATTCATGTTAAAAAAATGAACATTCCTATTGTTCTTCCATTCAGATATACAATCATAAACTCGAATACGACTAAAGACAATTTATAACTCTCCAAAAAGTGTCTACAAATTTAAATGGTTCTTAATTGAATGATTGAAGCGGATTTAACTTAATAAAGAATTAATCTCTTAGAAATTAAATATACTTTTTTTTTTCTTTGTGGTTAAATCTACTTATGTTGAATTAGATTATCTATCAATCCATGACAGTAATTTCGGAATATAACTACTGTTCAAAACTTAAACTTTTATTTAACTTTACTTTCTAGTTTAATTTATTTATTGTTTTTGATTTTGGGTATGGAACTAAAATTCACTTATTAGGCTGGCATACTTATTATTTTTTTGATTTACAGTATTTTATTAATTTATATTAAACTTATTTTCATTGGAAATAATTAGGTACTTAGCTAATTTCAAATTAGTTCAAATATTAAAAAAATATAGAACCATTGAAAGAAACTACATATTGTAAATTCAATAACATAAGTTTCTATGTAAATGTTTCTAAAAAATATGTGATAGGTATTAGTTCACACTTTATTATTGTTCCAATAATTAATTGCTAAATTTTGAGCAAAATTAACCTCAATATGAAATAATTTTATAATTATTTAATTACGTTATCAGATGTACTTGAGTTTTGTACTTACTCAACGAAGAAATTTTGACTTAATTACCCACTTCGATTTTTCCAGTGTCGTATTTAATTCATTTTTGTTTTATCATTTATAGAAATAGTTTGTTGTGATTATATTTATTGGTGACTGTAGTAAAATTGTGCCTAAAGTAGAAACAGTTGTGCGCAGTATGCATAACTTAGTTTGTAATTGTTATATATCAAAGCATTCATAATTTTCTTTAAATATTGTTTATAACCTTAAAAAATATTATACTTACTGCCAATCTATTATTGAGTTAAGTTATTTGACAATATTTCTGTTGAAATGTAAAGATTTTGTTTGGGATGTTGTTGAAAAGTGCAACATTGATTTCCTGTATGATTGCTCATTCGTAATTGTTTTTGCATATATGACAGTTACCGCTGTGGATATAATATCCACATCAGAAATGTGATATTATAGTCTAGCAGCAAATTGTATAATTGATTTAGCTAGAAATATGTAAGAATTTTAATACGAATTGGTCTACAATACCAAATTATGTAAATGTGAATACATATTTTATTTATAATTAAACAGTGATTTTATTAATTTTATTTTCCTTTACTTATTCCATTACATATAAATCATAAAACAAATTGAATAATCATTTTGAAAACTTGGTATTTATATCTAAAATTTAAAAAAGCGAGAAAATATTAATTCAAATATATAATAATAATCACAAACATTACATTAATTTTCTATTGTTATTATAAAAGTTGTGTTAAGTGTATAATTGTTAATTTATAAATATGTACTTACAAATAAATCTAGAACCGGATTCTACTGAGGAACTTCTGAAGAACCGAATTTTGCTATAAAGAAAGGTAAGTGATGTAATGTGTACTTTTATATCGCTAAAATAAAATATAAAATTGAAAAAATTTAATAAATTTTCGGGAGTTCAAGTAAAAATAAGTTAACAAAACAAAAAACGAATGAAACCCTTGCAATAACAAATTATAAATGTTAATGAAAATTATTATTTGAAATGTAACAAATTTTTATAAACAAAAATAAAAATTAATTTGTTTTCGATAACTGATGTATTTTTGGAGATATGATAATAATTCGTTTATTTCCAAGTTGTAGATTAAGAGAAGGTAAAAATTGTTTCCTGAGGAATAAATGAATATTGACATATTTTATTTGAATAAACTATCAAGTAGTATTTAATAAGTAGGTGTATCATTTCATTTTATATAAATAGGAATAAAATAATAATTAATAAAAATATTAGTATTACAACGTTCTTTTATGTTCGCAACAATTAACATTGTAGTACCAATCACAGCTGTTCGTCTTTATATTAAAATACAGATTAGCTGGACAATGTTCGATAACTGCAACGCCATTAGTGCATCTATAATACGATGCACAATCTTGAGGATTTTGTATATTTTCATTGGTTTTATTGAAGCAGGCTTGTTGTGCATATTCATCAATGTCTGCGTTGTTATTGTCCTTGATTCTGTCTCCACAGGTCACGTCACTTGCAACTTTACATACTGACTGGTCGACATCAAATAGCAAGCCTTTAGGACACTGTAGTTCGCGAATTTCATCATTGTAGCATGAATAGAATTTGGAGCAGTAAATTTCATGGGCAGTATGAACTGGTACTTTTGAATTTGGACATTGTATTGCGAGAATTTCTTGTGTTATTGCAACAAGCGTGAACAATAAAGATACTACAAAATTATTAACAGGATTATTAAATTATTTTATAGAATAATGTTAATTTCAGACTTACATTTCGTACACATTTTTGTATTATTCTCACTTGCAAATGTTGCACATGTACTGAATATTGCTAATTTTAAAATATGTTTGCGGTTGTGATTGGAAATAGATAAAGTTATATTTACGCCAATCAAATGATAATTATCATCTTTTATATTTAATCTTTATACTCTGATTGTATTATTGTGTTTTTAAATTGATATTTTCGTTGTCATTTAGAGTTAGACAATGAACTTGTGCGATAAGCTAACTTTTTATCTTTTCAAGAGAAAAGAAGTTTTATAACAACTGCAACTAGTAAGAAACGTAAAAATTTACTTTTGAGAACCATGTCAGAAAGTAACATTTTCTTCCCTCATTTAATTAAAGTGATGCTTTTCATCCTTAGGGAAGAAAGATTTACTTTCATACCTACGGAAGGAAAGTAAAGCATATCTATGGCAACTAGAAAACAATGGTACGATTGATATTATTGACATCTGTCAAAAGAGTAATAAATCTTATTTAAATTTCTAATTTATTTCTGAAAATTGTATTTTCTGATAAAGTATGGAAAAAAATTATATGCATCTGTGAAGAAAGTGTTATTCTTACCTTAAGCTTCATATCTCTCGCCTTCGGAACAGGAAATGAAACAGTCCTTTTAGGAAGATGTATCTACTATCTTCCCTTGATTTACAATTAATAAATGACAATATTTATTTTTTAGTACTGTATTCAATTTTTTTCTCTTTATAATTCAATTTGATTTCAGCAATTGTTAAATATTTACTTAAAATACTAATTAGATCTTTAAAATAAATATGAAATATAAGAAATTAATGCTTATTTTACGTAATTAGTGTTTATAGTTTATCACCGTTTTAGAATTCTGTGATCAAAATTTTGTATTATGTTATGATTGCTTTAGTTTTATACATTTTTCTCTCGTACAAAAATATTATTTTTAACCAAACTTTTAACGAAGCTGTAGCCATCATTATATTCTTTTTTCTAAGATCGTACGAAAGGTGAGTTATTATGTACTCATTTTCAGTAAAAAATATTTTTTGACGGCGTGTAATAAAACATTTCTATGTAAAAAAATTTAAAAAAGCAAGCTTAACTACGAGAACGTAATCTACAAAATAAATGTTATTGATGTTTGAAATGTAATAGGTAAATTTAATGTATTTATAGTGTTAGCCAATGACACTAAAAATGTAAGAACCATGTTCTTAATTTTGCGAAATTTATAAAAAACAAATTTTGTTCTATGATAATTACGTCATATAATATATACCCTTATTTTTTCCCTGTATAAGTAAGAAATATGCTTGAAAATAACTTCAAAATACAAAGGTAATAATTTTTGTCACACAATATCGAAATTGTGATCATCTACAAAGTAATTATGAAATATAAAAAGTTATCACTAACATAACGATCGATTTCAAATAATAATTCAATTACAGAATAGGGAGGTTTCTTTGGAATGTAACTATTTATTATCATTTATTATAAATGAATAAATTATTAGTATTTTAAAATAATAATAATGATTAATAATTAGTTTAGTTTTTATGCCAACGTTTCAGTCAACATTTTGTAAATAATTAGATTGCAATCCGAGTTTTTTTTTTTAAGTTGTATTAGAAGTTAGATATTTGTAAGAATAGAATTGAATTATTTATATAATTGCTCTTTATTTACATGATTATTATACACCATACACCATTAAAATATATCCAATATACTTCTATAAATTATACATAATTTACATTGCATAAAGTTGTGGATTCTGTTTTATACGATGTTATTTGCACATGTAGCGAAAATACTCAGTACACATTCACCTGCCCAGACACTATATAATTTTAAAGTCGGACATGATTCCTTTTTTATTTTATTGCCTTTACAAACATAGTAATCCTTGCAGTTGGTTGGATCAGGAACACTTTGTTTTTGTTTGGAACAACTCTGACCCACAGGTGAAGGTGTTAAACATAGAGCTTTTGAAACAGGTTCACAGTCTTCTGTCCAAGCATTGTAATTGTAACCAGGTGGACAGTTATATAGTATAGGTTTTAAATATTCACAGTTATAATATTGGTTACAGTTGGTGGTCATGGGAACTTTTTTATTATTTTCTGTGCATATAGCTAGAGGGTACCTTTTAGTTGTTACCACAGGTGCAACAGTTGTTGTCGTTGATGGTGCAATTGTAGAATAAGTGTCACAATGTGAGAATGGGCTTAACTCGCAGTCTTCATACCATCTATTGTACTTGAATGCGATGAAACAATAGTGCACTTGCACTATACCGCCCTGACATTCATAGTAAGAAGTACAGCTTACAAGATTTTGTACTGTGACTCCATCTCGTGAACAGCTTTGACCCAATGGCGATCCAACTCTGATGCATTGTGCCTCTGATGCATTCTTACACTGTTGATCCCAGACACTGTATTCCTGATTCTTTGGACATTTTTGAAGAACTGGCTTGTTTTTAATACACTTGTAATATGATGAACAGTCAGTTGGATTAGGAATAGTTGCGTTGTTTCGAGGACAATAATCTTTATTGTTTGGTGCAGGGGTTATAGTAGATGGCGTTGGTTTAATAGTTGTAGTTTCATTACAGTGAGCTAAGTCTTTCTTTACACATTTTTTGAACCATTTGTTGTAGTGTAAGTGCCCTGGACATGTTTTTGTTTCTTGTACATGATTTACACATTCGAAATATTTTCGACAGTCACTGGGGTCTGGATTTTTTTGACCATTATGGTCGCACGATGCTTCAGGTGGAGGAGCTACAGCAACACATTGTGCTTCCCCTGCTGGTTCACATACTTGATCCCAACAACTGTATTCGTAACCATCTGCACACAGTTGTGGAGTAGGTGTACCATTTATACATTTGAAGAACTGCGAACAATTAACAGGATTTGGTAATAATGTTCCTTCTGTTGGACAAATATCGTTGCCAGGCTGAGGAGTTACTGTAGTTTTTGGTACTGTACCTGTTGGTGGTGTTTGTGTTGGGTACGTAGTACAATGCGCTTGATCAGGTGGATAACAGTTTTGGAATCTATCGTTAAATTCCAAACCTGGCGGACATTGTATCAGATATGTTGTACCATTGTTACATTGGTAATAACTGCTGCAGTTTTCAATATTGGATAGACGTAGGCCGTCAATAGAACAATTTACTCCCAGTTGCGAACCAACAGAAATGCAATTTGCATCTGCATCAAGTTTACACTTTTGGTCCCAACAGCTGTATTCCATACCATCTCCACATTTTGCTATGGTAGGTGTACCATTAATACATTTGTAGAAAGATGTGCAGTCAACTGGATTAGGTAATAGAGCACCTTCAGTCGGACATATATCATAGGGTACAATTGGCGTAGGGCTCGGTGGTAAGACTGTGAGAGTTGTACTTGTAGTCGGTATATTAATATGTGAAGTATTGCAATGTGCTAGAGATGAAAATACGCATTTTTGGTACCATTTATTGTATTGCAAACCAATAAAGCAGAATTCCATTTCCACTTTTCCATTCTTGCATACATAATAACTAGTACAGCTTCCTAAATTTTGTAGGCTAACTCCATCTCGCGAGCAGTTTTTACCAAGTTGTATATCGTCGTTAATACACTGAGCTTCTGACGTTGCTTCACATTGCTGGTCCCAACAACTATATTCTTGTCCTGATGGACAAGTCTGAGAAACTGGTTTGTTGCCTTCACATTTAAAATATTTTGTGCAATCCAGAGGATTAGGAAGTAGTGCACCACCAATGGGACAGATGTCCTCGGTGGGTATTGGTGAAGGTGTTGGCTTTGGTGTAGGTGTAGGCGGTAAAGTACTTCCTGGTTTACAGTGTGCTAGAATAGCAAACGGTACACAAATTTTGAACCATTTGTTGTAGTACCAGTTCAAGATACAATGTTTTAATGTCACTTTTCCTTTTGTGCATTCATAGTAACTATGACAATCTTCAATATTTTGAAGTTTTTGACCGTTATTTTTGCATGATGTTCCATTTTGATTTCCTTCAGAAATACACTGTGCTTGTCCTGCCGGTTCACATTCTTGATTCCAACAACTGTATTCAAAGCCATCTGCACATAGTTTTGGAATAGGAATGCCAGCTTCACATTCATAGTAAGCTGAACAGTTAAGAGGGTTTGGTAATAAGGCTCCATCAGAAGGACAAGTATCGTTTAGTGTTGGAGTTTCAGTTGTTGCTGGCGGAGTTGATGGACCAGGTTCAGATGTTGGGTATGTGCTGCAGTGTGAAAGGTTAGGTTCATAACAAGCTTGGAATGCGGCATTGAATTCTTTTCCATTAGGGCAATGTTTCAGGATAATAGTTCCATTATCACATTCATAGTAATTATTACAGTTTGTGACATCAGTTATTTTTAATTCATTAACTTTACAACTTTCACCATTTTGTGCTCCGTTAGTAACGCAAGTAGCATCGGAGTCTAATTCACATTTTTGATCCCAACAGCTGTATTCATATCCATTTGGACAGTCTTGAAGAGAGATTGTACCGTTGATACATTTATAGTAAGTTTTGCAATCAAGTGGATTTGGCAGTAATGCATCTTCATAGGGACATACGTTATAATCTCCAATTGGGCCAGTTGGGTCAGGGAAAGATGTAGTAGGAGGTGTAGTAACTGTTGGGTAGGTAACACAGGTTGTTAAACTGACTGCTAAACACGCTTTGAACCATTGACTGTAAATGAGTCCATTTGCGCAGACTTTAATTGTTACCTTACCTCCGACACATTCGTAGTAAGAACTACAGTCTGCAATATTAGGTAGTAGTTCACCGTTATTAGAACAATGATGTCCTTCTTGATTACCTTGGTTAATGCAAGTAGCGTCTTGTGGTGCTTCACATCGTTGATCCCAACAACTGTATATTTCTCCTGCTGGACATTGTTCCGAAACTATTTTTCCATTTTCACATGTGAAATATGAATTGCAGTGCAGGGGATTAGGTAATGTGAATCCGGCGAGCGGACAGGACTCTGACGGAAGTGTAGGAGTCGGGATGTCAGATGATGCTGTTGATTTTGGTGTCGTACTTTCTGATTCACAATGTGAATAATTTCCTTCTACACATTTTTGGAACCATTCATTGAACTTAAGTCCTGATGGACAAGTTTGTTTTACAATTGTTCCATTTTGACATTCTAGATAACCATCGCAATCTTCAGTATTAGGGAGAATCAGTTCTTCAGTCGAACATGTATGTCCTATTTCACTATTAGGATTACATTGATCTTGCGCACCAGATTCACACTGCTGATTCCAGCAGCTGTATCCCTCGCCACTTGGGCAGTTTTGAAGTACTGGTTTGCTGTTTTGACATGCAAAGTATGTTGAACAGTCAAGCGGATTGGGAAGTAAAGCACCCTCGAAAGGACATACGTTTTCTTCTGAACTAGGAGAAATGGTTGTTTGTGGTGGTACTATTGTAGACGATGGTTTAATTGTTGGATCTGTGTTACAGTGAGCAACATCGTAATCAAGACATTTCTTAAACCATTTGTTGTACCATTTTCTTTCCGTACAATGTTGTAGTTGTATTTTTCCTTCCACACATTCATAATAAGTGCTACAGTCTTCTACGTTCTGTAGTTGTTCGTCGTCCTTGGAGCATGGATTTCCTTCTTGTGAACCTACATTAATGCATACAGCATTTTCTGGTGTTTCACACTCTTGGTCCCAGCAACTATATTCTTGTCCATTTGGACATTTTTCTATTTCTGGTGTTCCATTGACACAAATGAAATATGAACTACAGTCGATTGGATTAGGTAGTTTAGCACCATTTTTAGGACATACATCTTCGACTGGCGACGGAGTAATTGTAACATCTGATACTGTAGTTGTTGGCGTTGTAGGTGAAATTGTAGAAGGTTGACAGTGGCTATATGTAGAATTCAAACATTTTTGGAACCATGAATTAAATTCCTTTTCTGAAGGACATTGCTCAGACGTAATAGATCCATTCGAGCATTTATAGTAACTCTTACAATCGTTAATGTCTGGTACAAGTAAGTTCTCTATAGAACATGAGTCTCCTGGGTGACTATTGATTATACATTTAGCTACTGATGATGATTCACAGGTTTGATCCCAACAGCTATATTCCTGTCCAGCTGGGCAATTCTGGAGTGTGGGCTCGTTGTTTATACAAACGAAATAAGTTGAACAATTCATTGGGTTGGGAAGTTGAGCTCCTTCAAAAGGACATACATTATTTGACCCGCTTGGAGAAATTGTCGTTGCTGGTGGTAATATTGTTGATCCTGGCGGTGTTGGATATGTTTGGCAATGTGATAGCGATGTATTTACACATTCGTTGAACCACTTATTATAAAATAATCCCGAAGTACAATATTTCAATACTATTTTTCCATTTTCACATTTGTAGTAAGTACCACAATCGCTCATATTTGGAAGTTGATCATCGTTTTTGGAACATGATTGACCGGGTAATACGTTTTTAATGCAAGTCGCATCATTATCATTTTTGCAAGTCTGCTCCCAGCAACTATATTCTTGTCCTGACGGACAAGACTGAGAAACTGGAGTATTGTTTCGGCAAATAAAGTATAATGTGCAATCTATAGGATTTGGTAATTTAGCTCCGTCAGAAGGACATACATCATCATTTGGGTCTGGAGATGGAGATGGTGGAATTGTAGTAGAAGGAGTTGGTGTAGGCGTGGGTGGATTTGGTGCGCAGCAGTGTGTTATGTTTTCACATTTTTTGGTTTCACAATTATAGTTGTACTCTGGTGGAATACATTCTTTTTGTAACAATTGTCGGTTAGGATCACATGTCATATATCCATTACATTTAGTATATGATGGATATTTAATACCAGTAGAATTTACAGGACATAGTGGAGAAGGTGACTGAGTTATACCAGTTGGATATGCAGTTCCAGTTGAATGATCAGTGCCTGGTGAACCAGTGCCAGTTGGATTTACAGTTTCAGTTGATCCTGATCCAGTAGAATGATCAGTGCCTGGTGAACCAGTGCCAGTTGGATTTGCAGTTTCAGTTGATCCTGAGCCAGTAGGATGATCAGTGCCTGGTGAACCAGTGCCAGTTGGATTTACAGTTTCAGTTGATCCTGAGCCAGTAGGATGATCAGTGCCTGGTGAACCAGTGCCTGGTGAACCAGTGCTTGGTGAACTAGTGCCAGTTGGATTTGCAGTTTCAGTTGATCCTGAGCCAGTAGGATGATCAGTGCCTGGTGAACCAGTGCCAGTTGGATTTGCTGTTTCAGTTGATCCTGAACCAGTAGGATGATCAGTGCCTGGTGAACCAGTGCCAGTTGGATTTGCAGTTTCAGTTGATCCTGAGCCAGTAGGATGATCAGTGCCTGGTGAACTAGTGCCAGTTGGATTTGCAGTTTCAGTTGATCCTGAGCCAGTAGGATGATCAGTGCCTGGTGAACCAGTGCCAGTTGGATTTGCAGTTTCAGTTGATCCTGAACCAGTAGGATGATCAGTGCCTGGTGAACCAGTGCCAGTTGGATATGCAGTTCCAGTAGGATGATCAGTGCCTGGTGAACCAGTGCCAGTTGGATTTACAGTTTCAGTTGATCCTGAGCCAGTAGGATGATCAGTGCCTGGTGAACCAGTGCCAGTTGGATTTGCAGTTTCAGTTGATCCTGAGCCAGTAGGATGATCAGTGCCTGGGGAACCAGTGCCTGGTGAACCAGTGTCTGGTGAACTAGTGCCAGTTGGATTTACAGTTTCAGTTGATCCTGAGCCAGTAGGATGATCAGTGCCTGGTGAACCAGTGCCAGTTGGATTTGCAGTTTCAGTTGATCCTGAGCCAGTAGAATGATCAGTGCCTGGTGAAGTAGTGCCAGTTGGATTTGCAGTTTCAGGTGATCCAGAGCCAGTAGGATGATCAGTGCCTGGTGAACCAGTGCCAGTTGGATTTACAGTTTCAGTTGATCCTGAGCCAGTAGGATGATCAGTGCCTGGTGAACCAGTGCCAGTTGGATTTGCAGTTTCAGTTGATCCTGAGCCAGTAGGATGATCAGTGCCTGGTGAAGTAGTGCCAGTTGGATTTACAGTTTCAGTTGATCCTGAGCCAGTAGGATGATCAGTGCCTGGTGAACCAGTGCCAGTTGGATTTGCAGTTTCAGTTGATCCTGAGCCAGTAGGATGATCAGTGCCTGGTGAAGTAGTGCCAGTTGGATTTACAGTTTCAGTTGATCCTGAGCCAGTAGGATGATCAGTGCCTGGTGAACCAGTGCCAGTTGGATTTGCAGTTTCAGTTGATCCTGAGCCAGTAGAATGATCAGTGCCTGGTGAAATAGTGCCAGTTGGATTTGCAGTTTCAGTTGATCCTGAGCCAGTAGGATGATCAGTGCCTGGTGAAGTAGTGCCAGTTGGATTTGCAGTTTCAGTTGATCCTGAGCCAGTAGGATGATCAGTGCCTGGTGAAGTAGTGCCAGTTGGATTTACAGTTTCAGTTGATCCTGAGCCAGTAGGATGATCAGTGCCTGGTGAACCAGTGCCAGTTGGATTTGCAGTTTCAGTTGATCCTGAGCCAGTAGAATGATCAATGCCTGGTGAAGTAGTGCCAGTTGGATTTGCAGTTTCAGTTGATCCTGAGCCAGTAGGATGATCAGTGCCTGGTGAAGTAGTGCCAGTTGGATTTACAGTTTCAGTTGATCCTGAGCCAGTAGGATGATCAGTGCCTGGTGAACCAGTGCCAGTTGGATTTGCAGTTTCAGTTGATCCTGAGCCAGTAGAATGATCAGTGCCTGGTGAAATAGTGCCAGTTGGATTTGCAGTTTCAGTTGATCCTGAGCCAGTAGGATGATCAGTGCCTGGTGAACTAGTACCAGTTGGATTTACAGTTTCAGTTGATCCTGAGCCAGTAGAATGATCAGTGCCTGGTGAACCAGTCCCAGTTGGATTTGCAGTTTCAGTTGATCCTGAGCCAGTAGGATGATCAGTGCCTGGTGAACCAGTGCCAGTTGGATTTACAGTTTCAGTTGATCCTGAGCCAGTAGAATGATCAGTGCCTGGTGAACTAGTGCCAGTTGGATTTGTAGTTTCTTGTGGAATAGTGGGTGGTGTGCTAGGGAGTGTAGTTGCGGTTGTTTTAGTACAACAGTGCGTTATATTTTCACATTGTTTTGTTTCACAGTTATAATGGAATTGTGGTGGATTACATATGATTGTGTGTAGTTGTCTATTTTCATCACATCTCATATAAGCATTACAGTATTTAATTGACGGGTACTGAAGATTTGGTAGAGGACATAATGGATTTGGAGTTGGAGTTGGAGTGTTACTTTCTGACGTTGTGGTGCTCTCATTTGTATGGGTTGTTGGTGTTGAATTTGGAGTTGGTGTACTGTGTAATGGACAGTGAGATTCAGAACTTTCAATACATATTCCAAACCATGCGTTAAATTCCAATCCAGATTCACATTTTTGTGATACCACTTTACCATTTATACATTCATAATAACTGCTACAATCTTCTGTGCTAGGCATTTTAGTATTCATGTGTCCGCAATTATCATCTTGATTAATTTGATCCACGCAGTTAGCTGAGTCTACTGGTACACACGCTTGATCCCAACAACTATAGTCCATGCCATCGGGACATTCTTCTTGCACTGGGTTGTTATTTCTACATATGTAATACGAATGGCAATCGAAGAGATTCGGGAGTGTAGCGTTATCATCAGGACAATTATTATTTTCAGTTGGTGTAGGTTTACCTGATTGACTTGTCGATGTAGGTGTCGTAGTTGGATGAACTGAGCAATGCGCTAAACTAGAATTAACGCACTTTTTAAACCATTCATTATATTCTAAATCATTTTCACAATCGACCTTTTCTGTAACACCATCTTTACATTCGTAATAGCTACCGCAGTCTTGAGCATTAGCCAACTTTTCTCCAGGGTTAGTACAGCTATGTTCACTTGTTGGTAAACATTGACCATCTGTTGACGGTAAACATTCTTGATCCCAGCAACTATAGTCCAATCCATCAGGACATGTTTGCAATTTTGGATTATCATTTTCACAAACATAATACGTATGGCAATCTAAAGGATTTGGTAGAGTGTATCCACCTTCTGGACATAAGTTTTTATCCGGTATTGGTGTATTTATTGTTGATGGAGACGTAGTTGGAGTCACAGTTGTATAAGTGTGACAGTAAGCTAATTCAGTGGAATAACATCCATTGAACCATTTGTTGAATTCCAAACCAGGTGGGCATTCCTTATGTTCAACCTTGTTATCAACGCATTCATAATATTCGCTGCAATCGTGTGGGTCAATACGGGTTGCGTTATTTACCGGACATGTTTTGTTTTCTTGTGATCCTACGTTGATGCAGTTAGAAATATCTGGAGTAGTACATATTCCTAGCCAAGTACTAAACAGTTCACCTTCTGGACAATCTTGAGAAATTGGAACTCCATTTGTACAAATAAAATACTTGCTACAGGCCTGTGCATCCGGTAGTGTGATACTGTCTTCGGGACAAGTCTCCTCAGTTTCACTAGGTGCTGTAGGTTTTTCAGTTGGTGTAGTTCCATTAGGATTATAAGTCACCAATTCTTCAGGAGAATAAGTCACAACAGTGTGACTTAAACTGCAATTAGCTAGAATCGGCAAAGTACAATCTTGTAGTATTTGGCACCATTCTAATCCAGGAGGGCAAGATTGTGGTATCGCTGTTCCGTTTTCGCATTTGTAGAACACCGCGCAGTCATTTGGATCAGGGAGTAAAATATCATGGTCGGAGGTAACATCTGGACAAATTATGTGTGCTGGTATAAGATGGACTTCATGATGGGCAGAAATACCAATCAGTAACGATACAAATATCGCCAGGTGTTCTGTAAAATATAATTGACAGATTCAAAATTTAAAAATATTAACCTAATATTTTATAAAGATTTAGAGCTCATCGATATCATGGTAATTTTATTTATAGTTAATAATAACTAAATACATAGCTGTAATATTTTGTTTAATTCTAAATTATTTGAATTTGCAAATAACATTAGCTATGAAAAGTTGACAATTACGCTCTCATTTGTCATCGTAAAGGTGACGTTTTCTGTGGAACAATCGAAAAATATGTTTTTCTACGATTGCTATGAAAAGATGACAATTACGCTCTCATTTGTCATCGTAAAGGTGACGTTTTCTGTGGAACAATCGAAAAATATCTTTTTTGCGCGTCTCCAGTGGCAACGCGCGAAAAAGACGTTAAATTCGCGCGTTTCCAATGGCAACGCGCGAAAAAGATTATTTCAATAGTTACCAGGGATACAAACAAAACAGAAACTTGTCATATTGACAGTTCACAAAACGAATTTAGTTTAAGACGTATACCTACGTTTTTTAATAACTTTAAGATGCAATCGTAGAAAAAATTATGTGTGTATCACGAGCGTAAAGTGTCTTTGTTCCTCTTACACTATTGCAGCTCTCGCCTTCGGCTCGCGCTGCAATTACCGTGCTCGAGTAACAAAGAATCACTTTACGCTCTTAATACACAAATAACTATTTTTGCGCGAAAATACGTTAATGTGCGCTTATTTCAATAGTTACCAGGGATACAAACAAAACAGAAACTTGTCATATTGACAGTTAACAGAACAAATTTATTTTCAGTACGTATACGTTATTTAATAATTTTAAGATGCAATCGTAGAAAAAATGATGTGTGTATCACGAGGGTAAAGTGTCTTTGTTCTTCTTACACTATTGCAGCTCTCGCCTTCGGCTCACGCTGCAATTACCGTGTTCGAGTTTAATACACAAATAACTATTTTAGCTAAATTGCTCATTCTCAATGCACGTATAAAAATGTAAAACCTATATATCCAGAGTTTTATATGGAAAAAAAATATTAATCTGACAAAAAAATTATAGCAAGGAAAATATTTATCAAATAACGAATGTTCAATAATAACATTTTTAAATTTGCTTACAAGAGTAAAGTATTCAAATGATGAAACATTAGCTAAAATTCTATAAAAATAAAAAAATAAAAAAATATATTATCACGCCTTTTACCCATTACTGGGTGTGGCACTCTGCAAGAAAAAGTGTTAGAAGTCATTAGCAGAAGTGTATTTCAAAAATCAATCACTTTGAAATGTTATAAAATATTTTTAGTAGTTCTGTAAATTTAAATACTTTTCTCGCGTCTTAAGTAATTTTTATTTTCGGTTTTTATTGAAATTTGTAAAATACAAATATTGGCGATCGCTTTATATTTCAAAATTTAATTTAGGGTGTGATTGCAAACATTTCTTCTAAATATAATTTTTATTAATCTCTAATAATTAATATTCTTTACTCTTCTCAGCTAATTTAAAAAAAAAAAAAATTTTAGTATTGAACATCCGGTATGTGTATGATTTAATGATTGATATTTGGGTAACATATTTGTCGGATCAGTAATAAACTTTTTTCCCATATGTAGACAGTTTTTTCAAACACTCTGTATGTATGATTAATAGTATACTTATAAAAAATTCGAAATATTAAATGAAATTTTCTTCAAAATTGTCACATAATATATATTTTTTGAAAAACTGGAAATATTTTATAAATTATAACAACCTGCTAAAATCTAAGTTAATTTAAATTATTCACATTGATTGTGTGGCTAAAGATGATCGTTAGGAAAATATGATGAAAAAATGGTTCATTTTTGTTTAAATTGATGTCTATTTTATAATTTATTTAAAATTGTCCCAGGAATTGTGCAAGAGTTTTATGTTCATTTACAGTAAAAAAACTGAACTCAAAAACAAAATTTTTGTTATACAATGTGACCAATTTTGATATCCAAAACTGGTGTTTCTAATAATTGATCGAAAATGAGAAAAATTTTGTTTTTAAGATCAGAAAAATGAAAATATTGATATACGAAAATAAATAACTTTTATGGTTGCATGTTGTCATAACCACTCTCTTTTAGTATAAACTAAAAATATTGTTTTATAAGAATAATCAAAATAAAATAAGAAATTATTTGAAATTATATCATAGCAACGAAAACAAACATGAAACATCAGACATAAACAAACGAATTGAAACACTCTCGTACTAAAGCAGAAAATAAAGTTGTTAATTTGTAAATTTTTTAAGTTTATTGCTAACAAAAATTGTTTAGTAAATATTCTCAAATGAATACAAAATTGATCCTTATAAGCATTAGATTCTTAGAACGGATGAAAATATAATGTATTTGTTCTTCAAGATTTGATTCTAATAAAATATCCTTCGATTACTGAAAATGGATACTTCACAATAATTCACATTTTTTTCACACATTTTATTCCATATTGCTTTACTATATAAAAATTACTTTCGCTGGAAAATTTAATAGCCGTTAAAATTTTTTTTATACAACTGGGCCATAATTCCCACGAAACTGAATTGACGATGAATCAAATATTGCCTATCAAAATTTAATAATCTAATTCGTAGTTGGTTAATATAAATTAATATATTTTAATCATGATTTTTTTGTATTCATATAAAACATACTGTAAACTTTAATAATTTTTTTTTCTGTTTTCACCGGAGATTTTGAGTTATACATGATTTTGTTTTACTTTATATATTTATAAATAATATATATATATAAAAATTTAAATTAGTTCAATCAATTAAACAAAATATTATAGCGATATTTTTTTGAAATTTGTATGGTTATTAAATTGTTTACATAAATAGACAAAGTTTTTTTTTTAAATTCTTAATTGGTGCTAGAAGAAATGATCAATTGTGAAATAAAAATAATGTTCTATAGCTAATATTTATAAACATTTTTATTGGTGAATTCACTGTATAATTATTATATTGACTTACCTTTCATTGCACAAGTATTCACAGAGAATAAAAAAATAATTGTGGATAGGTCTTTTTATACTTTAAACGTGACAAATAATATCATTATTTATAGGTTCAACCTTTTGAATTATTTTAAGCGATAGTATAAGAAATATAACACTTGATAAGATATCAATAAATTATTTACTAGAATAGGGAGGTGGATCCAGTATAAGAATTATTGTTCGTGATATTTCTATAAAAAAATATTTATTCGACTGTTTCACAAGTTTTCAAGGTGCCTTATGTCCTATTTATCAATTATTTATAATATTAAATACATGTTATAATTTCTGAAAATTTACAGTAATTGATAACATTATCAAACACTACATGTGTAAAGGTATATTACAGACGTGTTGAAAAATATGTTCCTACTTTTGATACTATTTCTTTGAATTCTTATAGTGATTAATATCTTGTCAATATTTTAAATATGTACAAAATTTGTTATAACTAATAAATATTTCTGTGTGGAATATTAGTTTTATAATAATTTGATAATAACTAAAAGAAGGTCTTATTAATTACAAACATTTGTTTGATATGATTGATTGAAGAATATTGCGATAATGGGAAGTACCTTTTCATGTACTTCGGTCATATTTTGCAGTACAATCAAATATTTAGTTTACTTTAAGTTATAATGTAAGTTGTACTCTCAGGACACAGTTAGAATCTAGCTAATAATATTTTTTAAAGATATCTGGTCATTTTACAAATTTTGCATCAATCTGTCCATCAACTATTATTATTACGTTATAGTAAGTTATAATTTTGAGTGTCCAACAGCAATTGTGTGGAATTCAGTTTCAAGGACAAGCGCAGGAAGATACTCCCTTCCTTCCTCATCTTTTTTTTACTTCATTTTCAGTTTTTACTCTACAGTGTATAATTGCAATTGTGTTAAATGTATTTTTAAACAAGCGCAGGCGTTGCTGCCTTCATTTCTTATAGATTCGTCGTTAGAAAAATGGGCGTAAGTGAAGATTTACGAAACAGGTGTACAGGAGCGAATGGATTAATGTTTGTTGCGTGATGATGGATTTTGGTTGTGAGAAAAGAAAGATTTCGTATGGAGGAAGTGTTAATGTGGTCGAAACGAGTATCGTGTGTCAGGATGAGAATGTTGACGGGTTCGTGCTACCCCAATTAATGGGATATAGCGTGATGTTATGTATGTATGTATGTATAATTTTGAGACAGTGATCTTAAAAATTAATCCTAATTTAGAACAAAAGTTTAGACGTGAAAGACATAAAAATATTATTTTAGATCGTGGTAAGTGATAAACACAGTGATTGAAAAATTAGGAGCAAATGGTTATTATTATTTATTATTAATTTTAAACCTATAGTTAATATTACAAAGTTGCGATTCGATTTTGAAAGTTGACAAGGAGTTTTTTTAAGAAAGATTCAAAATTTCAGTATTTCAAGTTTATTTATTTATTTATTTATTTGAAAATTCAGCTGCCCAACAGGACAAAGTCCCAATAACAGAGATACAAAAATAGATTAACTTAAAATATAGAATACATAATAAAAAATAAGATTAATCAAATAAAATTTAAACATTGTAAAAATAGGTTTTCACGTTGTTTGTAAATACATTTATGGAATCAGAAAATATATCTATGGTGCAATTAGAATTACACAAAGTATTATACATAGAAGTTATTCGATTAAGTGGAGAATTTGATGCAGAATTTGTTTTACATCCAACAATTTTGAAAAGTTCATTAGTTCTCATACAATAATTGGGAATTCTAAATTGCATAACATCTAACAATTTATTACAATTAAATATATTGTTAATAATTTTGTATAAAAATAACAGGTCGGATACTTTTCTTCTGTTTTCAAGAGATATTAAATTTAAAGTTGCCAGGTTAATTGTGATTAAAGTAGGTAACTGAATGAATTACGAATACGGACTAGAAGTACAAATCGTGATAGCTTTTATTTTCCATAGTCATAAATTTAACAAAATAATTCCGCGAATTGCTCGTGAAGAAACTATTGTACTATTGTAAAAATCATAAAAGCTCTAGTATAAAAAATGTGCTCAAAATTTATGAAAATTATAAATTATCAGTGCATATTTATGTAATTAAGAATTTAAACAACCGAATTCTACACTGTTTAAAATTGTACAGGGATATTTTAAAAATTGAATATAAATTTAGGATTATAAATATGTATTTAAGATAGATCGAATATAAAAATTTATATAAATTATATTCAAATATTTCTAAGAAAAATAATACCTTTATATATTTTATATCCAATTTTCGAAATATCCCTGTATATTTTCTCATATGTTTCCAATTTTTTATGCATTCATTTATTCAGTTGCATTATATATGTACTTATGGATTAGTAACATTTAGAAATATACTTTACAATTTTGACGTACTACTACTATAGGTACTAATTTATTTATTTTTTTTTATTTGCAATTTTAAACCGAAATGCAACAAATATTTTAGTTTATAATACCTCTATAGCATTGATTCTTTCTGAATTTGTTTTTTCGATTATATTCAACAAAGTATTATTCTACACGAGTGGAATACGAGTGCAGATTACGTTGTTATATTGTTATCAATTTTATACGATTTAAAATAGACGTTCCGGTCAATCAAATTAACAGCGTAAAATAACTTGGTGACAAATTGACAGCACATTTATTTGGTGACGGAATTTTACTCTAGTAACGAGATTTTACCATAGTAACAGGATTTTATTATAGGACATACACCGAGAGCCCAGCATTTATCGGTAAAATTTTAAATAGTTTTTGCGTAGAAACTGAGTGTCGAAATAGTGTGTTATGCATCAAGGGCGGGAAACAAGCGATTATTCCCGCGTGTGAAGTTGGCAAACCGAGTCGTAAGCGAGGGCCGAAGGCTCGAGCTGAAGTCGAGGTTTGCCATCTTCACACAAGGGATAATCACGCCCTCCCGTGAAGCATATTATACTTTTCGTAACAAGTGCACAAAAATTACTGTATTATCGGGTGAAATGTCAAATATGGATTGCGTAAGTAGTTACCTAAGAAACCCCGCAAACAGCTAATAATCGTAGTCTCTAGGGAGAGAAACATGCTACCTAGGGAGATATACATCCTACCTAGGGAGAGAAACATAATGTCCCTAGGGGAGAAAAGCAGTGTTTCTCTCTCTAAAATTATTGAATAAGAACGTGTTTCTTGTGCATGTGTTACGAAAATGATATTAGATTCCGAAAATGTAGCTAGAGTTATATTTGGTTGATTATGTTCTATATTTAAATAAAAACAATTGTTTAAATGTCTAAATTTTCAATATCAACAAACGGTTCCTAGGATATAATGCAGGGATTTTAATCGCTGTAAAATTATCCTCTTGGTGCAAATGAAGCATTCTAATTGAGTTATAATGTAATGAAGGAAATAATCAGTAAAAAACTGTACTTATAATTTTTAATTGTTTTACATTATGTTTGTTAAACCAGGTCAATGGAAATTATTACAAGTAATAGCACTAAATCTCCAGGTTTTATAAATAAATTTTTGTTTAACACTTTATCTTTTTTTTAACAAGCACGAGAACAAACATAATTTAGTGATGCAGGAGTAGAAGATTATTATAAATAAAATAAATAAATATGTCATCACGCTTTTTACCCATTACTGGGTGTGGCACTTTGCCTAAGCAGATCTCGGTAAGTAATATATTTTTTCGCGTGAAGTGCGGTTACCAGCCGCCATATCACGGCCCCCAAAGATATTAGTGGAGGAGGAGCCACAGGGGTAGATTTAAATTAGTGAAAATTTTTTGTCGGCTGTGGGGATCGAACCAGAGTTTTCAAGATTCACAGGCCGACTCGATACCACTGAGGCACCTACCTCATAAGGTTATTATTTATAAATAATAATAAAAAAACAGATTCAAAATAGTTACATGGACATTTACTGCTGCTAATTGTCTTATTTTTTAAGGCCTACATTTTAAATTATTTGCTAGATAAACGAATAAATGACATAGAAATCATTTAATATGAGATTCAAATTATAGAAGATAATTTAATTTTAATTAGAAAAATTAAATGCGAAACAAGCAACAAAATAAAATGCAAATAAATAACTACAATGTATTTTTGTTTTAATCTATAGAAAATTTGTGAACTATGTGTTATGATAATAAGTAAGTTATGTCTATGTCACATCGATAACATGTACAGCACGGTGTGGCGATGTAAAAAAAGTAACATTTTGTCAAATGCGAATAGTTTCGCCGCTATTTCATCGAGCATTTTGTCATGTAAAAATACTGTATCTTAAATATAAAGATTCACTTCAATTCCGCTGTTGAATTCCGTTCGACAAAACGTTACTTATTCTTTTCAATCGTAGATCGTGTTGTTCGCCATACTGGTGGTGATATAAGCATTAGGCATCCATCTTAGTTGGTACGGGCATCCTCCTGGTTGTAATGATTTTATTTCGTTTTTATTCTGAATATTGAAAATATCTAGGAGAAATATATTGAACGGGTTTTCCTTATAATTAAATATGTCATTATAAATAACTATTAACAATAAAATGTTATTTTTTCTTGAATAGTTATAGCATTTAACTTATGTACACATTTCAAAAATTACTTTTACTTAAAACATTTATATTAGTTAACATGTAAAAATGTTAAAATCTTTTATGTAATATCATTAACAAAAAGTTGTCTACTTGTATTATGAATATTATGCAGGTGCATGCTATTTTTAACTTAGGAAAACATGATAGAAAAGGATTGGATAGTACTACTACTTTTTGATTCAATAAACTGTCATTTGAATTGTAAAAATATATTTTTTATTGCTTTTAAATCACTTACAAATATGAATATTATATATATAATAAAAATAAATAAATATATAATCACACCTTTTACCCATTACTGGATGTGGCACACTGCCGTAGCAGATCTCGGTAAGTGATATATATATTCGCGTGAAGTGCGGTTACCAGCCGTCAGATCACGGCCTTCAAAAATGTTAGTCGAGGGGGAGCCACGGAGGTAGATTTTAAATTGGTGAAAATTATTTGTTGGCTGTGGGGATATAAAACCAGGGTTCACAAGATCCACAGGCCGACTCGATACCACTGAGCCACCTACCCCATAAATTAAATTTCTATTTTACAAAACTAATCTAATGAGCATACAAATTTATTTTTCAACCAATAGTCCACAAGCTGTGGATGCCAACTTTCTTATTTTAAATAGAACTATATTTTTTTATTTGCTTGTTCGATAGAGAATTGTATTCTGAATTCAGTGATATAATATTTGTATACCCTTAGATAATAATTTTTATGAGAAAAACAGCAAACCTTAAAATACAAATTGATAAATCCGAATTTTTACAAAACCAAAATAAATACCTCGGCTATATCATTACACAAGACTGTGTTAAAACAGACCCATCCAAAGTAGAGAAAATAAAGAAATTAATCATCCCTAAAACAAAAAAAGAAATAAAATCACTTCTTGGTACCATTGGTTGGTATTGTAAATTTATTCCGGATTTTGCAAAATTGACGAAACCTTTCACCCGTTGCTTACGAAATGGTCAAATCATTTATATTTATAACGAACAATATAGAAACTATTTTAATAAATGTAAAGAAATTTTAACTACTTCATCAATATTACATTTCCCTAATTTCAACAAAGAATATATTCTCACAATCGACACTCAAACTTTGCGGTAGGCTATGTATTACTTAAAAAAAAACGAAAATAGTAGAAAGATGCCAATAATATATTTTTCTAAAACATTAAATAACGCTGGACAGAATTTCAGTACTATAGAAAAAGAGCTTACAATAATTCTATTAATTAAAAACATCCGATCTTATTTATACGGGAGAAAATCTTTTATTAAAATATACCATCGACTACTTGTATAGTTATTCAACATGAAAAATCCCAACCAGAAACTTATGCGTTGGAAAATAGAACTAAACGAGTATAATTTCGAAATACAATACTTACAAGGTAAAATAAATATTATCACAGACAATTTATCACAACAAAGAAACGATACACAAATTATTAACCACGTAGGAGACGCAACAAATACAAAAATAATGCACAATGTATATCAAGAGATTGAAAAATGTAACAAGGATTAGCTAAAAACATAAATGATTTATTTCAAAGTAGAGAATATTGTAAAACACAAAATAATTAAATCTAATCATATAACGCATTAATAATAAAATAATATTTCATCTAATTACAAAAGAACAGTATAAAGACAAACCCTCCATTAGAAAAAAATAAGAAGTTCAACAATAAAACACTATTGGAAAAATTAGAACTTGCCATATTAGCCTATAACAATACAAAACACTCCATTACAAAGTTAACGCCTAATGAAATATTATTTGGAAAAAATACTTTTCAAAATTATCCCACTCATAAATTAAGAATTAATTCAACAATATAAAGACGAACAAATTGAGTTGTTTGAAATCATTAAAACAAAAATTGAAACAGAGAAGAAAACGCTACAAAGAAAACAATAACCAGAGACACCAAAAGAAATGTTTGCTAAAGAAAATCCTAGATTATTAAAGAAATTTAAAAAACCATTATTTAAGAGAATAAAAATAGAAGAATATGACCCAATATTAGGAAAAGTAAAAACTAAAGATAAACTAGGCATGAAAAACATTCGGATAAATAGACTAAAACAATAAAATATTTCAGATGCTTAGCCCAATTGATAGATATCTCACAAGATAACGGATTCCATCTGGCCGATTTAGGACAATGTCAATTAAAAACCTCAGAACAAATTATATACTTTAATTATAATATTACCCTCATATATCAAGAATTCATAAAAGTAACGAAATTAAAATCTATTCTATTAGAACAAATCTCTGATCAAAAGACATTATTCCAGGACTATATAAATATAATAACATACATTCATAAGAACAACAAAAGAACAAAACGCGGTTTAATAAATGGAATAGGTAGTATTATAAAATCTATTTCTGGTAACTTAGACGCCTCGGACGGAGAACGATATGACAGACTTTTTGAACAAATAAATAAAAACGAACAGATACTACAGACACAAAATGACTAAAACATAAAAATAAACAGAGACATGATTGACAAATTTAATGAACAAATAAAGAACTTTGAAAGTAATGAAAAACAATTACAAATGCAAATAAATGACATACAAACTATTCTAATAAAAAACATTGACTGGCAAGGCAAAATAGATATTGATAATAACTTTCAAAAAATTAATATTTCTCTTAGAAAATATGAACGATTTGGGCAAACAAATCGAAGTTAGACTAACATTCTGCAGCTTCAGAAAATTACACACTAGCATCATAAATCCCAATAATCTACAACAAATAACACAAAATAAAAATATTTGGCTTTTCAACGAAATCATAGAAATATATTGTAGAAACGATAAGAACAAATACATTTTATAATAAATATCCCAAAATATACTTTAAATACTTATTCCTTATATCAGTTTAACCCCACCCCTGTTTATAAAAATGATTCCCTCCTTATGCTTAATAAAAAACAAAGTTTAATTCAAATCGCATAGAAATTAGCGTGCTATGAAAAAACCAAATGAATTAACTATTAAATGCCAATATAATTATTTTGTGAAGAATTTTGTTAATTTCCGAAGAATATTATTATTTTTATTGTGAATTCCTATGAGATTTTAATTGAATTAAAGTCAACTTAAATTGCATTTTTATCAAAAAAAATTGTAATGTGAGAATACTGAATTGAATTCACATTAAAATTACCTACAAAAAATATTTCTGTTATACTTCTTGAGATAGTAATGGTCCTCCACTTAAAATAAACACCCTGTATAATTAAATCATTAATGTCAAATTTGTTTTTCTATAACAACACTTTTATAGCCTAGACTGTAAAAGTAGTACTTCATTGTCAACAAAAGTCAATCGGCAAAAAAATAATTTAACAAAAGTTTATTTGTATTAGCTTATAGATTTGTATCATACTTTATTCATATATATTTTTATACATTAAAAGGCGAATACAATTTAATGGATGGACCTATACATACAAATTTATCATCCGCTTTTTGAAGCACAGCAATGAGGTCTAATTTGGAATTCACATCTTTTAGTTTCACAATTATAAGTTGGGGTGAAAATTGGACATTTCTCCTTCACCAACTGTCTATTTTTACATACAAAATATCCACCACAGTCGCCAGATGTCGTGCTAGGATATTTAAGTCCATCAAATGGACACATTGGATTTGGTCTTCCTATAGTAGACGATGTAGAAGGTGAACTAGTTGTACTGGATGATGTTGGCGTGCTGCTGGAACTCGTCTCTGCAATATATGTACATATTATAATAACTTCATTGTATTTTCCACAGGAGAAATTATTAAATGTAATAGTAAAACTTATGACGGCTCTAGTAAATAAATATAAGTACAATAAGCATAGTAATAAAAGTTATTTGTGTCTTAAGAGCGTAAAGTGATTCTTTGTTACTCGAGCACGGTAACTGCAGCACGAGTCGAAGACGAGAGCTGCAATAGTGTAAGAAGAACAAAGACACTTTACACTCGCAATACAAACATAATTTTTTCTACGATTGCATCTTACATTATTTAAAAACATATACATACTGAAAATAAATTCATTCTGCTAATATAACAAGTTTCTGTTTTGTTTGTATTCCTAGTTTATTATTGAAGTACTTGGGTTCAATTAGACAACATTTTGAGAACATCAAACTTATTTCACGGACGAGGTGTAGGCAATATTTTCTATGCAATTGCATTATGCATTTTTAAAAACTGAAAAATTTGTTTCAAATTTTATTGGAAAAACTGTTTTACATACATACATATATACATAACATCACGCTATATCCCATTAAATGGGGTAGCACGAACCCGTCAACATTCTCATCCTGACACACGATACTCGATTCGACCACATTAACACTTCCTCCATACAAACTCTTTCTTTTCTCACAACCAAAATCCATCAACACACAACAAACAGTCATCCATTCGCTAGTGTACACTGCGCTTGTTTCTGAAGATGGTCTCCACACAATTGCAGGTAAACACTCGAAACATCTAACCAATTAATCTAAAATCAAGAATCATACGCTTGTCTTCATTCATCATATTTATCCAGCAATTAATTTTCTCCAAACATTCCTATCCTGACACACCACTTTTGCTTCAACCACATTCATAATTCTTTTCATACAAGCTCGTTTATTCTTCACGCTCAGAATCTTTCGCTCTCGCAACAACCCTTCAATCATATTCATCCACTTGTTCCTAGGCCGTCCACGCAAACTTTCACCCTCAATTTCACCAACATACACCTGTTTCACCAATCTGTCATTCGACATACGTTCTATATGACCAAACCATCTCAACTGACTTATTCCCACTTTTCTTACAACATTCTTCCCAATCTCACATTCATCATACACCAATGTTTTATTCCTATAAATTTATTATCAAGAAATTGATATCTTCGTTTATTTACTTCAATAAATATTTGACATTTTAGTAGTTTTAGCGGAAAATAATTGTGGTTTTTTTTAAATTTTAATTTATAAAAGCCTTAAAATAGAAAAATTTGTATAAATAATTCATTTTATAAGACTTTTATCGCACTTGTCAATTAGAAAACTCTTCTACGGTTATGGTTCGTTTTCTAAACTTGGACGCGTGCAAAAAAAAAGTCTTATAAAGCTTGTTCTTTAATATAATATTTCTTCACTCATTTGATTAATACATGCCGGCTTCAAAACTTCAATTTAATAAAAAAGTAATGCTTGAATTACTAGTTGTACAAGTACCTATTTGACCTGGGTCGATTTTTATGTTTGTTTCTTTTTAAAAAATATTTCACTCTGCTAGTAAAATTCATAATAAATGTATCCGTCTAACAAATAAAAAAATAGATACCTATACGATATTTTTTATTAGCAGCTATATTATAAGATCGAAATATCAGTGCTTATATAAACAATTATTTCTTGTATCAAAAAGATAATTGTTCAGGAATCAACTTCAGACTCAATTCAGTGCGTAAGTATTGAAAAAAAATATTACCTGTACTTGTGCTGTTCCCTTCAGATACTTCAGCACAATTTCCGGATGTAGCCTTCACGCATTTAGCAAATAGCCAATCATATTTCTTTCCTCGTGGACAAGTTTTTTCTAATATTGTATGTTTCTCACACGTGTAATATTTCTCACATGAGAATATATTAGGAATTCTCCAGCCATTGATGAGACAAAACGATGTACTATTATATTTTGAATTATTTGGATCATTTAGACAACATGGACTAAATATTGCTGATGTACAAGACTGACTTATACAGTTCCAAACTGATCCAGAAGGACAAGTTTTCGGTACCAATTGGCGATTTAAGTCACATTCAAAGTAACTAGTACAGTCTTTTGAGTTGGGGATTTTAGTTCCTTCTTGCGGACATAATTTTGATGGTGCTGGAGTAGGTAAAGTAGATGGAGTAACGACGGTGATTGGAGTATGTCCAGCTATGTCATTTGCACATACAGCTTCTTTCTTTGGCTTACATGACGTGCTCAAAGAATCAAAGAATTTGCCATCTGTACATGTTTTATAGACACTTTTAAAGAACATACATTCATAGTAATTTGAACAGTTGTAAGGATCAGGAACTTTAGTTTCCAGTCCTAGACAAGCAGTTTCCTTCCCTGTTTCACTATCAGCTTTGCAACAGTGACCAGTTCCTATATTTAGGCCACAGATCTTCAGCCAGCAATTGTAGTACAAACCCAATGTACAATTCTTATGCTCTAGCTGTCCGTTTACACATTCATAATACTTATGACAGTTTTCCGTATCTGGTGTCTTATCACCATTCTTACATGTATTTATTATGGGGTTGTTTTCTTCCGTGGTTGTCTCCTTAGTGGGTTCAGGTGTCATGGTATTATTGGTTTTGCTGCAGCAGTGTGTTATATTTTGACATGTTTTGGTTTCGCAGTTGTAGTGAAAACTCGGTGGATTACATATGGTTGTCACTAGTTGTCTGTCATTGTTGCATATCATATACGCGTTACAAAATTTAGGTGATGGATAAATAATACCTGGTTTAGGACATAATAGGCTAGGAGGTTTAGTTGGTTTTTCTGTGGTGACCTCCGTTGTTGTTTCTCCACTAGGACCAGAAGGACTTTGAGTTGGCGTGTCTCCACCAGAAGTTGTTGTTTCTCCACTAGGGCCAGAAGTGCTTTGAGTTGGTGTTTCTCCACCAGAAGTTGTTGTTTCACCACTGGGACCAGAAGGACTTTGAGTTGGTGTGTCTCCACCAGAAGTTGTTGTTTCTCCACTAGGGCCAGAAGTGCTTTGAGTTGGTGTTTCTCCACCAGAAGTTGTTGTTTCTCCACTAGGACCAGAAGTGCTTTGAGTTGGTGTTTCTCCACCAGAAGTTGTTGTTCCACCACTAGGACCAGAAGTGCCTTGAGTTGGTGTTTCTCCACCAGAAGTTGTTGTTTCTCCACTAGGACCAGAAGTGCTTTGAGTTGGTGTTTCTCCACCAGAAGTTGTTGTTTCTCCACTAGGACCAGAAGTGCTTTGAGTTGGTGTTTCTCCACCAGAAGTTGTTGTTTCTCCACTAGGACCAGAAGTGCCTTGAGTTGGTGTTTCTCCACCAGAAGTTGTTGTTTCTCCACTAGGACCAGAAGTGCTTTGAATTGGTGTTTCTCCACCAGAAGTTGTTGTTTCTCCACTAGGACCAGAAGTGCCTTGAGTTGGTGTTTCTCCACCAGAAGTTGTTGTTTCACCACTAGAACCAGAAGTGCCTTGAGTTGGTGTCTCTCCACCAGAAGTTGTTGTTTCACCACTGGGACCAGAAGGACTTTGAGTTGGTGTGTCTCCACCAGAAGTTGTCGTTTCTCCACTAGGACCAGAAGTGCCTTGAGTTGGTGTTTCTCCACCAGAAGTTGTTGTTTCACCACTAGGGCCAGAAGTGCTTTGAGTTGGTGTTTCTCCACCAGAAGTTGTTGTTTCTCCACTAGGACCAGAAGTGCCTTGAGTTGGTGTTTCTCCACCAGAAGTTGTTGTTTCTCCACTAGGACCAGAAGTGCCTTGAGTTGGTGTTTCTCCACCAGAAGTTGTTGTTTCACCAATAGGACCAGAAGTGCCTTGAGTTGGTGTTTCTCCACCAGAAGTTGTTGTTTTTCCACTAGGACCAGAAGTGCCTTGAGTTGGTGTTTCTCCACCAGAAGTTGTTGTTTCTCCACTAGGACCAGAAGTGCCTTGAGTTGGTGTTTCTCCACTAGAAGTTGTTGTTTCACCACTAGGACCAGAAGTGCCTTGAGTTGGTGTCTCTCCACCAGAAGTTGTTGTTTCACCACTGGGACCAGAAGGACTTTGAGTTGGTGTGTCTTCACCAGAAGTTGTCGTTTCTCCACTAGGACCAGAAGTGCCTTGAGTTGGTGTTTCTCCACCAGAAGTTGTTGTTTCACCACTAGGGCCAGAAGTGCTTTGAGTTGGTGTTTCTCCACCAGAAGTTGTTGTTTCTCCACTAGGACCAGAAGTGCCTTGAGTTGGTGTTTCTCCACCAGAAGTTGTTGTTTCTCCACTAGGACCAGAAGTGCCTTGGGTTGGTGTTTCTCCACCAGAAGTTGTTGTTTCACCAATAGGACCAGAAGTGCCTTGAGTTGGTGTTTCTCCACCAGAAGTTGTTGTTTCTCCACTAGGACCAGAAGTGCCTTGAGTTGGTGTTTCTCCACCAGAAGTTGTTGTTTCACCAATAGGACCAGAAGTGCCTTGAGTTGGTGTTTCTCCACCAGAAGTTGTTGTTTCTCCACTAGGACCAGAAGTGCTTTGAGTTGGTGTTTCTCCACCAGAAGTTGTTGTTTCTCCACTAGGACCAGAAGTGCTTTGAGTTGGTGTTTCTCCACCAGAAGTTGTTGTTTCTCCACTAGGACCAGAAGTGCCTTGAGTTGGTGTTTCTCCACCAGAAGTTGTTGTTTCTCCACTAGGACCAGAAGTGCCTTGAGTTGGTGTTTCTCCACCAGAAGTTGTTGTTTCTCCACTAGGACCAGAAGTGCCTTGAGTTGTTGTTTCACCACTAGGGCCAGAAGAACTTTGAGTTGGTGTTTCTCCACCAGAAGTTGTTGTTTCTCCACTAGGACTAGAAGTGCCTTGAGTTGGTGTTTCTCCACCAGAAGTTGTCGTTTCACCACTAGGGCCAGAAGTGCTTTGAGTTGGTGTTTCTCCACCAGAAGTTGTTGTTTCTCCACTAGGACCAGAAGTGCCTTGAGTTGGTGTTTCTCCACCAGAAGTTGTTGTTTCTTCACTAGGACCGGAAGGACTTTGAGTTGGTGTTTCTCCTCCAGAAGTTGTTGTTTCTATACTAGGACCAGAAGTGCCTTGGGTTGTTGTTTCTTCACTTGGCTTGGTTGTCTCCTTAGTGGGTTCCGGTGTCATGGTATTATTGGTTTTGCTGCAGCAGTGTGTTATATTTTGACATGTTTTGGTTTCGCAGTTGTAGTGAAAGCTCGGTGGATTACATATGGTTGTAACTAGTTGTCTGTCATTGTTGCATATCATATACGCGTTACAGAAATTAGGTGATGGATAAATAATACCTGGTTTAGGACATAATAGGCTAGGAGGTTTAGTTGGTTTTTCTGTGGTGACCTCCGTTGTTGTTTCTCCACTAGGACCAGAAGGACTTTGAGTTGGCGTGTCTCCACCAGAAGTTGTTGTTTCTCCACTAGGGCCAGAAGTGCTTTGAGTTGGTGTTTCTCCACCAGAAGTTGTTGTTTCACCACTGGGACCAGAAGGACTTTGAGTTGGTGTGTCTCCACCAGAAGTTGTCGCTTCTCCACTAGGATCAGAAGTGCCTTGAGTTGGTGTTTCTCCACCAGAAGTTGTCGTTTCTCCACTAGGACCAGAAGTGCCTTGAGTTGATGTTTCTCCACCAGAAGTTGTTGTTTCTCCACTAGGACCAGAAGGACTTTGAGTTGGTGTGTCTCCACCAGAAGTTGTCGTTTCACCACTAGGACCAGAAGTGCTTTGAGTTGGTGTTTCTCCACTCGGACCAGAGGTGTCTTGAGTTGGTGTTTCTCCATCAGAAGTTGTCGTTTCTCCACTAGGACCAGAAGTGCTTTGAGTTGGTGTTTCTCCACCAGTAGTTGTTGTTTCTCCACTAGGACCAGAAGTGCCTTGAGTTGGTGTTTCTCCATCAGAAGTTGTCGATTCTCCACTAGGACCAGAAGTGCCTTGAGTTGGTGTTTCTCCACCAGAAGTTGTTGTTTCACCACTAGGACCAGAAGGACTTTGAGTTGGTGTGCCTCCACCAGAAGTTGTCGTTTCACCACTAGGGCCAGAATTGCTTTGAGTTGGTGTTTCTCCACCAGAAGTTGTCGTTTCATTACTAGGGCCAGAAGTGCTTGGAGTTGGTGTTTCTCCACCAGAAGTTGTTGTTTCTCCACTAGGACCAGAAGTGCTTTGAGTTGGTGTTTCGCCACCAGAAGTTGTTGTTTCTCCACTAGAACCAGAAGTGCCTTGAGTTGGTGTTTCTCCACCAGAAGTTGTTGTTTCACCACTGGGACCAGAAGGACTTTGAGTTGGTGTGTCTCCACCAGAAGTTGTTGTTTCTCCACTAGGATCAGAAGTGCTTTGAGTTGGTGTTTCTTTACCAGAAGTTGTTGTTTCACCACTAGGACCAGAAGTGCCTTGAGTTGGTGTTTCTCCACCAGAAGTTGTTGTTTCACCACTGGGACCAGAAGGACTTTGAGTTGGTGTGTCTCCACCAGAAGTTGTCGTTTCTCCACTAGGACCAGAAGTGCCTTGAGTTGGTGTTTCTCCACTAGGACCAGAAGTGCCTTGAGTTGGTGTTTCTCCACCAGAAGTTGTTGTTTCTCCACTAGGACCGGAAGTGCCTTGAGTTGGTGTTTCTCCACCAGAAGTTGTTGTTTCTTCACTAGGACCAGAAGTGCCTTGAGTTGTTGTTTCACCACTAGGACCAGAAGTGCCTTGAGTTGGTGTTTCTCCACCAGAAGTTGTTGTTTCTCCATTAGGACTAGAAGTGCCTTGAGTTGGTGTTTCTCCACCAGAAGTTGTTGTTTCTCCACTAGCACCAGAAGTGCTTTGAGTTGGTGTTTCTCCACCAGAAGTTGTTGTTTCTCCACTAGGACCAGAAGTGCCTTGAGTTGGTGTTTCTCCACCAGAAGTTGTTGTTTCTCCACTAGGACCAGAAGTGCCTTGAGTTGGTGTTTCTCCACCAGAAGTTGTTGTTTCTCCACTAGGACCAGAAGTGCCTTGAGTTGGTGATTCTCCACCAGAAGTTGTTGTTTCTCCACTAGGACCAGAAGTGCTGTGAGTTGGTGTTTCTCCACCAGAAGTTGTTGTTTCTCCACTAGGACCAGAAGTGCCTTGAGTTGGTGTTTCTCCACCAGAAGTTGTTGTTTCTCCACCAGAAGTTGTTGTTTCTCCACTAGGACCAGAAGTGCTTTGAGTTGGTGTTTCTCCACCAGAAGTTGTTGTTTCTCCACTAGGACCAGAAGTGCCTTGAGTTGGTGTTTCTCCACCAGAAGTTGTTGTTTCTCCACTAGGACCAGAAGTGCCTTGAGTTGGTGTTTCTCCACCAGAAGTTGTTGTTTCTCCACTAGGACCAGAAGTGCCTTGAGTTGTTGTTTCACCACTAGGGCCAGAAGAACTTTGAATTGGTGTTTCTCCACCAGAAGTTGTTGTTTCTCCACTAGGACTAGAAGTGCCTTGAGTTGGTGTTTCTCCACCAGAAGTTGTTGTTTCTCCACTAGGACCAGAAGTGCCTTGAGTTGGTGTTTCTTTACCAGAAGTTGTTGTTTCTCCACCAGAAGTTGTTGTTTTTTCACTAGGACCAGAAGTGCCTTGAGTTGGTGTTTCTCCATTAGAAGTTGTTGTTTCTATACTAGGACCAGAAGTGCCTTGAGTTGGTGTTTCTCCACCAGAAGTTGTTGTTTCTTCACTAGGACCGGAAGGACTTTGAGTTGGTGTTTCTCCACCAGAAGTTGTTGTTTCGCCACTAGGACCAGAAGTGCCTTGGGTTGTTGTTTCTTCACTTGGCTTGGTAGGACTAGGTGTTAGTGTACTGCCGGTTGCGGAACAACAGTGTGTTATATTTTCACATTTCTTAGTTTCGCAGTTGTAGTGAAAGCTTGATGGTTTACATATGGTGGTCACTAGTTGTTTGTCAGCGTCACATATCATATATGCATTACAATATCTAGATGATGGATACATAAGACCTGGTTGAGAACATAGTGGGTTCGGAGGTTTAGTTTGTTTTTCTGTGCTGACCTCTGGGTTGTGACTAGTTGTTCCACGCGTAGTGCTTGTTGGAGTAGTTCGTGATTGCGTATTAGGAATTGATACGGATGAAGTACTGGTAGGCGTAGATAATGTTGTAGTACTTGTTGTTGTAGTCCCTCCACAACAATGCGTTATATTTTCACATTTTCTTGTTTTACAGTTATAATTGAATGTCGGTGGATTGCATTTCACGTCAGTAGGTTGACCACCGACACATAGCAAGTATCCATGACAATTTCTCGGTGATGGATAGACGAGACCATCTCGGGGACATAATATACTGTTCGCTATTGCTGTGTGTAGCAAGCATAAACCAATAATTAGGTTAGTGCCTGTAATTAAAAAAAAGAAATTATTAAGAATGTTCAATAACGGTAAATAGAACAAAAAATATTATTTAAATATAAAATGAAACAAGAATTTTAAAATAAATCAAATTATTATCATACCTTGATATTTTGGCACAAATATAATGGAAAATAATTAAACTAATTAAATTAACTATTATTTAAACAAATATAAAGCTTTATAGATAGAATTTCAAAATAATTATAAATAATTTAATAAAGCGGGTTAATCATTGCAAATTTAAACACGTTTACGAAGTGAGTTACAATTTATGCTAACATACAATTTTCACAACTCAAGTTATGGAATATATAGAAACTTGAAAACAAAATTACAATAAGTTATATTATTTACTGATTCGCATTATTTTTCTACTGGTAAATATTTATTTATAGATGCCGAAACTTAAACTAAGTATACCACCAGCAGAACGATAGTGTGTTTAATGTTACGGCATTCGAATCCGAAGATTCCGAGTTCGAATTTCACTCAAACTAAAAATTATCACACTGCTGCTTGGTAAGTCCGGACCTTGTACTATAATTTAGATTAAGTTCCTGTTCAGAGTAATATAAATATGGGATAGCAACGCGTGAATTAAGAACTTGAGTTTGATTCCCGTAGCCCGGTAATGGTAGGAGATGATAAATTAATTTTATTTATTTATTTGTTGTGAACAATTAACTCATTTTTACTTCCTTGTACGAAGTAAAGGAAGTATTGTAATCACGAAAATTTTCGGTTCTCAGATTTCAACGGAAATAGGTATTTTGGCCCTCCCTGAATCCATTTTGACTAATTTCGTCGTGCCGTCTGTACGTACGTATCTCGCATAACTAAAAAACGGTTAGCCGTAGAAAATTGAAACTTTATATTTAGGACTGTTATAACATCTAGTTATGCACCTCCCTTTTTGGTCATTATACAACTACCGGAAGTGGTACTTTACTTGAAGCCTATAATAGAATTTCATGAAAAACTATATTCAAATATAATTTAAAACTGTCCAAATTTGGTATATATTAATGGAAATAACATAATAGATTTTGGTTAAAATAGACTAACCGGAAATGGCACATTACATGAAACTGCTAACAGTTTTCTTTGAAAAAAATGGTATTATTTTAATTTTAGAAATAAATGCTGCAAATAATAGTTTTGGAGAATTAAATTCCGCGTCTAGCATATTAAGAATTTTTAGATTAGCTTTTTGCATAAACGAGATATCTAAATTAAAATATTATATATTTTTAGATTTAAAAAAAAAAAGTTTGCTATGGATTAGAACAAAGAAAAAAGATTTAATGTCAAATATGTGCAATTAAAAAAATATCTTTAGTTTAATACGCGTACAAGGAAGTCATGTGGTGTCCACATCAGATTTTTTTATGAATACTTTATTTGCAAAAGTTATAAAAATTCAGTATAAGTTTAAGTAGGTTGATAGGAAAAAGTTACTTACCCCACATTTTGCAAATGTTCATTCGAATTGTTTTACCGTCTTTATATACAATTGATTCCACGGCAATCGATAAATTCAAGGTAAATATGTTACACTAATATATCATACTATTTATCACAAGCTATGTGTCTTTTTGAATTTTTTATAGTCTCTAGTCCCCTTCCTTAATTTTTAGTTATGTCGGTATATTCTTTTTATATCTTAGAAAATATTTTATCAGCTTTTTAAATTTATAGCATTAGAAATGTGCATGTGTTATGATTACAACAAATAATTATTCTGACTGTACATATTTTCTGCGTATTTGAAATTGTGAAGATATAACAAATAATAATGAATATCTGAAACATAATTTTAAATGAAATACTGACATTATCTTTAGTTTAAGAACTTGCTATGCCTATATAAATATCACATAGTAAGTAAGAAAGTGCTTTTTAAAATTGTATGTATTATTAATACATTTTTAAAGTTAAATTTATCATCGTCACTGTACTTTCAATCATGTCGTATGACAAAAAATTACACATGTTAAAAAATGGATAATCTTTTATTCTGTAATTAATGAGCCGAATTTAGCACCCGCTTGGAACTAAAAAAATATTCTAAAAATAGTAATATAAAGACATATATGCAACAATAAATTAATTTAAATAAAAGATGCAAGATGTTGCCACGGTTATAACGGACTATTTCTAAGCTGAAGAGGAGTTCTGAATTCAGTTCATTGGGCCGAATTCAGCTCTCATATTTAATTTCTTTTATCTCTAATAATTATAGAAACATCTTGCATTTAAAAAAAATTAATTTATTATTTATTTATTTATTTATATTGTCATTTCATTATTTTTAGATAAACCTCTTTAGTTATAGAGGGCTCTGAATACATTGTCAATAAACTGAATTCATCACTCGTCTTTAGCCTAGACATTGTCTCTAGTAACCATGGCAATATCTTGTATCTTTTTCTTATTTATTTATCGTTGCGTATATTTTTCGTTACATTGTTATTTTTAGAGAAGTGTATTTAGTTACAGACGAATGCTGAATTCGACAAACTGTATCCCAATTTCATTTAATAACTTCTAATGCCTGATTTTATAAAGAACAGAATAAATTTACTTTCACAATAAATTAGTTTAAATTAACAAATTCGAATCAATTTTATTTATTTTATGGCAAATATAACTTTACTGTCATTTTAATAAGACCGGCCATAAATGGATGAGTAACCAAGAAAGTTAAATTAAATTTTAGCAATTGTTTGATATTATATCTGTCAAATAAATATAATATTTTAAAGCTTTTAATTTTGGGAAGGAATATATGGCTTTAGGATTCTTGAATACTATTATTTATTTATTGGACGTTTCGATGGTTAACCCATCATCTTCATCATTTATTTGAACAAAAATATTTTCCAATCCTAATACATATCTGTTTTTTTACATTGTCAATTTTTAAATATAGCTGAAATTAGCTTCACGGATGAGCAAGTAAAAAGTAACGTAACTTGTGAATTTAACAAGATGAACCACATGTGAAAAAACATATTTAAATCGGTGAAATTATGCACGTGTATACTATTAAGATGGCCGACAGAGAAAGAAGAATTAAAACTTTTAAAACAATAGCAACATTATTTGTTGATCAGTATACTAAATATTAAAGAGAAGACGAAAGATCTATTATTTATTGAACTTTCAATAACACATTTGTTCCTTTCTCAAAGTTAGCTACTTTGAAACAAACAGCCCAATTCTGAAAAGACTTTTAAATAATTCTAAATATTGTATTAGTAAACTTAAGGTAAACCATATCCTTAAAAAATAAAAATAAACTCTATTATAATTTTATTACTATTTGGTTTTCGGAAATTATTTTTGGATTAATTTAGGCTAGAATAAGATTAGCTGATCCAAAAGCTATTTTGAAAATCAGGCTGATAGTTATATGAGTTTTTACAATCAAAGTTTTGATATTTCTATTTTATTTTTATGAATTTGGCTCTAGAATGAAGATTCATTCGTGTAAACAATCATGACAATTTTAAATTTAATGTTTATTGTTTTCTTAACACTGTCATTTCTGACACACATGGCTATCTGTTTCTACGCAACAACTATTCAAAATTTCAAAAAATAAAAATCCTGGCTGTCGGTTTTTATTTTGGATTACATCTAAATTAAAATTCCTATATCTCTGAAATGGTTCATGTTTGGACACATGTTGTATAAAACTTTTCGACTTCTGTATGTCTTAGAAATCTGTAACATTTATTTTTTAACATCCTTTATTTAACATTAATAAAGATTTTCTTACAATAAATTTAAAATATCATTTTCCACATTTCTTTTCTCTGTTTTGAATGAAGAATCGATTAGATAATAATTTATAGTTATATTAACAGCCAATGTAATGGAATTACTTAATTATTATTAACGAAACTAAACCAACTAATTAATTATGATATTAAATAACTAATAATTTTAAATAAAATTGTTGTAAATATTAAATAGGTAATAAAAATATACGCAAGGAATTTAGTAGTTTATTATATTTTTTAATTATAATTGAAAAAGACAAAAGGTACATAAATTCTGATAAAAATAATTAGATTGAAAAACAGATTTTTTTTCCAAAGCTTGTATTTATTATTGAAAGCAATATAATTATTTCAACTTGAAATAAAATTTATAAATTGTGTCAATACTAAATAATTTTTATTTTACTGTACTTGCGGAAAAAAATCGCAATTTATAGCATTAACACAGTCATATTATTCTAATCATAAAAATATATTTATATGTTTTGATATCATATCTCTGACGTCAATAAAAATAATAAAAAAATTAAATATCAAAACTTACCTGTAATTTACCTTATAAAAAATTTCATTTCACTATCTTGTAGGTGGCTCAGTGGTATCGAGTCGGCCTGTGGATCTTGAGAACCCTGGTTCGATCACACAGACGACAAACAATTTTCACCAATTTAAATCTACCCCGTGGCTCCCTCATTACTAATATATTTGGGGGCCGTGATTTTACGGCTGGTAACCGCGCTTCACGCGAAGAAATATATCACTTACCGAGATCTGGTTAGGCAGAGTGCCACATCCAGTTATGGGTAAAAGACGTGATGATATATTTATTTATTTATTTAAGTCGGACTGTGGTTCTTGAGAACCCTGATTCGATCCCCACAGCCGACAATCAATTTTCACCAAATTAAATCTACCCCTGTGGCTCTCCCTCCACTAATATCTTTGGGGGCCGTGATTTGACAACTGGTAACCGCGCTTCAAGCGAAGAAATATATCACTTACCGTGATCTCCAAATTTGATTAATTTATCAAAGTAGCATTATTTTAGGAAACGATTCTGTGTTTTTGTTTAAAAAATGTGTAGTTGAATAAATAAAAGAGAAAATGTTAAATTGACGATATCTCTTGCCGCATTGTATAATGTGATCATAATCTGTAATCGATTGATACATTAAAGATAACCTTTTTCATTTTACAATTATCATTAATTTTGTATTATGTATGTGAATAATATCATTTATTTTATCTATTATGAGTAACATAAGAAAATATAAAAATATTAGTTTAGCATATGGATTACAACCAGATCTCTTTCAAGTAAACACAGTTTATTAAAACTTTACATATTATAAATATATGTATTGTTTATAGGGTAATTCTCCCAATTATTACAATAAAATGATTAGATTAACTTCAACCGACATATGTAATTAGAAAAGAGCTTTATGGTGTTATTCTGTAATTTTCTATAACCCTATAGATCTGTAAATCTGAACAAAAGCGCATCATATTTGATTGTCAAATGGCTTTAAATGTATTTGTCAATAAAAATCTATGCGCTGTTGTTAAAATTTACAGAACTGTAGTGTTATAGAAAAGTACAGAATAGCACAATATATAAAGAATTATTTCCTTTTTTGTTTTTGTTGGATTTTGTTAGTATTACTTGACGAATGGCATTGTAATTACTACAAAAAGTAATTGAAATTCTAGATAAAAAAGTTTCTAAAATATTGTTCAAATTTCTTGCTAAAAAAAGTATAATGTAAAACAGACTTTACATTAGCAGAGCAACTAGTTTTGAATTATATTTATGATAACATATTGGCTATAAAGTTTCTCTTATCAAAATGACTGAACTGAAGCGATGACATATTTAAATTTATTTGTTGTTGAGAAACTGGTTGTGCTTCATTTAAATACAGTCTAGGTTTAACCTTCTTCATTCGCAATACTGGAAACTAAAAAGATTTAAAACAACATTAATTTTATCTATACTACAAAACTGTAACAATCTACTGAAAATAAAATAATAAAAAATGACACAATATACATATTTGTGGCAATAATTTTTATTTAATGTCTGCATCATATATTTTTACATAAAAAAAATATAGATCTTTTTCCATTAAGTAAAAACATTAAAATTCCTAGAACAATTTCAATATCGGGGGAGAACAACAATGTGGAATAAGTTGAAATTCACAACGATAATTTTTACAGTTATATATCGGAGTTAATATTGGACATTTTTTCTTAATCATTTGTCGATTTATACATTGAAAATATCCTCCGCAGTCGCCAGGTTTCGTACTAGGATATTTTATTCCGTCAATAGGGCACAATGGGTTTGTTGTTTTTTCAGTTGTCGTTTTAGTGCTACTCATTGTTGTCCTTATAGTTCTTTGTGTTGTACTCGTTGCTGTTCTAGTCGTTATGCTTGCTTTTGTAATGGCTGCAATAAATATATCATTATAATGTTCATGGGAGATTTAGATAAGTAACTAATAATTTATTTACGCATCGCGGGACGAAATGAACTTGAATTTGTATGGAAATATAATTTAATAAAATCATTTATAATATGGGGAAGGTGGTTTAGTGGTATCAAGTCGGTCTGTAATGGGTTAGGTGGCTCAGTGGTATCGAGTCGGCCTGTGGACCTTGAGAACCTTGGTTCGATCCCCACAACCGACAAATAATTTCCATCAATTTAAATCTACCCCTGTGGTTCCCCCTCCACTTATATCTTTGGAGGTCGTGATTTGACGACTGGTAACCGTACTTCACGTGAAGAAATATATCACTTACCGAGATCTGTTTCGGCAGAGTGCCACACCCAGTAATGGGTAAAAGGCGTGATGATATATTTATTTATTTATTTAAGTCGGACTGTGGTTCTTGAGAACCCTGGTTCGATCCCCACAGCCGACAAACAATTTCCACCAATTTAAATCTACCCCTGTGGCTTCCCCTCCACTAATATCTTTGGTGGCCGTGATTTGATGGCTGGTAACCGTACTTCAAGTGAAGAAATATATCACTTACCGAGATCTGTTTCGGCAGAGTGCCATACCCAGTAATGAGTAAAAGGCGTGATGATATATTTATTTATTTATTTAAGTCGGACTGTGGTTCTTGAGAACCCTGGTTCGATCCCCACAGCCGACAAACAATTTCCACCAAATTAAATCTACCCATGTGGCTTCCTCTCCACTAATATCTTTGGCGGCTGGTAACCGCACTTCACGTGAAAAAATATATCACTTACCGAGATCTGTTTCGGCAGAATACCATACCCAGTAATGAGTAAAAGGCGTGATGATATATTTATTTATTTATTTAAGTCGGATTGTGGTTCTTGAGAACCTTGATTTGATCCCCACAGCCGAGAAACAATTTTCACCAAATTAAATCTACCCCTGTGTCTACCCTTCACTAACATCTTTGGGTTTGACCTGCCATGAGAAATAAAACAATAATTTGTTTGATGTGTCTGACATTATTTGACATATTGGACAAGAATTGGAAGATTACTCTAATTTATTTATTCGAGCATTTAATTTAATAATAAAATTAATTATAGCAACTATTATTTTCTTTTTTCTACACAATCTAGTCAAATAAATACCTATTATAAAGTTATCTAATTTGTTTTATTTCTCATGGCTCTCTGATAATTGCTTTAAAGCGTGTATTTTTTTTTGCTTCTAACGCGGATATAAGAAATAATTGAACAACAAACTTACACTCTATGAATGCAGTTTTTCATTCTGAACATTTTTCTTCAGTACACTTTTGTTCTAAAATTAATAAGTAAAGAGATATCGCTAAAGTAATTTTAACATTGAATTTCCTATGTTCGGAAAAAAAAAGTAGACACCTGGTATATTTAACCCTAAGTTTTAATGTATAATTTTTGTTTGAGCTACAAGAAAACTATATAAGATGGAACTTAGAATATGATGTATAATGAAATATTACCTATACTTTTGGCTTCCGGTGATTGATCACATTTTCGTGGATAAGCCTTCGAGCAACCATTCTGCCAACCATATTTCTTCCCAGGCGGGCAGCGCTGCAGTACAAGTAAGTTATTCTTGCAAGTGTAATATTTATTGCATGAAAAGTAGTCGGAAAATATCTGTCCATTAATATTACAATGCCGTGAACTAAGATAATGTGATACGTTTGGATCATGTCGGCAACAGGGTGGAAATATTTCTGTTGTACAAGATTCACTAAGACAATTCCACATTGTCCCTGATGGACAAGTTTTCTCTACCAACTGACGATTAGAATCACATTCATAGTAACTAGCGCAGTCTCTTAAGTTAGGGATTTCAATTCCTACTTCCGGACAGAATTCTGATGCAGTTGGAATAACACGGATAGCTGGAGTATATTTAGCTATATCACCTATAGTTACTGCCTTTATCTTCTGCGTACACGATACGGTGAAAATATCGAAGTATTGGTTACTTGGACAAGATTTACGTACGGTTTTGGAAAACATACATTTATAATAATTTCTATAGTTGTATATGTCCGGAATTTTGTATCCTATTTTTTTACAAAATTCATTGCCGATATGTTTTTTATAGCTTTTGCAACAGTGGGCAGTTCCTATTGGAAGTGTACAAAATTTCAGCCAGCAATTATAAGTTAAACCCAATAAACAACGTTTTCTAATTAGTTGTCCGTTGCTATTACATTTATAGTAACCCTTGCAGTTATCAGGATCTAATATTTTTTCACCTGGACGACATTTCCGTGGCATAAATGTCGATGTCTTTGGTATAATTGTAGTTCGAAGGGATGATGAGATAGCTGAACTTGTACGTGTTGTACGATTTACATTTTTATTTGTTGGACGTGTAGGAGTAACAACGTTTGCTGGAGTGTATTTAGGTATATCATCTACACTCACTGCTTCTGTCATTTGCTTGCAGGTGTGGAGGAAAATATCAAAGTATTGACCACGTGGACAATATTTATATACGGTTTTCAATGATATACAAACATAATAATTTCTATAATTGAATATGTCTGGAATTTTAAGTCCTACTTTTACACAAGGTAATTTAGTGCCGATATATCTTTTATATTTTTTGCAACAGTGAGAAGTTCCAAATGAAAATGAACAAATATTCTCCCAACAGTTATAAGTTGAACCAAACGGACAAACTTTACTAATTAGTTGTCCATTGTTATTACATTCATAGTAACCCTTGCAGTTATTGGGATCTAATATTTTTTCACCCGGATGACATGTACGTGGTATAAATGTAGATGATTTTGGTACAATTATAGTAGAAGCTGCAGTGCTACGGAATGATGAGTTAGCTGGACGTGTGCGTGTTATATTGTTTATTTTTGAATCCGTTGCAACTGACACGCTTGTGCTGGTTATAGATTTTCCATTACTGCTACTTGGAATGGAACCACTTATAGTTGATGGTTTACCATTACTATCAGTTTTAATAGAATTACCAATTTTGTTAGTTGATACTGATTTGCTTGAAGTTGTTATACCATTTTCATTTGTCTTAGTTGGTACTAAATCGCTAGAAGTTGTTATATCATTACTATTTGTGTGAGTTGATACTGAATCGCTTGAAGTTGTTATACCATTACTATTTGTGCTAGTTGATACTGAATCGCTTAAAGTTGTTTTACCATTACCATTTGTGTGAGTTGATACTGAATTGCTTGAAGTTGTTATATCATTTCCATTTGTATCAATTGATATTGGTTCACTTGAAGTTATATCATTTCCATTTTTGTGAGTTGATACTGAATCACTTGAAGTTGTTATACCATTACCACTTGTGTGAGTTGATACTGAATCGCTTAAAGTTGTTTTACCATTACCATTTGTGTGAGTTGATACTGACGCGTTTGAAGTTGTTATATCATTTCCATTTGTATCAATTGATATTGGTTTACTTGAAGTTGTTTTACCATTACCATTTGTGTGAGTTGATACTGAATCGCTTGAAGTTGTTATACCATTACTATTTGTGCTAGTTGATACTGAATCGCTTAAAGTTGTTTTACCATTACCATTTGTGTGAGTTGATACTGACGCGCTTGAAGTTGTTATATCATTTCCATTTGTATCAATTGATATTGGTTCACTTGAAGTTATATCATTTCCATTTTTGTGAGTTGATACTGAATCACTTAAAGTTGTTATACCATTACCACTTGTGTGAGTTGATACTGAATCGCTTAAAGTTGTTTTACCATTACCATTTGTGTGAGTTGATACTGACGCGCTTGAAGTTGTTATATCATTTCCATTTGTATCAATTGATATTGGTTTACTTGAAGTTGTTTTACCATTACCATTTGTGTGAGTTGATACTGAATCGCTTGAAGTTGATATACCATTACTATTTGTGCTAGTTGATACTGAATCGCTTAAAGTTGTTTTACCATTACCATTTGTGTGAGTTGATACTGACGCGCTTGAAGTTGTTATATCATTTCTATTTGTATCAATTGATATTGGTTTACTTGAAGTTGTTTTACCATTACCATTTGTGTGAGTTGATACTGAATCGCTTGAAGTTGTTATACCATTACTATTTGTGCTAATTGATACTGAATCGCTTAAAGTTGTTTTACCATTACCATTTGTGTGAGTTGATACTGACGCGCTTGAAGTTGTTATATCATTTCCATTTGTATCAATTGATATTGGTTTACTTGAAGTTGTTTTACCATAACCATTTGTGTGAGTTGATACTGAATCGCTTGAAGTTGTTATACCATTACTATTTGTGCTAGTTGATACTGAATCGCTTAAAGATGTTTTACCATTACCATTTGTGTGAGTTGATACTGACGCGCTTGAAGTTGTTATACCATTACCATTTGTGTGAGTTGATACTGAATCGCTTGAAGTTGTTATATCATTTCCATTTGTATCAATTGAAATTGGTTTACTTGAAGTTGTTTTACCATTACCATTTGTGTGAGTTGATACTGAATCGCTTGAAGTTGTTATATCATTTCCATTTGTATCAATTGAAATTGGTTTACTTGAAGTTGTTTTACCATTACCATTTGTGTGAGTTGATACTGAATCGCTTGAAGTTGTTATACCATTACTATTTGTGCTAGTTGATACTGAATCGCTTAAAGTTGTTTTACCATTACCATTTGTGTGAGTTGATACTGAATCGCTTGAAGTTGTTTTACCATTACTATTTGTGTGAGTTGATACTGACGCGCTTGAAGTTGTTATATCATTTCCATTTGTATCAATTGATATTGGTTTACTTGAAGTTGTTTTACCATTACCATTTGTGTGAGTTGATACTGAATCGCTTGAAGTTGTTATACCATTACTATTTGTGCTAGTTGATACTGAATCGCTTAAAGTTGTTTTACCATTACCATTTGTGTGAGTTGATACTGACGCGCTTGAAGTTGTTATATCATTTCTATTTGTATCAATTGATATTGGTTTACTTGAAGTTGTTTTACCATTACCATTTGTGTGAGTTGATACTGAATCGCTTGAAGTTGTTATATCATTACTATTTGTGCTAGTTGATACTGAATCGCTTAAAGTTGTTTTACCATTACTATTTGTGTGAGTTGATACTGACGCGCTTGAAGTTGTTATATCATTTCCATTTGTATCAATTGATATTGGTTTACTTGAAGTTGTTTTACCATTACCATTTGTGTGAGTTGATACTGAATCGCTTGAAGTTGTTATACCATTACTATTTGTGCTAGTTGATACTGAATCGCTTAAAGTTGTTTTACCATTACCATTTGTGTGAGTTGATACTGAATTGCTTGAAGTTGTTGTATCATTTCCATTTGTATCAATTGATATTGGTTCACTTGAAGTTATATCATTTCCATTTTTGTGAGTTGATACTGAATCACTTGAAGTTGTTATACCATTACCACTTGTGTGAGTTAATACTGAATCGCTTAAAGTTGTTTTACCATTACCATTTGTGTAAGTTGATACTGACGCGCTTGAAGTTGTTATACCATTACTATTTGTATCAATTGATATTGGTTTACTTGAAGTTGTTTTACCATTACCATTTGTGTGAGTTGATACTGAATCGCTTGAAGTTGTTATACCATTACTATTTGTGCTAGTTGATACTGAATCGCTTAAAGTTGTTTTACCATTACCATTTGTGTGAGTTGATACTGACGCGCTTGAAGTTGTTATATCATTTCCATTTGTATCAATTGATATTGGTTTACTTGAAGTTGTTTTACCATTACCATTTGTGTGAGTTGATATTGAATCGGTTGAAGTTGTTGCACCATTACCATAAGTGCTAGTTGATACTGATTCGCTTGAAGTTGTTATACCATTACTATTTGTGTGAGTTGATACTGAATCGCTTGAAGTTGTTATACCATTACCTTTTGTGCTAGTTGATACTGAATCGCCTGAAGTTGTTATACCATTACCATTTGTTTGAGTTGATACTGAATCGCTTGAAGTTGTTATACCATTACCTTTTGTGCTAGTTGATACTGAATCGCCTGAAGTTGTTATACCATTACCATTTGTTTGAGTTGATACTGAATCGCTTGAAGTTTTAATACCATTTCCATTTGTGCTAGTTGATACTGAATCGCTTAAAGTTGTTTTACCATTACCATTTGTGCTAGTTGATACTGAATTGCTTGAAGTTGTTATACCATTACTATTTGTGTGAGTTGATACTGATTCGCTTGAAGTTGTTATACCATTACTATTTGTGTGAGATGATACTGAATCGCTTGAAGTTGTTATACCATTACCTTTTGTGTTAGTTGATACTGAATCGCCTGAAGTTGTTATACCATTACCATTTGTTTGAGTTGATACTGAATCGCTTGAAGTTGTTATACCATTACCTTTTGTGCTAGTTGATACTGAATCGCCTGAAGTTGTTATACCATTACCATTTGTTTGAGTTGATACTGAATCGCTTGAAGTTTTAATACCATTTCCATTTGTGCTAGTTGATACTGAATCGCTTAAAGTTGTTTTACCATTACCATTTGTGCTAGTTGATACTGAATTGCTTGAAGTTGTTATACCATTACTATTTGTGTGAGTTGATACTGATTCGCTTGAAGTTGTTATACCATTACTATTTGTGTGAGTTGATACTGAATCGCCTGAAGTTGTTATACCATTACCATTTGTGTGAGTTGATACTGAATCGCTTGAAGTTGTTATATCGTTTCCATTTGTATCAATTGATATTGGTTCACTTGAAGTTGTTATATCATTTCCATTTGTGTGAGTTATTACTGAATCGCTTAAAGTTGTTATACCATTACCATTTGTCCTAGTTGATACTGAATCGCTTGACGTTGTTATACCATTACCATTTGTGTGAGTTGATACTGAATCGCTTGACGTTGTTATACCATGACCATTTGTACTAGTTGATACTGAATCGCTTGAAGTTGTTATATCATTTCCATTTGGGTCAATTGATATTGGTTTACTTGAAGTTATATCATTTCCATTTGTGTGAGTTGATACTGAATCACTTGAAGTTGTTATACCATTACCACTTGTGTGAGTTGATACTGAATCGCTTGACGATGTTATACCATCACCATTTGTATGAGTTGATACTGAATCGCTTGAAGTTGTTATGTCATTTCCATTTGGGTTAATTGATATTGGTTCGCTGGTAATTGTTATATCATTTTTATTTGTGTGAGTTGATACTGAATTGCTTGAAGTTGTTATATCATTACCACTTGTGTGAGTTGATACTGATTCGCTTGAACTTGTTATACCATTACCATTTGTGCTAGTTGATACTGAATCGCTTGAAGATGTTATACCATTACTATTTGTGCTAGTTGATACTGATTCGCTTGAAGTTGTTATACCATTACTATTTGTGTGAGTTGATACTGAATCGCCTGAAGTTGTTATACCATTACCATTTGTATGAGTTGATACTGAATCGCTTGAAGTTGTTATGTCATTTCCATTTGGGTCAATTGATATTGGTTCGCTGGTAATTGTTATATCATTTTTATTTGTGTGAGTTGATACTGAATTGCTTGAAGTTGTTATGTCATTTCGATTTATGTTAGTTGATACTGATTGGCTTGAAGTTGTTATATCATTTCCATTTGTATCAATTGATGTTGGTTCACTTGAAGTTGTTATATCATTTCCATTTGTGTGAGTTGATACTGAATCGCTTGAAGTTGTTTTACCATTACCATTTGTGTGAGTTGATACTGAATCGCTTGAAGTTGTTATATCATTACCACTTGTGTGAGTTGATACTGATTCGCTTGAAGTTGTTATACCATTACCATTTGTGCTAGTTGATAATGAATCGCTTGAAGATGTTATACCATTACCATTTGTGCTAGTTGATAATGAATCACTTGAAGTTGTTATATCATTACCATTTGTGTGAGTTGATACTGAATCGCTTGAAGTTGTTATATCATTACCACTTGTGTGAGTTGATACTGATTCGCTTGAAGTTGTTATACCATGACCATTTGTGCTAGTTGATACTGAATCGCTTAAAGATGTTATACCATTACCATTTGTGTGAGTTGATACTGAATCACTTGAAGTTGTTATATCATTACCACTTGTGTGAGTTGATACTGATTCGCTTGAAGTTGTTATACCATTACCATTTGTGCTAGTTGATACTGAATCGCTTGAAGTTTTTATATCATTTCCATTTGTGTGAGTTGATATTGAATCGCTTGACGTTGTTATACCATGACCATTTGTGTAAGTAGATACTGAATCGCTTGAAGTTGTTATATCATTTCCAATTGTATCATTTGATATTGGTTCACTTGAAGTTGTTATATCATTTCCATTTGTATGAGTTATTACTGAATCGCTTAAAGTTGTTATACCATTGCCATTTGTGCTAGTTGATACAGAATCTCTTGAAGTTGTGATACCATTACCATTTCTTTGAGTTGATACTGAATCGCTTGAAGTTGTTATATCATTTCCATTTGTGACAATTGACATTGGTTGGCTTGAAGTTGTTATATCATATCCATTTGTGTCAGTTACTATTGGTTCGCTTGAAGTAGTTATATATTTTTCATTTTTGTTAGTTGTTATTGATTTGTTTAAAGTTGTTTTATGACTTTTATTTCCTTCAGTCCATACTGGTTCGCTTGAAGTTGTTATAGGGTTGCCCTGTGTACTGGTTTGATTTGGAACTATCGTGTTGGACACAAGTATCTCATAGCTATATTGTGGTACTGAACTGCTTGTAGATGATATTGAAAGCCCATTTGGATTTGTTGCATTTGAATCTGTTGTAATAATAAATACATAATATATAAATACAGTTTTCTTGTTAATGTTATTGTATACGTATTACAATTTGTTTTATTTACACATCGCTTTTGAGTACAATCGTAAACGTATGTCTCTGGGAAGCATTTAAATTTAATAGGTTGACCGAACACACATATGAAGTATCCATGGCGGTCATCCGGAGCAGGATATTTATAACCGTCTGACGGACATAAAATACTCCGGGCAGTTGCGGCGTGCAAGAAATATAAACCAATTATTATATTTACATCTGAAATCAAACATAGGTAATTAAAAACAAATTATTTTGTTTATATACAAATTGTTTAGTGCTCCAAGTATAAACTTTCAAGTTTTATTTTTATCTACCAAATTTTGAAGTTATATTAAGAAGTTGAATAGGATTAAATGAAATATGTGGACTACGTGATTTAGTTTACTTGTATTCCATGTATTTGGAAATTAAAGTTATATGATTTTTTTTCAAATTTTGTTTCTGAATTTAATAATTTGTTCATAAAATACTAATTATGCTAGATTTTATTTGTATTGCAAATATATATTTATAAATAAAATATAAATTTAAATATAGAGTATGCAAAGTGACTTGGAATTTTTTATATTAATTATTCGAGAAATTTTACTCAAGACTATTTTTTTTTGCTTTTCTTCGAAGTACAATTGTTTTTATATTTTTAATTTGGATTTAAGGAACCAGTAATTTAAATTACCAAAATAATCTCATGTTACGATTTTAATTATGTATTTGTTTTTCCAATATAAATAGATTTTTTTCTGGAATTTCGCGAACCATTAGAGATACAAAGTTAGTTTGAATAGCCGAAATTGTGATATTTTCGGAAGCGATTTTAATGATGTGTTTGTTTTTAAAAAATAATGCATAGGTAACTAGATAACTATTTTTATAAAAATAATTTTGATTCCAAAATCTTGACAGATAAAGAAAAAGTTTCAAATAAAAAGAAAACTTTGTATGCAGTGGCGTAGATAAATATTTTCTCTGTTACATATTTTTGAAGCACAAATTTATGATATTTTAAATACAATCAAACTTCATTGAGTTTTTTTTCTGATTTCAAAAACAAAGCTTTTTACAAAATGCGAATTCCACAATATTTATTAATAATACTTATGGGATCAAATTTATTTATAAAAACAAATATTGGAATACCGCTTTAATCCAACTAGGCTATGGCAACCATGTAATTTAAATTTGATTTTATTCCAATTTTTCATTTATTTAAAATACTAACTAAAATACTTATTTGTGTTACACATTGCAACGAATAAATTATAAAACTTTTCTTTATTTATTTTCAATGAGTTTCTTAATGTTTTATTTAAATATTATTTTAATTTCAAATGAAAAAAGGTTGAATACATAGGTTACTAGATTAAATTATTATTATTATCATTTGTATCGAGTCGGACTGTGGATTTGAGAACTCGGGTTCGATTTCCACAGCCGACAAATAGTTTTCACGATATTAAAATTATCCCTGGGTTCACTCTTTGTTAACATATTTGGGAGCCGTGATTTGACGCCTGGTAACCGCATTTCACGCACATAAATATATAACTTTCCGAAATCTGGTACGGCCAGTAATAGGTAAAACGCGTAATGATATATTTATATATTATTTTTATTTATTTAAACATTTTCTGTAAAGTCTAAATCACTTATGGCCAGTTTAATTGCCAAACGTGACATTTTATACTTTTACAGAACATTCAATAGGATAGATGGCACAGTGGTATACGTAGAGTCGGCCTGTGGATCTTGAGAACTCTGGTTCGATCCCCACAGCCGACAAACAATTTTCACCAATTTAAATCTACGCCTGTGGCTTCCCCTACACTAATATCTTTGGGAGCCGTTATTTGACGGCTTGTAACCGCACTTCACGCGAAGAAATACTTACCGAGATCTGCTATGCAGAGTGCCACACTCAGTAAGGGTAAAAGGCGTGATGATATATTTATTTTATTTTACAAAACATTCGATTTGCTGCCAAGTTTAATATTTAACTTGTCGCGATAAAACTGGCCGTAACAGATGTGCAGAATTATTACACTTCTCAACTAATCAAAGAGATTTGTGACCCACATAAACGTCTATTAAAATAAAATTAGTTTTTTAATAGAATAGAAGTAAAAAATGAATAGCTAGGGGTATTTTTGCTACCTTAAAAGCTAAATTATTTAATTTAAACAAAGAAGAAAAACTAATAAAAATTAATTATTTTTATAAATGTTTGATAACTAAACATCACAATTATAAAATAAACATATAATTTGCATGAAACCATAAAATGTGCATAAAATTATAGTATATGCACGAAATCTGAAATTATTTATTTTTTATGTACTATCAATCTTAAACAATAAATTATTTTATATGTTTCGTGCAAAAATCTAATTTTTATTATTGAGTATTTGCAAATAAATTATGCATTTATTTAATAGTGTTAGCTTTTCATGTTTGCTAGTATACGCAATCCAAGTTATCGTGGATATAACCTAACAAATTTGTTATGAAATAAAATAAGATTTTCTCCAAATTAACACACTTGATAATTAAATAACTATCAATACATCGATACTTGTGCATTTTAATCCGTCAGTTTGTTATCTCACATTCGTTATTTAATATCTTAGATTATTTAAGTAAAAAAACTAATTTTTGTTTATAATAATTATTAATAGAAGTGTAATATAATACAATATAATTAGATAAAATAAATGTTCTGTGAACTGGTAATTTTAACTATTTTTTTAATGGGACCACTCTACATATTCTGATTTTTATATTCTCGTAGGATGGTTCATCGATCTTTTTTTTACTCGATTATTGTAAATATTACGGAACATTTAAAAAAATTAAGTTTATTTTAAATTAAAATGCCCACATATCTGCAGTATAAGTTTGTCTACTGGGTTTTCCATTTTCGCGAAATGATATGTAATTTTATATTTTTAAATGGAACAAGCTATATGATTTTGTAAAATTGTACATATCTTTTGCTACTCTTTAAAATAGTTCTTATTCATTATAGTCTTAAAATGATCAGTACAGAAACTATGCATGTTTTTTCGTATAAATAATCACACACAGAACGTATGCCAAAATTCACCTAGAGTAAATACTATGTTAACTAGTTCATCTTTTGTATAATTCATTTTTACATTAACAAACTAAATAAATTAGAGCAAAATAGTTATTTGTGTATTAAGAGCCTTCGGCTCGCGCTGCAATTACCGTGCTCGAGTAACAAAGACACTTTACGCTCGTGATACACATATAATTTTTTCTACGGTTGCATCTTAAAATTATTAAAAAACGTATACGAATTAAAAATAAATTCATTTGTATCCTTGGTAACTATTGAAATAAGCGAGCATTTAATATCTTTTTCGCGCGTTGCCATTGGAAACTCGCGCATTGGAGACGCGCAAAAAATATATTTTTCGATTCTTCCACAGAAAACGTTAATTTTACGATGACAAATGAAAGCGTAAATGTCAACTTTTCATAGCAATCGTAGAAAAAGAAACTAAGTGAAAGAAGCAAGTACTATTTATTAAAGATCTGATAGTAACTAATCTAATTGTTTAAACAAGTGCATTCATGGCATACTTTCTATGTGCTTATTTACTAATAAAAACATTAATAGTTTCTGTACTGATCATATTAAAACTATAATGAGTAAGAACTGTTTTTCAAAATAATTGAGAAAAAAAATACAGACCGATGGAGCAGCTTGTATGTAAGTGAAGTTTTAACGTCTTATTTGTTTTAATGATTGTTTAAAAATTGGAGAAAAATTATATTATAAAGTATTTACTAGGCGTTTAGCTATACTCGTATGTGGTACGTGATTAGAAGTTTATAATAGTGTGATTTTTATATAAAGTTAACCATTTATCAATTATATATTTTATGCAAATACCTCATCTTCACTTTGACAACTAAATAGGTTTGATTGTTATAGTTTGGATCTGACGTTTTTATAGCAATATTTATATTAAGAGAAATACATTTAATTTCAACAAAAAATTTGGTAACTTTTATTTTACTGGCGAGTACACAGGTAAAATAAAAATAAAAACACAGTATAAATACTTATGGGGTAGATGGCTCAGTGGTATCGAGTCGGCCTATGGAACTTGAGAACACTGGTTCGATTCCCACAGGCTACAAACAATTTTCACCAATTTAAATCTATCCCTGTGGCTCCCCCTCCACTAACATCTTTGGAGGCCGTGATTTGACGGCTGGTAACCGCACTTCACGCTAAGAAATATATCACTTACCGAGATCTGCATACAGCAGAGTGCCACACCCAGTAATGGGTAAAAGGCGTGATGATATATTTATTTATTTATAAATATTTTAAATTTGTAATACAAAATTTGTTACCTACTCGAAGTAATATGTTATTTATTATTTTAAAATGATTAAAAACATATATTAAAATCAAACACGTGGTTTTTAATATTAAAGACTACATTATTTTGTATTAATGTTTTTATAATAGACCTGAAAATGTGCTAAAACTAGCCCGAAACGTGGTCAAATTGTATAACTACATAAAAGTCTAGTATTCTATAACTAAGAGTTAAATTTTATTATTTTTCTCCAATTCAAATAATATTTTTCAGCTTAATAAATAAATTCCTTTTTTTGACAGGCGCGGTGGCCGAGCGTGTTAAGGCACATCTCTTAACATACTGTGACGTCACCCGAGCCAAGGTTCGTCAGTTCGAATCCGCCTGTCGACAATGTGTGATTTGTCGTAAAATATAAAATACAGCTACATGTATTTATCACACTCGGGCGCTATAAGTTAGTCACTTATACGCCTTAAATAATGTAGCATTCGACTACGAAAACCGGCAGTACGGCAGTGTAAAAAACTGCGGCTCGGTGTGTCCGGTAGGCCCAGGCCCGATTTGGGCTGTAGCGCCACAGATGATGAGATGAAATAAATTCCTTTAATATCAATTTGATTCAAAAGTACTTATATAAAACACTGCAAGTATTAAAAAGTGTCACTTACCCCACATATTCAAATGTAAATGCGTACTATTTTTTTTTGTCCTTTATATACTATGAGTCTGTGGTATTCAATAACTTTGAAGTAATAATATAAACTATGTATTATAATTATCACCTTTTCGTGTTTTATATATTCTTATTTTTTATATTACTAGCTCCCACGTTGATTTAATTTTTATTACATTTTCAGTCTGGAAATACGTGAATACATTAAAAACAAATTAATATTATCTGTTTGCAGTTTACAATTATTGTATTATTGGACTTTAAAACAGACAATAAATAATTATTATTACGGAGCCAAACAGTTCTATGTTTAAAAAATATTAAATAAAACTCTAGGCAAAGTCTCACAAAATTCAGCCTCCGAGTCACCTTATGAGGGCATCGTCGGAGGACGGCCAGCACAGTTAGTAACCATTTGCGTAGCTTTTCAATTTTTTCGGTAGATGGCATTAATGGTTCGACAGAACTTCTCATGTCATCTTACCGTTTGTTAGAGATCTTATTCTCTGCTGGCACAGTTCTTCGTTACCAGCTTCTTCACATGAACTTTGTTCTAGGTGAAGAAGTGAGTTATACCATGCTGATGAGCTCTAACAAGAGCGAAACGCGTCCATGGTTACTAACTGTGCTGGCCGGCCTCCGACGATGCCCTCATAAGGTGACTCGGAGGCTGAATTTTGTGAGACTTTGCCTAGAGTTTTATTTAATATTTTTATTATACCTAGTCTCACCAAGTGCATGAATGACAATTAATTTTGTCTTTGTTGTTATTTCTATGTTTGAAAATTAGTATAACAATATAAGTAGAACATAAATTAAGGATTGTTAAAATTACGCACTGATTCGATCTGTAAATTAAAAGTAAAACAGGTATGTGTTAACATTTCTTGTAAATTTTTTATTTTTAAATGATGCGAATATGATGTTTTCTGGTTTCATGTTCCAAAAACTAAGATTCTTCATTTAAAAGTACTTTTCTAATAGTACCTCTGATCAGGAGTAGTACCTTTTATATTTATTATAGATACATAAGATAATAATTCAATTATAAATTCGTTTAAAAAATGGCGGCTTTAAGGGAGAAGACATGTATTCAAACGAAATAAAAATGTGTTTTTGGTAAATTTTACACCATACGCAAATCTATAAATTTATAAAAGTTTGCAGACGCCATCTATATAAATAGATGCATATTTGGAAACCAGTAAATTTGATCCAAATATTTAAATATTATTTCAATTGTATCTATGTCTTTTTTTACATGAAGATTGTTGTTTTGTTTATATTTAACCCTCTCTCCCTGCCCTCTCGATCTATATAAACGATTTTAAATTTTTCTTGTAACTACACGAAATTGGTACAGAATATTAAAAATAAATTGCAAGTCACTTATTTGTTCTCGTTCACAATTGATTGATATCCTTATACGCATTTCTATAATCATAATTATAATAAATTAAACCTTATTCTACATATTCTAGTGAAAAATAAAATAATGTACGGACATTATCATCTACGTAACGGCCCTTGGGGCATAAATTACTATTATTTAATTAGTACAATATTTTTTTTCTCATAGGAATATAAAGTAATATTTAACTAAGAATAGGTTAAAATTTATATATCAATTAATTAAATTGTAGAAAAATCTAAAATATTTCGAGATATATATCAAGTGTACTATGTTATCTTTTATTATTATTTAAAATAATATATTAATCAAAGTTATCTTAATCCTATAATCTTGGGGATTAACTGAAAATAAAATTAATTGTCGTATGATGTTCCAACAAGTAATACACAACACTTATATTACATTTTTATTGTGTTATTAACGAGTTGAATACAAATATTTGATTTCAATCAATTACATTCATAGTTTATCTATTTATAAAACAATTCAAGACAATTAGTACAGGAAATGTTGATTACAATCGCTTGACGCTAAGCAAAACTTTAAAAAAAATTATATAGTTTATTTAATGAAATATTACGAAAGGTTATTTGATTAGGAATTATATTTTTTCTACGATTGCTTTGAAAAGTGGACAATTATGATTTCACTTATCATCGTAAAGTTGACGTTTTCAATGGCAACGCGCGAAAAAGATTTTAAATGCGCGCTTATTTCAATAGTTACCAGGAATACAAACAAAACAGGAACTTGTCATATTGACAGTTGACTTCATGAATTCATTTTCAGTACGTAGACGTTTTTTACTAATTTTAGAATGCAATCGTAGAAAAAAATATGTTTGTATCACGAGCGTAAAGTGTTTGTTCCTCTTACACTATTGTAGCTCTAGCCTTCGGCTCGCGCTGCAATTACCATGCTCGAGTAACAAAGAATCACTTTACGCTCTTAATACACAAATAACTATTGTGTAACACAATTTATTTTTTTACACAACAGGATAATAATGCCAGGTACAAGTACAAGGATCTGTCTCACTAGAATACAGTTTTATTTTAACACTTTGTTGCCCAGTGACGAGTTAACTCGTCTTTTCATGCCCAAACCTTGTTGATCGGTGACCATGGTTCGTAAATATCATGATATTTATAATAAATATCAAAATATCTGATATATAGGATATATATCAGATAAATATCACTTTTTGGATATTTATTTTTTAATTTTAGTTTTTGTACACATTTATTATCACAATAGGAAATACAAAATAAATTATTACTCCTAAATAAAAAATTAACATAGGTTATGAAAAAAAGTAAATATACATTGAATAGATACACAAATATTATATAGTACTAAGAATAGTAAGAATATTTAAATAATCCTATATCCTAAATAGGGGCAAATCATCATCTTCTGATGAACTTCCTCAACATAGCGTTGCAGATAGACTCACTTGGCCAAATCCAATCTAAATTAGTTTTTTTTTGTAGTTTCTTTTTGGTTGAAATATTTAAACATAAAAACTAATTTACCGGCATTGTCGTTACCGAGACGATTACGTAATTGAGATTGGACAATGCCAAAAGTGGAGAAATATCGTTCCAGCCCTGCTGTGGCTGTTACAGCAGTGTGTAACTGTTCACATAGTTCAATAAATGTACTTTTATTTGGCCACTCTGACTCATTGATAGTTACACTTTTCCACCATATTAAAGGATTTGTATTTCTAAAATGAGTACCAAATAAACATTTTGGAAATGGTTCAGACTTTGCCGTTAATGACATCACAAATGGCACACAATTTGGATTTATGTCGTTGATGTGAAGTTAGTCAAAAGCTAATAAAGTAAGAATTATCTTTAGAATATAATTTTAACAGAATTTATGAAAGTAATAATGAGAGGTATACTGTATTTATTATAGACTATTTGATATTTTTATATAATGGATATATATATCTTCGAACCCTGTTTATAAGTTAACTGAAGCACGAGAAAATTAATGCCGTTGAGCGCGTTTCCATATCACATTTAGTTTTTGAGATATAGCCTCGGAAAAGTAGAAAAACTGAAAAATTCGAAAAATTTCACTTTTCCGGAGGCTATATCTCAAAAACTAAACAAGATATGGAAATGCGCTCAACGGCGTTGAATTCCCCGTGTCCGAATTGACTTATAAGCAAATTTTCATACAATTTTATGCAATTTAATATTTTTAATTATTTCCTAAGGGGTACCCCTTTGGTTTTTCAGATTTTAATTCAATTTTACCAAAAATCCTTAATCGTAGGATTATTAAAACGAAAATTTACATACATATGTATTTTGACCCACTGAATCCAGTGGTGCAATCTTCAAATGCATATGACTTCTGGTTTTCGAGAAAATGTTAAAAAACCGCTTTTTGCAATTTTTTTGGCGGAAAATTGAAAAAAAATAAAAATCGCTGAAACTATGTTTATAAGTTAACTGAAGCACGAGAAAATTAATGCCGTTGAGCGCGTTTTCATATCACATTTAGTTTTCGAGATATAGCCTCGGAAAAGTAGAAAAACTGAAAAATACGAAAAATTTCACTTCTCCGGAGGCTATATCACAAAAACTATTTGATATTTTTATATAATGGATATATATCATTGCAAAAATATGACGATATATATCAAAATAAATATCATGATATATATCGATCGATATATATCTTCGAACCCTGTCGGTGACGAATCAACTCGTTTCAAATTACAAAATAGTAGCCGGTGACATAACATAGTTTCTGTGTAAAATTGCCGGTCAACAAAGTGCTATAATTACAATGCAAATAATTTTTGTTCTTATTTCAGCAAATATTATTCTTCCTAGAATATTTTCAGTTTACTTATTGAAAATATAATTTTTTAGATGAAATTTCGCTCTTCAATCATTTTATGGCTGTTTTCCTTTTGAGGTTTGACTTGCTTATTTTTATTGGACTCAACAGTCAACAATTTTTGCTCATTCTGAGAATTAGATAATTTTTAGCTTGAACCACGTACATGTCTAGAAGTACTCATACTTTCTCATTATCTTTTTTTTATGCGCAGAGCCGGCTTAGGCCTTACAGGGCTCAACTCTGAAAGCTGTATAAATTAATATAATACTTAAAAACTGCAAGTTTAATAAGAAAGTATCAAGATCAAGGATTTATGCAGCAATTAAATTATAAAATTAATGGGGTAGGTGGTTCAGTGGTATCGAGTCGGCCTGTGGATCTTGAGAACCCTGGTTCGATCCCCACAGCCGACAAACAATTATCACCAATTTAAATCTACCCCTGTGGCTCCCTCTCTACTAATATATTTGGGGACCGTGATTTGACGGCTGGTAACCGCACTTCACGCAAAGAAATATATCACTTACCAGGATCTGCTTAGGCAGAGTACCACACCCAGTAATGGGTAAAAAGCGTGATGATATATTTATATTTTATTATTTATATTCAGAAAATGGATAAATTTCAATAATGTAGATAAATTTGTCTATAAAAGTAAAAAATGGTCAGTTTTTCCCATGATGATATATTTATTTTATTTCATATATAAATTATAAAATCAAATTAAATATTAAATTAAGTTTATATGTACCGGTTATACACAAAGTTAATAATTTGGGATTTCATTTTCTAACCGGATCTATAACAATTATTTTAAAATAAATATTATCTATAATTATTAAATAATACTTTTATTATGTATCTAACTCGAAATGTATAAAGATGCTCATATTGCACTAGTTTAATAAGAATTTAATATTCCACTGCCTATTTCCAACCAAAAGCAATCAAGTATTTTGTATGTTTCAAGCACATGGTTTGTCGTTTGTTGCTCCATATAGGTAAGGTTATGTACATAGTATTTTTGTTCCGTTTATTTACGTAAAGTGTCTTGTATATAATGGTTATATTATGTAGGTATTATGATTGCAAAACTTTGTTTCGGCTCGTATTGTAAACTGTATCCTGCTGTAATATAATTTAGATTATATGCTCATTCAGACGCGTAGGAATGCAATTTTTCTTGGGGGTAGAGAGGAGGAGAATTATAATGTGAAATTTACTGATTGTGCGATTCTGTCAACGGGGGATTTTAAATATACAAATTGAATAAATATATCATCACGCCTTTGACCCATTACTGGGCGTAGCACTCTGCCGAAGCAAATCTCGGTAAGTGATGTATTTCTTCGCGTGAAGTGTGCTTATCAGTCGTCAAATCACGGCCCCCAAAGATGTTAGTGGAGGGCGAGTCACAGGGCTAGATTTAAATTGGTGAAAATTGTTTGTCTTCTGTGGGGATCGAACTAGGGTTCTCAAGATCCACAGGCCGACTCGATACCACTGAGCTACCTACCCCAAAAACTAGAATATTTTAACCCTTCATGAAGTTCGCTATTGTTGAAATCACTTTTGTTTTAGTTTATTTATAATTTATTTGTGAAAAATATGAACAAGTACATAAATTATGTACGAGTTGCATACTAACCTTTTATGTTCGAATGCCTTGGAGGCGATTTGTTTTCTTAAAATATGTTAATGTGAAAAACTTTGTTCTTTCTGGAAGTGTTCGTTTTACTTTTGTTTGACAATGTAAGTAAATGAAGGAAACAATAAAAAATAATATGAATTTGGTACTTATGATATGTTGTAAACAAAGAAACGTAAAAAAAATAATTTCACACATGAAAACAAAAAAAATGCGTAGCCGTAGTGATGTAATATCTTTTTGAATGAATTTCTTGAATATATAAATGAAATACAGAAAGAAAACAGGACAGCGCCTACGGCGATTGTTTTTCCTATTTTCTCCTAAAGCCGGTCCTGTTCCAATATATAAAAACTAATTTTGATTTGCTTCATAATTAATGTGAACTTTGGAAAGAATCTGAGATATTCTTTTTGATTCATAGTTTTCTTATCAGATGGGATTTAGTACATTAATAATAGTTTTTTAATCAATTTTTAACTCTTGACTTATCAAATAACAATGGTCATAAGTACCAATTTCCTCTAAAATTTCCACAAATTACGCGCTTGTGCTTTGTTTATTGCAGTGAGAAATTGCAAGGATATAAAACAGTCTTTATTGAATTTAAAGCCTTAGTATGATGATTACGGTTTCCGGTATAACTTTTCAAAAACAATATAGTTTAATGATAAGCCTACTTCCCTTTACAGTTTTCTGCGTAATTGTGTTATCGCGATCAATCAGATATCTCAAGTGTTGTGTGCACTGAAATCGGAGGTATATAAACTATACTGCATGTGTTCATTTTAAACAGTTAATTATTTGTGAACCAGTTAAACCAAAGCATCCTAAATATGAGAGGTAAGTTATTTAACCTTTTAACAATAAGAGATAGATATGTAGATTTATATAACATATTAACTTATAATATAACATATCGTATTTAGTACAGATGGGCGAATATCAAATTTCGCGAATTCGAATATCGAATACGAATATTAATCAGATCTCGAATATTCGAGGTACTCGAATATACGATTACTCCTAAAAGTTAATATATTTATTATTAATAATTATTTAATTATGTCATTTTTATTACTTGAATGAAGTTGTTAAGATAAAATAAAATTAAAACAAAAAGTACAAACAAAAAAGAAAAAGATGAAAACTTCAAATTTAAGGTGAAACGTACGGGCTGATGTTGGCGAAAAACAAATGCAATATTACTTGATTATTGACACTGTCTATAAATTGCATTTAATTTGATTAGTACCATAAAATAACTATATTTGACTCTTTTCAATGTAAAAAAATAAAACACTAAATACCAAATTAATCTATTAAGTTCTTTCCATTTAATGCAATTTATTTTACTTCTTTTGGGATTCTTGCTATTATATAGAATGTCTCATGAACTAAATGTAGGCGAATAAAATGGAAGATTATTTTTTTATTGCAATTATTGACTTGACAGAAAAAGTTTTAGACAAACATTGTAGGGAAATAAATTTTTGGTCTAACTCTGTCTGAAAATTTAATTCTATTTTTTTTCATTACTACTCGTATTAAAATCAAGTTTAAAATATGTATGTTATAGTTACACGTTATACATTTGTTTTGCATTTGTTCTCTTTCATGAGTAATTATATAAATAACATCAGGTTTAAAATTAATTTTATCAGTATTGAAATAATATTATGCTAATTTATTTACATGTAGAGTTTAATTTTCTGCTGCTTTTACTTGAAACTTTTTTCTGTAACGTAATCCGAGAAACAATATACAGTGGAAAACTAAATTTCTCATGTTCTTGAGATACCTAGTATATAAGTACCTTGTTTGTTTTATTTAGTTTTGTTAGTCTGTCAGTAAGTAATTATTATAACCATGAATTAAATAGTAATTTTATTCTAGGATTTCTGTTGATGACACTCATTGCTTTGACTGCTACTCAGTCATTCGCGATTCAATGTCCACCAGATGATGGATCAGGAGACATATTACTTCCAAACCCAGCTGATTGCACAACATTCTACAAATGTTTGAACGGCGTCGCAGTTTTAATGCCTTGTCCTGGAGGACTAGAATGGAGCGCTGCTTTGAAAAGATGCGAATATCCTGAAATCGCTCAGTGTGAAGAAACAGACGAGAAACCAACAACTATTTCTTCTACTGTTGGTCCAACTACTTCACCCAAACCAAGACCAGACAAATGCCCAGCAGAAGATGGTCCAGAAGATGTTCTTTTACCAAACCCAGCAGACTGTGGAAGCTTCTTCAAGTGTCTAAATGGCATACCTTATTTGATCCAATGCCCAGTTGGACAAGAATGGAGTATTGCATTAAATCGTTGCGACTTCCCTGAAATCGCTCAATGCAAAGAAACTGCAACTCAACCACCAACCAAACCTACAGGTCCTACAGTAAGTACTCCAAGACCTGACAAATGCCCTGCTGAAGATGGCCCCGACGATGTCTTATTACCGAACCCTGAAGATTGTGGAAGTTTCTACAAATGTTTAAATGGAGTGCCACATCTCATTCCATGCCCTCCTGGACAAGAATGGAGTATTGAACTCAGTCGTTGTGATTACCCTGAAATCGCACATTGCTCTGGAGTCGCCACCAAGCCAACAACTAAACCTACATCTTCTCCTCCTACTTCTAAGCCTCCTGTAGATGGTTGTCCAGCTGAAGATGGCCCTGAAGATGTCTTGCTCCCCAACCCAACAGACTGCGGTAGCTTTTACAAGTGCCTTAATGGAATTCCTCATTTAATTCCTTGTCCTTCTGGTCAACACTGGAGCATTCAACTCAACAGATGTGATTATCCATCAATTGCTAATTGCAAAGAAACTGGAAAACAATTCATTAAATTGACTTTCCGACCAAAAGAAAACAGCTGCCCTGCTGAAGATGGTCCTGAAGACGTCTTGTTGCCTAATCCTGCTGACTGTGGAAGCTTCTACAAATGTTTAGCTGGAGAACCTGTCCTGCACTACTGTCCACCAGGTTTGGAATGGAGCGTTGAATGGAACAGATGTGAATACCCTGAAATTGCGCAGTGCGTTGAAACCGAGTCTAGTTTGGCACCGGAACCTACAACTGCCGGTCCAACCAATCCTACTAAACCACCAGGTGAAAGACCCGACCATTGTCCAGCTGAAGATGGCCCTGAAGATGTTCTTCTTCCCAACCCTGATGACTGTGGAAGCTTCTTCAAATGTTTAGGAGGTGAACCACAATTGATTCTTTGTCCACCAGGTCTCCACTGGAGTATTGAACTTAACAGATGTGAATATCCAAATGTAGCGAAATGCGAAGAGAAGAATTATTTTAAATCTTTAAAGTATGATTCTGAATGTCCTATTCATAATGAGGGATTAGATATTCTGCTCCCGAACCCAGAAGATTGTTCAACCTATTTTCAATGTTCCAATGGAGTAAAGATTTTGAAGAAGTGTCCTGAAGGAACCCTTTGGCATATTGGTGCAGGTAGATGTGATTTTGAACATCTTGCTGTTTGTGCTTCTTAAGTGTATCCATACTAGTTTTCATCAAATAATTTTAAATTGTAATTTTCGTTTTGTATATAATACGTTCTAATAAATTATTATCATTTTACAAATTACTTACTCTGTGTTTTGTTTGAACTTGAAGTAGCTAGTCCCTTTGTAGTAATAAAGTATTCTTTATCGAAATCATGTTCTTAAGGAATGCTTCTTTGAAGATAAATGTGGAATTTATAAATCAAGTGGGTGTAATCTATCGCAATAAGTTGTTCGCGTCAAAATGTTAAACATTATGAGCTAGTAAGGTTTCCATCTATCGCAAAATACATTAATTATATAGATACTTCTTTTTTTTAAGTGAGCTTTATCAATATTTATTAGATATCTTGTTGATAGATGGCGAGAAAGTTGTAGAATTTATAGACTGATAAAAACAAGTAATTTATTTAAGACAATCGTGTTTCAAGTGGTTAATCGTTATTAAATAATTATGTTTGTTATTACGCCCGTATAATATTAAATTTAAAATGAAAATAAAATAAAACTTGTTCCATTTCAGTTAAATTATTTTTGAGATTTAACACATCTTAACAACAGCATGATTTTATTCAAAAACATAAACAACACAATTTTAATATATTTTACACAATCATAAATATTATATATTATTTATTATTAATATACAGACATTGCAAGTATAATTAATAGGCTTCTTAAATTTCTACTGTAATTCACAAAATAGCTGATAATTTTTTAATGTTTAATGAAATATTTATTCATCTTCAGACAATTTCCATGCAAAAATTCTAAACTAAACTCAGCATACAGAATCGTATTTTAGTTCTATTGAACCCCAGCCCTAATACAACCCTGTATGCGTAATTTTATATCAATAATCGTACAGTGAAACTTTGGAGCCCATTTTATAATTTAATTTTTTATTTTCTCAATGAAATTAAATTGCCATTGGAAATTATCTAAGAAGTTGGAGATACTGGAAACAAATGATAGGTGACTCTACAGCGGTTGTTCCTGACTTCCAGATTCTCTGGATGTCTGAATCTAGTAGACTGGTCTTAGAAGTTCATCTAAGGTTAGTTGTCCGTCTCCGTTTGCGTCTACGAATTTGCGGAGTACGGTTCTGGCAAATGCTGGGTTCGAATCCATTTTCTCGGCGATCCATTCCACAGGGAAACTACAACAAAATATATATTATTAATAATTAATATATATATATATATATATATATATACAGGGTGAGTCTGGGAAGACGCCCCCCCTTTAACTTTTTTATTATGAGTAATAGAAAAAAATGGTTCATATGAAAGTTTTATTATTTTAAATATACTATTTGATGGCAGATGTAGATATTTTTTATAAAGTCAGGTTTACAAGATACGACTATCAACTTTTATTTTTTAAATAGCAACCTATAATTATTTTACTAAAATATAAACCGCCATTTTTTTCTCTTTTCAACGGTGTATTAGTTTTTATTAATGTGTCTGAAAAAATTCGAGAAAAATAAGAAAATTGAGAAATACTAGAAATAATTTTTATACAAATATTATAGGTGGCTATGTGAAAATAATTTGTTTTAAGTTGTTTTTGTTACTGAATTTGTTGCTTTAGTTTGTTAAGTTATATAACACTGTTACATTTTGTTTATTTTCACATAGCCACCTATAATATTTGTATAAAAATTATTTCTAGTATTTCTCAATTTTCTTATTTTTCTCGAATTTTTTCAGATACATTAATAAAAACTAATACACCGTTGAAAAGAGAACAAAATTGCGGTTTTTATTTTAGTAAAATAATTATAGGTTGCTATTTAAAAAATAAAAGTTGATAGTCGTATCTTGTAAACCTGACTTTATAAAAAATATCTACATCTGCCATCAAATAGTATATTTAAAATAATAAAACTTTCATATGAACCATTTTTTTCTATTACTCATAATAAAAAAGTTAAAGGGGGGCGGCGTCTTCCCAGACTCACCCTGTATAGTAGGTATGCATTTTTTTGTAAGAAAATTTGATGTAACTATTCGAAAACTTGGATGAAGTTTGTGCTATTTTATTTTTTTAATTTTTATTTGTGTTACTCTGTAACACAGAAATTTAATCCCAATTACAGTATAGGGTCCGCACTCACCGAGCCCCTTTGTAGTAGTTTATATAATTTTTAAAATTAATTTAAATTAAAAGAAATATTTGACTTACATATTCAGTCAGTATTTTATGTTGCTAAGTAACTAGACACTCACGTTTGTTTCATTACCTGCCTAGGCAGGAAATATGTTATTTTCCTGACTAGGCATACAAAGCAAAGCTTTCCTGAGTCTTAAAGGTCAGGCAAATGTTAATTTTCGTATCAGTTTCAGGTAAATAACTATTGATCATTGCATACCGAAATATTAATAATCTATACAGTAATGATGAAATATAAGGTTTATCAGCAATTTATCGGTCAGTAACAGAAAATGACCGAGTCATAGAATAAAAAGGATTTACATGACCTATTACAGTGCTTCTCAAACTTTTGGATGGAAGCTCCATTTGGTTCTAGTTTTGTTTAGTCCTATAATTTAGGAACTACTAATTGATTTTTTGAATTTTGACTCATTGAACTAATCTTGTGAAGCTATTTGCTAATTTAACTAACTCTGTATCTTTTATAAATCGCAAAATAGCAATAGTGTACCACTTAATATAAACACCCCGTGTATGTTTTCTTCGATGACTGTTTATGTTATTATTTAATTTCATCTATTTTTTGTTCCAAAAACTCGTTTTTTTACTATTATTTCTTTAAATTTTGTATTTAAAATAAATAAATAAATATATTATTACGAGTTTTACCCATTCCTGGGTGACACTATGTCATAGCAGATCTCTGTAAGTGATATACAGGATGTTTCTATACCTCTGCACGAAACTTTAATGACATATATTATTTGATATACTGATTACAGAACAAAAAGAATATGTTTGGAATTCGCAAAAATTAAGGTATTTCATTCCTAGCGAACATTTTCAGTGTCACTGGTTTAATAGTACATTTAATTATTTATAATTATGTTACTAATGAAATAAAAGTATAAACACTGCCTACAAATAATCATTTATTAATTAGTTATTATGTAGGTACCTGGTGTAATGCCTTATTTTTATTTGAATACCTAGTCTGATTTCGTATACGGTATTGAAAGGGTAAGTTGTTGTGGAAGAAATTTGAAAAAAATGTATAGCAACAGTGAATTAGTGGATATACTGTAAGTGTATGAAGAAGCGGCGCAAAATTCCGAATTCAATCAGTGACACTAAAAGTGTTTGCTAGGAATGAAATACCCTAATTTTCCGAATTTCAAAAAAATTGTTCTATAATCAGTATATCAAATTATATATATATTAAAGTTTCGTGCAGAGGTATAGAAACATCATGTATATGATAATGTGGTGAAAATTGTTTGTCGGCCGTGGGAATCGAACCCAGGTCCTCAAATCACAGTCCAACTACATCCAACTTAGCAAAAATGTTATATTTATTGTTAAATAAATTTTGAAAAATGTATGGCGCTTTTTATTATAAAAACCTGCCTGTAAATAAACTCTGCTTACGCCGCGGGATGTTTTAATTCAAGTTTTTTATCAATAAATATATTTAAACTTAATAATGTCACAGATATGATCAAAATTATGCAAATTAAAATTTAATTTACGTCTTTAATAATATTATATGGTGTTTATGGGTTCGCCTATGTAGGTGAAAAAGGTGCAACAAATTATTATAAATAAATTTAATTGATAAGACAGTGAATACAATAAACATAAAACATAATGACACTTTTTTATTTAAAACCGTATTTCACATATTTTACATATATGATATTTGTTGATTATTTAAAGTTCTCAATGTCCTCAGGCTGTCATAGCGAATTCTTACATTATCTTTTTAACATTATACAAAAAGTTATGGATAATTACCTTTTAAAATTTCTTTTTTGTTGTGTTATTTACATTTAACTACATTTTATTTTACTGACCTTTACAATCAAACTCACATTGTGAACTAGCTTCTAAACACAAGTTTAAATATTTTTGTAAACGAGCTGGTGTATAAAAAGATTATATTTTCTGGTATTAATTAATTTATTCATATATTTTTGTATGTTATTCTCCACAGCAAGAACTTAACCCCAATTATTATACATATTTATAGAGGAATTCGAATTCTAAATCATTCAGATACAATTAATGTATTGGGGTTTTTTAACACAAAGGGGTAGGTGGCTCAGTGGTATCGAGTCGATCTGTGGATCTTGAGAACCCTGGTCCGATCCTCACAGCCGACAAACAATTTTCACCAATTTAAATCGACTCCTGTGGCTTCCCCTCCACTAATATCTTTGGGGGCCGTGATTTGACGACTGGTAACCGCACTTCACGTGAAGAAATATATCACTTACCGAAACCTACTACCGCATAGTGCCACATCTAGTAATGGGTAAAAGGCGTGATGATATATTTACTTTTATTTTTTATAGAAAAAATGTTGTTTGTATTTCGTGGACAATAATTATTGACTTATTTAAGTAAATTGAAGGAAAACAATCAACAATAATATTAATTTAATACTATTGATGTGTTGCAACTAATGAAATCTGACAAAAAATAATTTGAGAGCGTGCGCGAGATACTCATTTGGCGCATTATGCCTATGGCACACTGGTCGATGAGCGTCGATGACCATCGATGAACTCCTCGATGAAACAACAGAACGCACCCGTCATCGACGAAAATTAGAGGCTCCTCTATTTCCATCGAAGAGCTCATCGATGAAACGAACGTATCTCATTTCACTCGTATCTTTTGTGTCTCACTTCACGTTAGCATATTTTTGAAATTTAGTTGTTCTTTCTCAACTTTAGAAGCTTTTATTGTTTGTCAATGAAGAGTGCGTTCTGTTGTTTCATCGAGGAGTTCATCGATGCTCATCGACGCTCATCGACCAGTGTACCATAGGCATAAGGGTGCAAAATACGCGTTGTCATGGTAATGTAAATGAATAAAAACTCTCATACTTCGCGTATTGATATTAGTGAAAAAATGAACATTTTTTTTCAGTTGTAGAAAAATATATTTTTTAACATACAAATTCAACAAATGCGCTCCTCGAATTTGTACGCTCTAGCTTACCACACAGTTTTTAGGATTGTGCAGGATGAATATAATAGTCAATGCTATCTCATTTGATGGGAATTAATTAATTTGAATTTAAAGCTAATTAATCTTGATTTTATACTTGATAAAAATTAATTTGTTTAGTGAAAATAAAATAATGCTTTGTGAATTTTCCTTACTATTGAATTTATTTAGGTTTATAAACCAAACATAGAGATACAGGGTGTTTCAGGACTAGTGTAACAAACTTTAACAGCTTATTCCTGAGGTCATTTTGAGCCAAAAATATCATATGAACATAGGTCCTATTCCTTCTAGTTACCAAAATACAAGAGGTTGAAGTTCTATAAATAACACGGCATTTTCAAATTTTTGTAATCAAGATACTTTCGGAAAACATAAATGCGCGCAAATAGGGGATGGGAAAGTTGGCTTCTATTTGGATATCTGTCTTGGTATTCTCTGGACGCATAACGGGCATTACCATTACATAATCCATAAATAAAAATCATATCTGCATATTCAGCAGTACTATAACCATCCATTATGATACAAAAATACAATCAAAAGTACAACAATTTTTAATTAAGCCAAATAAGGTATGACTTTTCAATAAAATTCTTGTTTTCCGAAAGTATCTTGATTACAAAAATTTGAAAATGTCGTGTTATTTATAGAACTTCAACCTCTTGTATTTTGGTAACTAGAAGGAATAGGACCTATGTTTATATGACATTTTTTGCTCAAAATAACCTCAGGAATAAGCTGTTAAAGTTTGTTACACTAGTCCTGAAACACCCTGTATTTTAAAATTGAAATTATTTGGTGGAAGTAATCCTGCTAACCTCTCAGGTAATCCTTCAACAACTTCCGCATTCAATCCATTGTCGTCGAGATCAGCGAGGAAGTCCTGGTCACTAGCCCTCTTGCCGAACCCTCTGCCGACGTTGAGAGGCATAGACTTGAACCCTCTGATGGCCCTCGCCTGCTTGAACGTCGGCTTCTTCAGGTAGCGCGCCTCACTCGCCGACAGCGAGCACAGTACCAGGATCAGCACGGTGCCAAGCAGAATCGCCATGTTCGACCAGTTCCTCATTGTGGATGTCTGCAAGAAGAAAGATTTTTGTTAGCTGGTATGGGAAGGTGATTTAAATATTTTGTTTATTTTAAAGGGGTAGATGGCTTAGTGGACTGTTGATTTGAGACATTAAAATTATCTCTGTGACTTTCCCTGTACTAATATTTGGAGACTGTGATTTAACGGTATAAATATATCACCTCACTTACTAAGATCTGCTACGGTAGGGTGTCACACCCAGTAATGGGTAAATAACATAATTATATATTATTACTTATTTTGTATTTTCTCTCATTAGATTGCAGACATCAATTTTAATCTGCCAGAGCTATGGTAGTTAGTGTTTTATTAAACACACAAAGAATAACAATTTACAACAATTATTATTACTTGAAATCAGCTAAATAATATAAAAAATAAAAAATACTAAAAATTTCAATTGAATTTCTCTCAATATTTTTATTATGTAAGGATGTAGAATGGTCACATGGTTGAATTAAGATAAAAAATACTCTATCGAACAGGCCTAAAAAATATGTATAATCTCATTGGAAATAAAATAACTTTGTGTTGTAACTTGAGAACCACTGGTTTAAAAAAATATTTTATTTTTTAACCAGATGTCCCCCTTGGTCTTCTACAACATTGCTTTATAATATTTTTTTGTAGCTATAATAATAAAGAAAATATAGGCTGTGGTTGGTCTCACTGTTACACCCTGTATTTATATATATAAAGAACAGTTGTAAAAACAATTAAACATCAATAATTTTCGTTGTCTGTAAACTGAATTATAATTAATGTCAATTAAATCATAATATATTTAAAAAGTTATTGATTAAATATATTAAACAATAAGAAAATAAACGTTGAGTAAGATATTTCATTCAAATGCTACCTCTTGTGGACAGTTTATTACGTTGGTACGTGCAGATTAGATGCATACAAATGTCATGTGTGTTTGTGAAGTGAAGAACATGTGGTGTTTGTTTTGTAAGAATTGGATATAAAATGATGTTTATTTGAAATATTGTAGTGCAGTTTATAGTTTATCTATGTGTATAGTTCACGACATTTATTAGTGTGGCGTTAAACGACTGACGGTACGAAGATAACCTCACAATTTGAATTGAAGGTATGGTAAAACTGTTAATAATATTTTGATTCTGTATTTTGTTCGTGTGAAAATATAATGACATAAGTTTAGTACACAAAAATACTAATACGAATTTAAATAATTTGCTAATTCACATTTATTATTTTCCGATATTTATGAATCGTATAACTTGGTACATTAATATTTTATAAACAATACTACCATAATATGGACTGTAAAGAAAACAAAAACATAGTTACAATGCAGAGGTATAGAAAATTTGTTTTATTTAATCAACAGATAAACAGAAATAAAACATTTAATAATAAAAATAAATATAAATTAATTAATACTTTTTGCATGAAATACTGTTTATAAAATATCAGGTAGGAAAATTATAATTTAATCCCACCAAGATGGGGGTGTCATTCCTGCATTAGGATCTTCAGGATATTCGTTATCATTAGGGTAGTCATCATTAGGGTAGTCATCCTCAATTATCTCTTCTGTTGTTGTTGGAACTTCAGTTGTAGTTACAGGTACTGGTTTTTTAGTTGTTGTTGTCGGGGCTGCAGTTGTTGTTGTAGGAACTGGTGCTTCTGTTGTTGTAGGAGCTTTGGTTGTTGTTGTAGGAGCTACAGTAGTAGTTGCAGGTGCTTGTGTTGTTGTAGGAGCTACAGTTGTAGTTGTAGGTGGTTCTGTTGTTGTAGGAGCTACAGTTGTAGTTGTAGGTGCTTCAGTTGTAGTTGTAGGTGCTTCAGTTGTTGTAGGAGCTTCAGTTGTTGTTGTCGGGGCTACAGTTGTTGTAGGAGCTTCAGTTGTTGTTGTCGGGACTACAGTTGTTGTCGGAGCTACAGTTGTAGTTGTAGGTGCTTCTGTTGTTGTAGGAGCTACAGTTGTAGTTGTAGGTGCTTCAGTTGTTGTCGCAGCATCAGTTGTTGTTGTTGTAGGAATCGGTGCTTCTGTTGTTGTAGGAGCTACAGTTGTAGTTGTAGGTGCTTCAGTTGTTGTCGGAGCATCAGTTGTTGTTGTTGTAGGAACCGGTGCTTCTGTTATTGTAGGAGCTACAGTTGTAGTTGTAGGTGCTTCAGTTGTTGTCGGAGCATCAGTTGTTGTTGTTGTAGGAACGGGTGCTTCAGTTGTTGTTGTGGGAACAGGTGCTTCTGTTGTTGTAGGAGCTACAGTTGTTGTAAGGACTGGTCCATCTGTTGTTGTAGGAGCTTCTGTAGTTGTAATAGGTTTATCAGTACCTGGAGGTTTCGTTTCTGTTGTGATAGCTTCAGTAGTGACTGGTAAACCTGTTGAAATAGTTGGTTCTGTTCCGGGGTTTATAGTTGATGATGAGTTACTGCAATCTGCGTTCTCAGGCCAGTCGCATAATTCAATTTCTGAATTCCAGTGTAATCCTTTCGGGCACAATTGTAACACAAGTTCACCATTTGCACACCGATAGAAACTAGCACAATCTTCTTTATTTGGTTGACGTTCACCGCAACTACATTCAGTTTCAGGAAGAACTGGTGTCGTCACCGATGATTCAGATGTAGTTTTCTCTGGAATTGATGTTTCAGTTGTTGTAAGTTCAGGCTCTGGAGTAGTGGATTCTTTTGTTGTTGTTTGAGCTGGAGTTGTTGAATCCGGGATTTCAGCTTCAGTTGTTGTTTCTGGAGCTGGTTCAGTTCCTTCTGAAGAAGGAGAATTTGTTACTGAATCATTAGTAGTTGTTTCTTCAGGGTCAGTAATCGCACCAGGAGTAGTGGTCTCAGGTGCTGGTTCAGTTTCAGTGGATGGTTTCTCAGAAGGTGTAGAGTTGTTATCTGTTACTGTACCACTTGAAGTTGTTGTTTCTGGTTCCGAAGAAGCAGTTGTTGTTTCACTTACATCACCAGATCCTTCAGTCGTAACTTGTGTAGTTTCAGGTTTTGAAGTAGTCGAATCATCAACAGTTGTTTCAAGCGGATCAGTTACAGTACCAGCAGTAGTGGTATCTGATGCAGGTTCAGTTGGTTTTTCTGATGCCGTGGAATTTGAGACTGGACTATCACTAGTTGTTTGTGAAATGTCGTCATCATCTGTTGTTTCGATACTTTCTTCAGTAGTGACATCACCAGATCCTTCAGTTGTTACTTCAGTTGCAGGTGAGGCAGATTCAGTTATTGTTGAAATTTGTTCAGTTGTTATTATTTCTACAGTAGTATTTTGAACTGGTTCAGTTTCTGTAACTGTAGTAATTTCCTGGGTTGTGGTTGTTGTTGGTTCAGTTGTTGTTGCTTCAGTTGTTGTCGGAGCAACAGTTGTTGTTGTTGTTGTAGGAACCGATGCTTCTGTTGTTGTAGGAGCTACAGTTGTAGTTGTTGGGACTTCTTCTTTGCAATTTGCGTTTGCAGGCCAATCGCAAGTCCAAACTTGATTATTCCATTGTAGATTTGGCGGACATGGCATTACGACATAATTTCCATGAACACATTGCAAATAACTGTTGCAATTTGTTGGATTAGGAGCGTATTGTTCTTGAGAACATCCTTGTCCTGATGTAAGGTCAAAGCACACTATAGCTAGTATACTCACAAATATTGCTGGAAAGAAGGTATCATTTCAGTTTATTTAAGATCATTCTATGACATTTTAACTTACCTGTATTCGTTTTCATCTTCTCAGTGCGAGTAGTTAACAATTCAAGGTGGCGTAGTATTTATATGATTTTTATTTATCAAGAAATGAGTGAGATAGTCGTGAAATCCTAATAATTCTATTTTTACAATTGACCTAATCTTTACTCCAGGAATCTCGCGAAACAAAGTCTTTCAGCCATCAATCAAACAAGTTGTTAAATCCTATTGTGTTAATTATCTCGAATAACGGAGTGTTTTCGCTACGTATTTTATTAATTTATGGTAGATAAGAGGGATTTAATAAATAAATATTGAAACTTTTATTGACCTAGCGACTATGTCATAAATTTATCACGATATATAATAATCCTTGCAAATTCTTAACTTGATTATTATATTTTTATGAATGAATCCCGTTTTGTGAATAGATTTATCGCATTGACGCAAAACTGAAATAAAGTTAACTTGATTATTACCTATTTTTTTAAATTTTATTGTGTATTTCCGATAGCATTAGATAATCATTTGTTGATTGTATACCTCTTGGTTAAAGATATTATATATTTATACATAAGTGAGAGAACATCTAGACATCAGATGTTGATGTTACAGTTTAAAACTATTTTTTTATCGTATGTTTTATAATCTCATTTCTCATATAAACAAATATAATAATATTGTGAGAAAAAGTTATTTGTTTATTGTAAATATAAACATATAGTTATATAAGTTTGTCGAGGAATTCAAAACTGTGCTATTTGAGTAAATATTATCTTATTATATATTCATATACAGTGTGTTTATATTAAGTGGAGCACCATTGCTATCTCGAGAAGTATAGGATCTATGCAGGGGCGCCGAGAGAAAAAGCGGGCCCCGGGAAAAAAATAATTCGGGCCTCCTTTAACTTTGAATATTTATTAATTAAATATAAGATACCAAAAAAAATATATTTATAAATATATGTATGACAACAATAAGAATTATTAATATCTAAATAAAGTTATAACAATATAAATAAAATTAAATACAAAATTCTGAGTTAATTGGTGCAGCGATGTGTATTGTATACTCACTGTATGACTATCTAATATCTAGTTGCATATTCGATAAATGCAGGGGATACCAAAACAGCACTACGCACAAATGTATAGAGCCTTTGCCTATGTGTATTGTATACAATGTAGTAGAAAAAAACAAAAATGCAACAATGTAATAATGTACTTTTGAATAGTGTATAAATTTATTTAAAATTTGCAAGTGGGGCCGGCCCTTCATCAAGCATTTCGTCATTTAGTACTTTATACAATGTAATAAATTGTAGAAAACGTGTATCAGACATTTCGTTATACATGTTTTAGTAAAGAATATAAAAAATTGGTGAAATAGTAGAAAATTAAAAGCAATTTATAAAATAGCATCACATCCAGGCCCTTTGAATTCCACGGGCCCTGGGTATTTTACCCCACCTACCCTCCCCTCTCGTCGGGCCTGGATCTATGAAGTCTGTTAAATTAACAAACAATTTCTATTTTATAAGACTAGTGCAATGAGCGAAACAAGAATTCTTTTAGACTAGTGGTAATCAAAATATGGATTCGAACCTATTCTTTTTGCGGAAGGGAATTTTATTCTGAAGTCGGTACCCTCATATTACAATTTTTGAGAAAAATTTATATTAATTTGATATTAATTTAATTTAAATCGCAAAGAAATCAGCGTACTGTGTAAAAAAGAAATGAACAAATCATAATATGATTGTTTGTTTAATTAATTATTAAATGTCAATATGACTTTTTTTTTTAATTTCGATAATTGATGAAGAATAATATCAGTTGTTCATTTATTTCTTACACAGCTCGCTTACGGCTATGTGATTTAAATTAAATTAATGTAAGTATACATATTTCTAAAAAGTTATTTGACTTAAATTCAGAATGAATTTTTTTGCACGCAAAAATGAAAATAAATTCTTATTTAAAATAAAAAGTTGCAAAAAATCATGTTTCGCACTTTAAATATAAATTGCTTGCTAATTTAACCGACTTCGTAAGCTCCTACACTTTTTGAGATAACAATGGTGCTTCACTTAAAATAAACATTCTGTATATAAATATAAGCTCAAATTTTAGAATAATTTATTGCTGTATTAAAGGTATTAATATTTTTTTACATTAATCTCTTTATTTAAAAACGTACATTATTTGCAATTCATTATCTACATGTATTAATTCTTTTTGCCAATTATTGCACATATTCGTAATCTAAATATGGCGAAATATGGCAAAAATATCTATGATGAAAAAACTTGATAATAGGTATCGCATTTAATTTGAAATATAAGAATTTCGAATAATTCTGCAAATAACTAAGAGAAAAATAAGCGCATGATTGTAATTAAAGTGATTAGATTAAAAACGGATTAGTATGTGACTGTGATTTTATCAGTAAAAGTATTAAAGATTTCTTAGAGAATGGCCTTGTACAAAGTTTTAAAACTATACTAAAATAGTTTATAATATTTAATTTTGTATTTAAATTATTCCTGCATACTGAAATGATCGTGCAAGTGAAAATGCAATAGGATATACAAGTGTTTCAAGGGTACCCCATGGAAAAACGTGTGTTTTCCAATGGCCTTTTAACGTGTATTATAATATAGTATTGCATTTTCATTCGTACGATAACATAACATCACGCTATATCCCATTAAATGGGGTAGCACGAACCCCTGAAACATTCGTAGAGCATCCACTAAAAGATTCATAAAAAAAATCAGTTCATGTCAACATAAATTTATATAGTAAGTTATTGCAAATAACATTCATATTCACTTGAATTTTAACAAATTGTATTGAAGTTATCTTTGTATAGTCAAATTAATTTGATTCTCATTCAGTCATTACATTGAAAATCCGGACGTTTTCATAGCGGCCCGAACTTTCATATTTTCCCGCCATTGTTAACCTCAAATGAGCTAAACAATTTGTATGGATGCGAAAAATATAATATTATTAATTTTTTTTGTTGCTAGTCGTTATAATATCCACTTTGAAATGTAATTCTGGAGTAATGAACTCGGGACTTCTTTATTATTAAAATATAAGTTAATAAGGTTACAATATCGTGGTTATTAAAAATGTAACATACTTTCACACTCGTGGGAAATATATATCATTCCATGCTTGTTGTACAATACACTGTTATTGTTATTACTTGGAAATAAGTCGTGGGATATGAAGTTACACATTACGTTAATGTAAATACACAATAAAGGTTAAAATTATTAAATGATTCAATAGTTATAGATAAACATATTTTTCTAGTTCGATTTTCGGTATATCATATATAATTAGAACGCATTTTTATTTTAAAACTTATTTTATTTATAAATTGTGATACGTATTGACGATTGATACATGAGTAAAGTCAATGTTTTGACATTGACTTCGACATGAAGAATATTGGCAATTCGAGCTATATTACATCATATACCTTTCATTACTATCTAATATTTTAAATATAATAATGTCAACAAACTATGAATAAAATGTAAAATTTACCGACTTGAAACACAATAAATACATTTGACAGCAGAAAGATACTAATATTTAATACCAAATTTTATCATCAGATTTCATTTTGCAATATATCAAACGAAAATGACATTTTTATCTTAATTTTTACTGTGCTATTTCAATTTGTTGTGATAATTATTATGACATTTCATTCTAATCCTATTTTTTAATTTCTTATATATAAATGAAAATAGTTATAATGCTTTCTATATCACACTGTTTGAAGAAAAAAATTATGAAACTGATTTCTTCTTCATTCAAAAAATGTAACTCCGACGTTGAACATTAAATTTTAAATCAGTCAGGCCCTCAACCCGCGCGGCCATCATGCTGGACAATTAATAAATCTTACCCTATTTGGTTGATTCTTGTATAGAAAAAGTTTTTGTTTGCTTTGCCATTTGAACTGCAACGAAAATAAATAAAAAATGAGTAGTAGAAGCAATAGTACTATAGCGAATTACTATTACTATCTATGTAATATATCGAGAACAAGAATACCATAGAAAATGTGGACGTAGGTCAATTTGGTTGCTCCCTGTTTCTGTACTCTCAAAGATTAAACATCGTACAACCATAGTTTAACATAGGGAAAAATCTTTCAGAATTCATATATATATATATAAATAAAAGGGGGCTTCTGGTTTAAATTCTGTATATATTTAAACCAGAAGCCCCCTTTTATTTAACCATAGTTTACTTCTATAAAAACTGAAATAGCATTTCTCGTCCACTTCATTTTCTTTTATTGATTATTATTATTTGCTATAATTAAAAACCAACAAACTAATTTCAAAATAAATAGAATAAAGTAGAGTTAGGTGTTTTATAAGTATTTTTGTTATACGAATGAAGTGATGGTGGTTGACGAGAATTTGCGACCAGTGAAAATTTCATAATTCGCGAAGAACTTCTTATTTCACATTCACCATCATGCAAATAAATGATATTGTAACATCGGCGTTATATAGGTATAAATTGTTGTTTTACATGTCTCATTTCATAAATCATGATTTTATCTTTCCAAGGTTAAACGATATATGTACTCATAACTACTCATATTGTAAAAATTGCACAGTTACATTTCTTTAAACAGGTATTTTGTATGATAAAATATGCATCTGCATAAATTTCTACAATTGTTAGTAAATATTAACTTTGTCAACATACAAGGTAATAATAATATTTGTACATAGATAAACGCAGTTAAATTATACTTGTAACTTAATATATACAGGGTGTAATATATACAAATTCCGGGACGGTGAAATATCTCGAGAAATACACATCGAATCAAGAAATAAAAAAACACGTGATTCGTATTTTGCAAACACCTATCTAAGCACACCAAACAGAAACCCCAACTCTCACCCCCAGGGGGTGGGGCTGGGGGTAACTTTGAAACCTTAAATGGGAACCCCCATTTTTTATTGCAGATTCGAATTCTGCGAAAAAAAAGATATACATTTTTTCTGAAACTTTTTTTCCAATTCGGAATAGATGGCGCTCTAATCGCAAAAATAAATTTTGACATGATTCTGAAATAAAAGTAAAAAACGGTCTAATATCACAAGAAATAAACATTGAATCAAATAAAAAAATCAACATAATCACAAGTAGCCACAAGCCTTTCATCGACTAAATGCTTGAAATAAATTTGCAAAACTATTTTATAAAATAAACGTTATATTATTCCTTTATTGTTTTTTGGACTGACTTTTTTACGGTGAGTCCCCCTGTATAGTACTAAAACAATTTTTGTGTTTTACGAAATTTTGTTGCTATATAATTAACGTCCTTAATTAAATAATAATACGAAATAAATACCATTGTAAATAGACATATATTTGTTTCATTTTTTACATGGAAACTTTATTTAACTACGTCATATCATATCTTTCTACCGATAAGTTATAATATTTATTAATTTTATCTTATCACATTTGCACGAAAATTCATGTATGTTTACAAGTCGACATTGTGCTAATTGCCTGATAATAACGACATTAATGAAACGATGAAAATAACGTTATAAATAAATAAATTATGTTTTATTATACTATCGTTTAATACGTAACATTGGTAAGTATAATTCAAGGATTAATTAGTGATTGACAGTTGGCAACATTAGGCCACTCGCATCGGTTTTGTGCTACACTCCAGTGGAGACCTCCTGGACACGGTCGAACTACCGGTTTTTGATGAACACATTGTATATAAGTTGTACAATCTTCTGGATTTGGAAGAAGAACATTTACTGTTTCTGGAACTCCATCACAAGAGTTTCTTTTGCAGTTTGCGATTTCAGGCCATTCACATCTGTTAGCAGCAGTACTCCAATGTAGTCCTGATGGACAGGGTCGTACCATTGGGCTTCCATGGACACACTGGATGTAACTTCCACAATCTGCAGGATTTGGTAGAAGAACATTAATGTTAGATGGAACTCCATTACAACTAATCTTTGGCTTTTGAAGTCGGAATTGTTTCTTTTCTTCGCATTTTGCATTTTCTGGATAGTCGCATAGCTTGACAGCATCATTCCATTGAAGACCTTCTGGACAAGACATGATAACAGGTTCTTCATTGGTACATTCGATGTAAGTTGTGCAGTTTCCAGGAGTAGGTAGGAGAACGATTTCATTTTCTGGAACACCTTTACAACTGGTCCAGGTTTTCTTTGGTGTAAATGTTTCTTTTTCTATGCATTTTGCGATTTGTGGAAAGTCGCATTGTTTCTTAGCGTTGTTCCATTTTAATCCTTGTGGACAAGGCATTTCCAAAGGTGCTCCATGGACACATTCAAAGTATGTGGAACAGTTTGTAGGATTAGGTAAAAGGACGATTTCAAGTTCAGGAACGCCTATACAACTAGTCCAGTTCTTCTTTGGTATGAATGTTGCCTTCTCTTCGCATTTTGCAATTTCTGGAAAGTCGCATTGTTTAGCAGCATCGTTCCACTGAAGACCTTCTGGACAAGGCATTACGACAGGTTCTCCATAAGTACACTCAATGTAGGTTGAACAATTTCCTGGAGTAGGTAGAAGAACGATTTCATCTTCAGGAACACCTTCACAACTTGTCCAATTTTTCTTTGGTATATTTGTGTAAGTCAAATTACATTTAGCCATTTGAGGCCATTCGCATCTGTTGGCTGCTACACTCCAGTGGAGACCTGGATAACAAGGCCGAACTACAGGTTTTTGATGGACGCATTGAATATAAGATGCACAGTTCTTAGGATTAGGAAGAAGTACATCTACAGATTCTGGGACACCTTCACAAGAATTTCTTTTACAGTTTGCGATTTCAGGCCATTCGCATCTATTAGCAGCGACGCTCCAATGCAATCCTGGTGAACATGGCCGTACCATTGGTTGTCCGTGGACGCATTGGATATAGCTTCCACAATCGGTAGGATTTGGTAGAAGGACATCGATGGAAGAAGAAACTCCATTGCAGCTGGAGTATGATCTTTGTATTTTGACGCTTTCTTTGCATTTTGCGATTTCTGGAAAGTCGCATTGTTTAGCTGCGTCATTCCAGTGTAGTCCTTCAGGACAGGGCATTACGATTGGATCTTCAAAGGCACATTCGATGTATGTCGAGCAGTTTCCTGGATTTGGTAGTAGGACTGTTTGTTCTTCAGTAACGCCTTTACAACTTGTTGGGTATGCTTGGGCTCCAATGAACCCAATCAGCAAAATTACTGCACTTATTGCTCCAGAAACTAAAATAAAATGTAACAATTATTATGATTGCTTATATGAATTAATGAATTATCTGATGCTACTGCAATTCTTGTTAACATTTAAATTGAAATTTGCAAGATTTGTTAAACCGAATATTAATTTATTGAAGAATTGGAGAAATAAAATTATTCCCAAAAGAGAAAATTTATAAATTTAGGCAACATTTTGATTTATTATTGAAGTCTTTATTACGTCTAAATTTAAAAAAGGTTTACTTAAAAATTGAAATGTTAAAATTTTCAATCTTTATTATCCTTATGATTTCAATCAAATTTTAGGAATTGTTTTATTTCTCCTATTGTTAAAAAAATTTGAATTGATTTGAAAATATACAGGCCAGAAAATAAATTAAATAGCAGATACTGCCTGATATACTTTAGGTTCAAAAATATATATTTTTTAAATCGCAAAATAAATTGCACTTAAAATGAAATATACATTATTAGTGCCAATTTAATACACTAATAATATTATAATAATAATGGCTGGTAGCACAAGCTCTGTTTTTGCCTTTTTTAAGAGCAGTGTATTTGGGTGTTTTAGCTATTTCTAACATGTTAAAACCGTGCTCTTAAAACACCCAAAAACAGAGCTTGTGCTACCAGCCAATAACTTTAACTTTAATATTAAAATGAGGTAGGTAATTAACAGTTTTATTTTTTAAACTAGGTACCAGTGATACTAAAAATGTTTACTTCATGTGAAGTGCAAATAATTTTGTGAATAAAATCTGAGATTAGTATTGTTTCTTGAAAAATTCACCAATTTAAATCTATCCCTGTGGCTCCCCCTCCACTAACATCTTTGGAAGAGATCTGCTTAGGCAGAGTGCCACACCCAGTAATGGGTAAAAGGCGTGATGATATATATTCAATTCAAACATCCTGTAATTCTCAATTTTATAATGGACAGAATAAATATATTTCTATAATAAATGTACCAATTTTATTTATTTTATGGCATATAAAAAATTTTATCATTTGAATGAATAAATTATATTTACTTTGGAAGTAAATCAATTTGTCGTTTATAATACCGGCTATAAGTGGTGTAAAATCAAAACTACATATGTATATTGTATGGCAGTGCATGATTTTTTATAGAAATTATTTATAGTGTGAATAATGAAATAAGGATACTTACATTTCATGATGGGTGCTGTTGTGAAACTTTGGCAGATTTGAAAATGGAGTATGCTTTTATACATTGTGATACTGATAAAAAAAAATGTTGATGCTTATCAATCTCAGCCCTATTAATCACGAAACATTTGATTTCTGCGTAAATGAAAGGTCATTTTTGCATCACATGAAACGAGATCATATCGAACAATTAAATACTCATAGATAATATTTCGTTTTAAGGAAATCAAAGTTGTCAGTTGGGGCATTATCTTTATTGTTTCCGTCTTGTCAAGTGTTATACGCACAAATAAATATTTCATAAATTACTTTTTCCGTTGAAACATCTTAATTACAATATCCGCTCATTATTAAATATATCAGATTGTCGTAATTGTGATTATTAATGGGATAATCTAATTAGTGTAAAATACATTTTTAACTGATTTTGAATAAACAGGGTGTTTGTGTAGCTACGCACGAGACTTTTGATATACTAATTTTTAAATACAGTTACATGTATTTCTCACACTCGGGCGCTATAAGCTAGTCACTTATACGCCTTAAATAATGTAGCATTTGACTACGAAGACCGGCAGTACGGCAGTGTAAAAACTGCGGCTCGGTGTGCCCGGTAGGCCCAGGCCCGATTTGGGCTGTAGTGCCATTAGAAGAAGAAGAAGAATTTTTAAATTCGCACTAATAAATGTTTTTTATTTGTAGTGTACATTTTTAATAATAATGTCACTGGCCCACACTACAAACAGTCATTTATGTGATGTTGTATAATGAATAAATTTACTGCTGTAATGTTTATAATTATAATTTCATTATTAATATATTACAAAAAACTATCAAACTAATAGTACGTACTAAAAATGTACACTTTAAGTGAACGACACTTAGTTTTATAAATTAAAAAAAACATCTCTTCTGTAATCAGTATACCAAATTAAATAATCCAATAAAGATTTGTGCATAGGTATAGAAACACCCTGTACAAGATGGTTCACAATTTAACTTATTTTAACCACATATAGTACGCAATGTACTGATTACGAAAGAGAAATATTTTTTAAAAATTCGCAAAAATAATTGCAATAACTTGGAGTAAACATTTTACATGCCACTGAACTGATAGGTTACAGTAATGAATAAAAATTAGTAAATATTGAAATTTATTTTATTTAATTGAAGTTGTATAACAATTCTTTCAACGAAATGCAATTTGTATCCATTACTGAATCGATCAGTCCAGTGGTATGAAAAATGATTGCAATTATTTTTGCGAATTTTGGTACAATATGGAGTTAAAATAAGTTGTGAAACACTCTGTGTACATATTTTCCTTTTTTCGGCATTTAGTATAAATTAATAACAAGTTAAACAAATCTTTATTTGTAAATCACAATTTACAATAATCAGTTCGACAAAATTACTTGGCAGTAGCTAGATTTTGTTCTTTGTTTTTATTCGAAGGCCTATTGTACGCTAATTTATAAATAAAATTTGTTTTAATATCAACCGAATTTTTTCAGTATTTCTTATTTTATAAGAATAATAAATGTTTGTATGGTTAAATTTGGAAAAAAAATATATCATCGAATGGTATTAATTTCAATATGGAGCATATGAAAAATATAATTTTGTATCGTAACTTGAGAATCTCTGGTTTAAAAATATTTTTTTTTCTATAACCAGATGAAAAACCCCCACCCACCCTTGGTCTGCTAAAACTTTATTATTTAGTTATTTATTTGTCTTTTAAAGAAAATAATAGTGGTGATTTATTTACTTGGTATATCCAACGTTTTTAATAGATTTTAATTTAATATTTGAAATTAAATTTTATTATTATTATTTTTTTGGGTAGGTGACTCAGTGGTATCGAGTCGCCTTGTGGATCTTGAGAACCCTGGTTCGATCCTCACAGCCGACAAACAATTTTCACCAAATTAAATCTACCCCTGTGGCTTTCCTTCCACTAACATCTTTGGTGGCCGTGATTTGGCGGCTGATAACAGTAACTGCTTCGGAAGAGTGCCCACACCCAATAATATGTAATAGGCGTGATATATTTTTATTTTTTATTTTTTTTTTGCAACTAATGGAAAAAATCAGTTTTCTTTTTATCTCTTATTAAATATGACAACATAATTAATAAAATAATTATTACTGTCTCTAACAATTGTACTTAAATCTTCGGCATCTTTGTCGCAACAAAATAAAAGTTTTTATATAATTAAACTTTTATCACATATTACTCTTATCAAAATGTAACATTGTTCGGTAATTACGAAATAATAATAAAATGACGCGTATTGCATAATTTTGGGAATTATTTGATTAATTCTGCAAGAAAATCAGTTGTGTAAATCTCCAATGGATTAAATGACTAATCCTTTATCTAGTCTCAGAAATCACTGGTTTCAAATCAAAGTGAAAAGTGCAAGGTGTACTGTGATTTGGATTTATGATACAGAAGAATTACTTATGTATCTTACTGCGCTATCAACAAATTATCTCTTATTAAATAATTGCTGTACAGTCAATATATAAAAGAAATACTACGACTTGTCTGAACAAATATTATATAAAGTTAATTTATATTATGACAGAAAAATTCTGATGACGCCTGGATTCGAACCAGGGACCTTGTCTACGCGTAGACACTGTGACAGAAAAATTCAGTTGATGCCATATTTCGAACACAGGTGACGTGGTGTAGCGGTTAGCATCTCTGCCCGGTATGCGGAAGATCCCTGGTTCGAATCCAGGCGTCATCAGAATTTTTCTGTCATAATATAAATTAACTTTAGTCAAAAACTACAGGTATGATTACCTTTAATAATCACACAACTTAATAATATTTGCTCTAAATATTATATATTTTATTTTTCAATTAATTTTTATTTCTTGTTAATTGCTGTGATATAAAGTATACAGGGTATTCAAAAAATTCCGGGACGGTGAAATATCTCGAGAAATACACATCGAATCAAAAAACAAAAAAACACGTGTTTAATATTTTTCAAAAACCTTTCTTAAGCACGACACCCTACTGCCACCCCCTTGGGGTGCAGCAGTGGACCACTATGATATCTTAAATTTTTTATTGTACATTCGGATTGTACGACTAAAACTAAGTAGATTTTGTATGAAACATTTTTCCGATTCGCCCTAGATGGCGCTGTAATCAGAAAAATAATTATTGTCATGATTCCCATTTAAGATTTCAAAGTGGCCCCCCGCCCTACCTCTAGATGGTGCTGGTGTGACATAAGATAGGTTTTTGAAAAATATTAAACACGTGTTTTTTTGTTTTTTTATTCGATGTATATTTCTCCAGATATTTCCCCGGCCCGGAACTTTTTGAACACTCTGTATAAACAACTCAATATCAATCGGAGCATTATATGTGTGTATTATGATTCACATAATGCCATAGATAATTCATACGCTTATAATTACTATAATCATAAGTATTATAAATGAAAACTAATTCGACAAATTATAGTGAAAAATAAAATCATGTTACTAGACGGTGCATAAATAACTATTAAAATAAAATAGATGCTAGCAGATCTAGATTTAAATAATTTTAAGAATCGTGCAAATTTTCATTAAAATGTTATTTGTGTACTAAGGAAAGAAAGTGATACATTTCTTCCCGAAGGTGCCAAATTTCTTTCATACCAGGGAGAGAAACTAACAAGTAACACTACTCAACTGTCACTCGCCGATTTAAATGAAATTTGGCACACTAATAGAACTCTAAAAAATATTGAACCCCTATTTTGTTCTTCCGGAAGTTGCTTTTTAGGGGTACAAACCACCCCTGAAAGGTGGTAAAAACAAAAATCGCATAAATGAAATTAAATAATACCAAAATAGTACGCGTTCAACATTGGTTATCCAGGGGTTTTTGAGATCACCAAAATCTATTTTCCGAGTCATTTTGATCATATGCACTTTTTAAGGGGTTAAAAAGGGGATGGGGGATGAAATTATGACATTCAACTGAAATAGAGTTTTAGGTTCAAAACTAGTTACTCGAGGGTTTTTGGGGTCGCTGAATCTATTTTCGAGGTATAAAATATAACTATAAATAATAACATTTATGGGGTAGGTGGCTCAGTGGTATCGAGTCGGCCTGTGGATCTTGAGAACCTTGGTTCGATCCCCACAGCCGACAAACAATTTTCACCAATTTAAAAAATCTACCCCTGTGGCTCCTCCGCCACTAATATCTTTGGGGGTCGTGATTTGACGGCTGGTAACCGCATTTCACGCCAAAAAAAATATCACTTACCGAGATCTGCTTAGGCAGAGTGCCACACCCAGTGATGGGTAAAAGGCGTGATGATATATATATATATATATATTTTTTATAAATAATATAAAATTGTAATAATCTCACAAATGAACATGTAAACTATAGTCCTGTATGGTGCTAATACCTAAGTAAGGTGAAGCACATTAAACTAAATAAAAAAAAACTTGGTTTAAATAAATAAAAGCAAAGGGAAATTCATGTCAAATGGAATAATATTGCTGTCAAATATTCAATTAGTTTTAATTTATTTATACCAAGTTTAAAATTGATAATGTCTATTTATTTCCATTTCAATATTTTATACTCTTTATGAAGTAATATTATTTAATTTATTATGCAAAATTGTGACTCATCTATCTACTCCATTCAATTGCTATCAAATAATTACTTTGCAGAACATTACTTTTTATCTGTAAAGATTGTTGTATCGATAGCCTCTGAGATCTAAGTTTCAAATACGTCATGTCACATTTTATCAGGTGTGTTGAAGAATCTTGAAAAAATTAATTCAAATACTATGTTACGAAATAAAATTCCAGGACTATTATTGCGTTATATTTCAATTATATTGCTTAACTAGTAATCTGATATCGCTAAAGATTATTCTGTCGTGCTTATTTCATTACAGAGCCATCTTTTCTTCAAGGAATTATGTAATATCAGGTAACTGATTTGATTTCCATGTTTCCTTTTTGCCAAAAGAAATAGAGTAGAATATTTGACGATAGGTAAATCACATTTCACGCGCAAAATATAGGACTTATTGAGATCTGCTACTGCAAAGTACAAAACTCAGATATGGATAAAATGGCGTTATGATATGGGATGCTCAGAACTGCAATGAAACAAGTCCATGGTTTTTACTTCCTTGTACGAAGTAAAGGAAGTATTGTAATCGCGAAAATTTTCGGTTCTCAGATTTCAACGGAAATAGGTGTTTTGGCCCTCCCTGAATCCATTTTGACTAATTTCGTCATGCCGTCTGTACGTACGTACGTATCTCGCATAACTCAAAAACGGTAAGCCGTAGAAAATTGAAACTTTATATTTAGGACTGTTATAACATCTAGTTGTGCACCTCCCTTTTTGGTCATTATACAACTACCGGAAGTGGTACTTTACTTGAAGCCTATAATAGATTTTCATGAAAAACTATATTCAAATATAATTTAAAACTTTCCAAATTTGGTATATAAGACTACTATATCAATGGAAATAACATAATAGATTTTGGTTAAAATAGACTAACCGGAAGTGGCACATTACATGAAGCTGCTAACAGTTTTCCTTGAAAAAAATGGTATTATTTTAATTTTAGAAATGAATGCTGCAAATAAAAGTTTTAGAGAATTAAATTCTGCGTCTAGCACATTAAGAATTTTTAAATTAGCTTTTTGCATAAACGAGATATCTAAATTTAAATATTATATATTTTTTGATTTTAAAAAAAATTAAGTTTGCTATGTATTAGAACAAAAAATAAAAGATTTAATGTCAAATATGTGTAATTAAAAAAATATCTATAGTTTAATACGTGTACAAGGAAGTAATGTGGTGTCCACATCAGATATTTTTTTCAATTTATGATAATTAAAAGTAGAGTTTAATGAACCTATTTTATTATTGTAACTTTTAAAACAATTGTTCTATATTTTTTATAGCTCAAATATTATCAATTTATTTATTATGATTTATTGTTTAGTTATTTTATTACTCGTATTATATTTATTTAGTTTTTTGTTTACTGATTGCCATTTAATCTCTGTCTTGAAATACTTTTCGTCAACATATTAAGAATATATTTATTGGATAATACTTTAGTTTGGCTTTTAATTATTTAATTATTTTTCCGGAACGTGAATGTATCCAGAGATGCTCGATTGAGTGTTTATAATGGTGTGTTAGTGCCTACGTTGATGTATGGTAGTGAATGTTGGGTATGGATGAAGAAACATGAACGACGTATAATTGCTGTGGAAATGAGGTATTTGCGGGGTGTGTGTGGATATACCAGAAGAGATCGTGTCCGGAATACATTGGAGTATGATGAATGTGAGATTGGGAAGAATGTTGTAAGAAGAGTGGGAATAAGTCAGTTGAGATGGTTTGGTCATGTAGAACGTATGTCGAATGACAGATTGATGAAACAGGTGTACGTTGGTGAAATTGAGGGTGAAAGTTTGCGTGGACGGCCTAGGAACAAGTGGATGAATATGATTGAAGGGTTGTTGCGTGAGCGAAAGATTCTGAGCGTGAAGAATAAACGAGCTTGTATGAAAAGAATTATGAATGTGGTTGAAGCAAAAGTGGTGTGTCAGGATAGGAATGTTTGGAGAAAATTAATTGCGGGATAAATATGATGAATGAAGACAAGCATATGATTCTTGATTTTAGATTCATTGGTTAGATGTTTCGAGTGTTTACCTGTAATTGTGTGGAGATCACCTTCAGAAACAAGCGCAGTGTACAGGAGCGAATGTATGAATGTTTGTTGCGTGATGATGGATTTTGGTTGTGAGAAAAGAAAGAGTTTGTATGGAGGAAGTGTTAATGTGGTCGAATCGAGTATCGTGTGTCAGGATGAGAATGTTGATGGGTTCGTGCTACCCCATTTAATGGGATATAGCGTGATGTTATGTATGTATGTATGTATGTAATTATTTATATATTTATGTAACACGTGTTTGTTAATATCTCTGCTATAATATCTCTGTACCTTTCATTTTTGTGTTTTTCATCTTTGTGTTTATAATTTATTTGTAAAACTTTGACGGGTTTTGATGATGCTCCTATTCATGTATAATTATGTTTTTGAATAGTTGGGTGGATGAACAGCCCTGGGCTGAACCTCACCTTTGACTTATTAGTCAATTAAGATTTATTATTATTATTATTATTATTTGTATGTAGATAATCAAAGTTGGAACTTGACTTGTTAATGCGTTGATTACAATATAATTGTAGACATCTACAATCACCCTTCTTCTTCTTCTGATGGCACTACAGCCCAAATCGGGCCTGGGCCTACCGGACACACCGAGCCGCAGTTTTTACACTGCCGTACTGCCGGTTTTCGTAGTCGAATGCTACATTATTTAAGGCGTATAAGTGACTAGTTTATAGCGCCCGAGTGTGATAAATACATGTAACTGTATTTTATATTTTTACGACAAATCACACATTGTCGACAGGCGGATTCGAACTGACGAACCTTGGCTCGGATGACGTCACAGTATGTTAAGAGATGTGCCTTAACACGCTCGGCCACCGCGCCTGAACAATCACCCTTCACCTTTCAAATATATGGGTAGGATTACCAGACGTCCGTACTTTCCGGGATTTACCCGATTTTTATGCAAAATATCCCGGTGTTCTGAAATATTGTGTCGGGGCGATGTTTGGTCCAAATGTTTATAATATCTGATGCTTTAGTTAATTCCTTAAATTTCAAATCATTATGTCAAATTGCATGATTAAATAATAGAAAACAGCATAATTATTTTGTTTGTATATTTCGACATGCTATTTCTTACTTTAGTAAAACTTACAGAAGATGTGAATCGTTTATTGTTAACGATTATTTGATGGTGTCAAGATGAGAATGTTTGATGATGACTGATATTTTGATAAATCTGATGAGTGGATGTTTTATTAATGTTTCAGGGGTTCGTGCTACCCCATTTGACGAGATATAGCGTAATGTTATGTATTTGTGTATTTTCAATGCAGAAAAACTAGAGCTAGAAAATTTCACGCATACAATACTGCCATGCAACTTCAAATACTAATAAGTAATATGCCGGGTATCTACTTTTTTTTCCGAACATAGGAAATTCAATGTTAAAATTTTGATTTAGCGATATCTCTTTACCTATTAATTTTAGAACAAAATTGTACGGAAGAAAAATGTTCAGAATGAAAAACTGCATTCATAGAGTATAAGTTTGTTGTTCAATTGTTTCTTATGTCCGAGTTAGAAGCAAAAAAAATACACGCTTTAAAGCAATTATCAGAATGCAATGAGAACATTTTTCTTCAGTACACTTTTGTTCTAAAATTAATAGGTAAAAAGGTATCACTAAATCAAAATTTTAACATTGAATTTTCTATGTTCGGAAAAAAAGTAGACACCTGGTATATATATTACTATTACTAGTATGTTCACATTTATTTATAAAGTTTAAAAAGGGTGAATTGTCAAATCTTTTTCCGGAATGATTTCTTTCAAATTAAATTAATTTTAAGAGATTTCTGAGATAATTACACTGAATTTGTTTTTCGTCCCGGCAGATAAATTATTTAACCAATGAAAATATACATTGCAGCTGTAATATTTTATTATTATTATTGTTTATTTTTAAATGGTATTAGTGTAAGCTGAATTTAATCTTCATTGTTGTTTTTTTTATGTTGGACTATATTTGTTTAATTTTATTTTATTTCAGATCTCAAGTCTATCATCAACTGAGAACGTGTATGTGGGTTTCTTTCTACGAAAGGTAGGATCCAAGATTAATCATTCTTTATTAGCTGTAATTTAGATAAAATGTTTACTGGTATATAAAAGGTCTGGAAAAATTTATTTATTATTTAAATACAAGTTTGACAAAATAGAAAAAAGATTTTTTTTATATTTATTTTATTTATACAGGGAGTCCCAAATAACAATAAATACATAAAACTGTAGAAATGTTATTAATTTATTGAAACAACAGACGTCATTTTTTATCAAGTTAATGACACAATATTAATTAGTTAATTTTTTCTAGCCAATTCATATTTTTACGATTACAGCGCCACCTGTTGGGTGTACAAATAAGTTTCCGAATAAAACCAACATACTTTTTTAAGCTCTTTCCGAATCTGCAATAACAAATAGGGGTTCCCATTTAAGATTTTTAAGTCGACCCCTTTCCAGCTTCCCTCTAGGGGTGTAGGGGGGCATCTTGTCAGAATCCGATGTCCCCCCAAAACTATGAAGGTTTTGATTCGGCACACTTATTGTTAAGATGCATTCTTTTCGAGATATTCAAGAACGTAATGTTATTTGGGACACCCTGTATACTAGTGACGTTATAAAATATCTATATATTAATGCAGTTATGATTATTAAAATATTGTTTGGGAAGAAATTAATTTTCTAGCAACTGCCCGAAGGTTATCATTTAAATCGTGATATAAACGAAATATGAATATACGAGTAGGTACTAAAAATATAAATGAAACAAAATAAGTAATGTATCTTTCATTTATTTCAAACAAATTCAAAGACGTGTAACTATCTTTCTACTTGATATAACATTCATAAATGCTTTGAAAGAGGTTTAAACTAAAAATTACTTTAATAGTATGTTATTTAACGAGCAAATAATATAATCATTATATGCGTGTCAAATATTATATTTTATCTACAAATATTTAAGTACACGGAACAAAAATAATAAATCAAAACCTTATTTATATTGTCATGGATCAATAAATGACAACCAACTTGTTTGATACACGAAAAAATATATGATTGCTATTAGTTGGAAATAGGCTGTGAATCCTGAACTTTCATATTACTCTAGTATTGCAATATGACCAGCTTTATGTATTTAAAGTTAAGTAGATAAACGAGATATTATTTAATAGTTGTAAATAAATAAAAGTACGAGGGTGAATCCGAAAGTTTTCCCTAAGTTTTTTTTTTGTTAATTTGTCAGTACTTTATTTCAGAAAAATAAATGTTATACTACGTTATAACTATAATATAACTGCTAAAATTCAATAAGTTTAAAATATCATTAGAAGATAGTTAAATTTGTAGCTGTCTGTCAAAAAGGATTATATTTTGAAGCATTGAGTGAAGGCATTTTTAATCACTAATAAAACTGTAGAATCTTATCTGATCTTATATCGCAGTCGCAGTTGCTAAGATACCAAACTATGGACGTAGGTATATTAGGAATTTATGTGTCATAGAATTCTTGAAGTCCAGTATTGCCACAACAATTTATTGTTTAATAACAAATATAGAATTTCATGATATATTCATAATATACAGGGCGTTATGTAAGTAAACGGACATAGCTTAATAGAATGTTAAGATGACTGCCTGGAACCCAAGCCTGCATAATTCGATGTTTAACTGTTTTCAGCAGCAATAGAAGTTTAAAGTTGACCAATAAGGAATAATTCCGAATTCATTGAAATCTAAATTCTGAAAAAAAACATGGAACTCTCACAATTGGCATAAGAAAAACTACTTGTGATGCGGTACACATCTATTTTGGACTAACTCTCTGTACCGTCTTACAGTAGCACGACTATTTTGTAATACGAGTACTTCGACATAAACTAAATGCATGTCTACATACTCTTGATTGGTGAAGGAAATTGGTATTTTGATATTCAATAAAGGGAACAATTATTTAATTATACGACAATGTAAAAAACCTTTTAAGTTAGTTTTGACAATCAACTTTTGTTTCTTGAGACTACATTGGTTTAAATTTTTTTACAAAATTGTGAACCATGACGGAATTGGTCAGTTTTAAAAGACTATAGTTTTTAAGAAAAAAGCATATAAAAAAATTGTCAAATTTACTAGCTACGTGGTCAATTCTACCATCGGTTAAGCGTTGTACATTTACTTAAGTAACACTTTGTAGATTATTTAAATAAACTACTATTACTAATAATTATTACAATTTCTTTTTGGATATATGTACAATTGTTTTTGTACGACAAATTATATACAAGATAAAAGTTAAATGTTTTATATACGTATTTATAACTAATATAACAAGTGATATAATAATTGCCGATAATATTTTTACTTCAATTATGAGTTTTTATGGAAATGGAAATATAACGAATGTGCTACAAATTTAAATAAAAATTGATACATATTTCTTCTGTAGAAGCAGTTTCTCATCGAGAATTTACCATTTTGATAAATGTTTTATTCAATTTGCGTTTATGAAAGTAGCATTTATTATATTGGTAACTAAGACGATTTAATTACAGTGAAATATTATCACTTATTAATTTCCCAAGTGGAAAACTATTAACATGGCTTTCATTTCATTAGTTCATTTTCAAACTTTGGGATTATATTGGTTCCCACATATACATGGGGTATACTTGTATTTTTTAAGCAGAAGAGAGACGTCATAGGTCGTGGATAAAATTGTACAAAATGAAAACTTACTTGCACCGAACTGATAGAATGATATATAGGTATATTTGTAATTAAATAAAAAAAAATATATAATAAGGAAAGTACACATTAATGATATTAACAATTATTTAAAATTAAAACATAATTAAACATATTGGCTGGTAGCACACGCTCTAGTTTTGCCTGTTTTAAGAGCAGTGTTTTTGGGTGTTTTAGCTATCTCTAACATGTTAAAACCGTGCTCTTAGAACACCCAAAAACAGAGCTTGTGCTACCAGCCAATATTTGTAAAGAAATCTTAATTAATTTAAAATAATTGAAGTTCATTTCTTTACCAAGCGTTGATACCTACTGGCGTTTACATAAGTATTCGACTCACTCCATTTTGTATTTCGTTGTCGTTTGTCAATTTTGCTGTGATTTGTGTGTGTTCGATAAATAATGCCTAAAGCATTATCAAAACAATCACAATTGCTATGTGCAAATGTGATAACATATTTTGAAAAATAATTGGATAACGGAGGGCCATTGCTGTCGTTAAATTTTATTTTCTTTTCACGTTATTTTACGTTTTTTGTATTTTTATTATTTAAAACCCTACTGCGCCCTACTACAAGTTTTAAATTACAATTATACATCATTTATAATTTTTAAATGTTTTGAAATTTATTATACATTTGTGCAACACATATTACATTTTTTTTATGTTCGACTGCATCATATTACCTTGTTTTACGACACTGTTTATTGTCCATAATCGGGTACTTTATTGGACTAGTACGATAAAAATGCAAAATTGGACTGCTGTCAATGTCACATTAAAACAAAATTAAAAGAAATAGTAGATATAATTTAAAGCATTTTATAAGAATGAAATTATAATTAATTAAGTAAAATACTATTATTAAAGTATGCCAGGATACAATCTTCGGTGTTTTTTTTTATTTTCATATTTAAACACCATTTTCTGTATGTATTATATGTATCTTCATACATTTGTTTCGATTTCGTTGGTAATAGACATTCTCTTGCATTACATGCAAGATCTTTTATTTATTTTGGAACGTCTTGAATGTCTTCATCCATCTCAACACTTTTTTCACTTTGACAATTTGATAAATAAAGCAACAAATGCATAACAACGAAGCACATTTTGAGATGCAATTAAATGTTTTAAATATATGTATTGACATAATCATATTTTAAGAGAAAATATTCTCCATGCAGTCGAACATAAAACGTTGTATGCAACTCGTACATAATCGGAATTTATAGACTCGCCTTATTTATTAGCCTCGCTCGCTGCGCTCGCTCTGCCATCAAATTCGGCTCGTCCAATAAAGACCTCAATTATGTACTTGTTACATAAACTACTATTATAGTATTCCGTATAAATGCAGCCGCTTTTTGACGTCATTATTCTAGTTACAAATTTTGATGACGTCTCTCTTCGGCTTAAATAATATAAGTATATCTCATATTATCATTTATGAGGTAGATAATTTGCAAGACTTTTCTGAAATGTGGGTAATGGAGAAAACAGGCGTAATATTTCTTTGCAAAATTTTATAACTAAGTAATTAGGAAGAAGAATTAAGAGATAACTTTATCTATTTTTTTTAATAAATAAAGCATACAGGTAATCAATTATTATTTATCGTACAACTTTTAATCGTTTAATAGACAGTTGCACCAGCAAAACTTTAGTTTTTACCCTTGTTTAAATAAATAAAAGCGTATCGAAAATTTGACAACAATGATAATTATTCTATATACGAGTATCAGAATACTTCGAGTTACTTTTATTAATTTAAACCAAATTTATAATTTAAGTTTCGTTGGTGTAACCGGCCATAAGACAGGGGCGGGGAACTTACAAAGAAAGAACATTTTATATTATTCAAAGGGTGTATATATATATATATATATATATATATATATATATGTTATACCGGGTGTTTATTTTCTTCTGTTACATAGGATATAAAATGGTAACATTTTTCAAACTAATGCAGCAGTGCCAAACGGTATTTGTGTAGCACGTATCCACCTCCAATTACTTTTTACAATAAAAATGTGTTCTGTGCTAGGTCAGGCATGGTTAGGGATTTTTTTTTTTTAGTTCAACCAGCTCCAAAACTGATGAATCCCCTGAAAAAAAATCACCCCTAAGTTATCTCGATAGTTCAGTTAATACCAAAAAGTGTTGATTCTTGAATTACAAATATTTCTCAGATTCAAAGTTGTCACAAGTATTATAATTTTATGTATGTATTGATATCCAGTGTCAGCACTTTGTCTTTATGGGTTGAATTGAAGTATTAAGAAGCAAGAATGTGTTTATCCTATTCAAACTTTTTGAGAACATGGTTAGTTTCATTTAACTAATCCAAAATTCAGGATTTATTGAAACTCTTTTCAGAATTTAGCCAGTAAAAAATAATTAAATGTTAACAAATATATTTACTTCATTCATGTTTTTATTTTTAGTATTAGTTATATTTAAACAGCAAGTTATACTTTTAGATTACCTTCAGCAAAAGATCAAGTATTTATTTATAACTGATAAAATAAATGTATGTAGATAATTAATTTTTTTCTCATATATATTTTTTCATATATGATGCCAAGTATAAGGTTTTCAATTTGTGAAAAATTGTTTTAATTACCTATCAATAATTATTCTTTGTTCAAATAAATGAAAACATCAAAGCGGTACTGATATCATTTCGAGTATCCGTAAGTGTAATTGCATTTTAATTATATTGATTACAGTTTGTAAAATGTAATACCACTGCATTTTATTTCCAATAAATATGTATTATGAAATTTATGTTTATAAGTATTTCTATATAAATCGGTATTGTGTACGAAGGACGAAGGATCTTAGCGTTTTCAATGCTATTTTTGAAAAGTTTAATTATTGGCTTCCCTAATTATTTTAAATCAAAAAAGTTAAATATTTATTGTAGAGGAAAAATGTCTGTATTTTTTTATACTAATATTTATAATTTTATTTTATTTGGAGCCAGAAAAATGACGTAGATATTTATTAGTAATTTTCTTAAAATCATCAGTGCCATGAAAAAACAAAACTAATGTACCAATTAAAAGTTATTGTTTTTATCAATCATTATAACTTTTTCATGTATAAAATGTGATATTTATTTACAGTTTATTTTATTTAGTTATTTATCATTTTTCCGGTTCCAGATAGAATAAAATCATAAATATTAGTGTCACAAAATGCAGAAATTTTCTTCTCTAACATTTTTACGTAAAATAATTACTGAAGTCAATAATTGAATATTTCAAAAATAGCACATTTGAAAGAAGATCGTGGATTCGAATCCCATTCAAACTCAAAATATATGAACTAGCTTAAATAAATAAATAAGTATTCTCCGCCATTAACAATTTCTAAACTACTTAAAAAAATTCAATATAAGGGTAAAAATTTTAGTTATTTTTCTCGTATTTTGAAGATTTTTTTGTAATAGTTTACAGTGTAAAATACATAATACCAAAATTAGCATAACCTTTTGCAAATCTAGTAAAAGTTAGTGCAGTATACCAATTACATATTAAAGTGATCCTTTATTAAACACTAACTTTGTAAAATTATATTTTCATGTCGATAGATTTGTTTAGCGTTTGAAAATTTGCATAATGCGTCCATTTGTTGTTTTATAAGAAAATTGGATTACTGGGCTTTGATAAGATGTATATTTAATCAACTTGATTAGAATCAGTTGGTGAAATATATGTCATATCAAAGCCCACTAATCCATTTTTCTTACAGAATTAAACCATTGACGGCTTATCCAACTTTGAATTAATTTGTTTTTTATTTAACAGTATATCAAATCAATGATTTCTACTACAATTTTTTTGTAACAGAGGTTTAAAAATATAGTTAAGACGATGTAGTTATCGATTAATGTTATATGTTAGCATGTTCCATTAATTAATTAATTAATTAATTATAAATCTATTAATATAGCGCAATTATCATTTATAATCAAGGTATAAATGATAAATAAAGCAAAAAATTAAATCAGTGCAAGGTATGGTGTGTGGTGATTCTTAGATATAAATGATTCTATTAGATACAATGCAATTAAAAAAATATGTTACATTTATCTTATATAAGATATAAAGGCGGTAAATCTAATCTTATATGGAAGCATTCCTATAAATTAGGCATCCGCGAATTAAACTTATTTATATGTGCATCAACCTGCAATCAACATGAAGGGTAAGTTCATATTCAATAAGGTTACTGATAAACTGATTTTAATTTGAAAATACTTTATTGTTTCAGTGCTAATTATATCACTGCTTTTGGTTGTTCTTATTGGGCAAATTTTTGCGCAACTTGATACCAAAGATGTTAAAAATCATGGACATAGCAAAGAACACAATAATAAAGAACATCCCAGCAAAGAAAAAAATAGTCAAGAAGAACATTCTAGTAAGGAACAGGATAGTCAGAAACATAGTAAAGAACATACTAGCAAAGAACACCCAAGTAAAGAACATACTAGTAAAGAACATCCTAGTAAAGAACATAATAGTCAAGAAGAACCTGCAAGTCATGAACATAGCAAAGAACATAATAGTCTTGAAGATCATCCTAGCAAAGAACATCCCAGTAAAGAACATACTAGTCTTCAAAATAGCATAGAACATTCTAGCAAGGAACACAATAGCCATGAAGATAGCAAAGAGCATTCCAGTAAAGGGCACAGCCATGAAGGTAGTAATGACCATTCTAGCAAAGAACATTCTAGTAAGGAACATTCTAGTAAGGAACATTCTAGTAAGGAACATTCTAGCCATGGACATAGCCATGAAGACAGCCACGAAGATTACGAACCAAGTGAAGAGTGTTTGAATGGGGTAGAATGGGCGTGGACATGTTGCGCCAAAGTCCCCAAAGATTGGAAAGTGTCTCTACAACATCCAAAACACTGCAACGAGTATTATAAATGCGAGAACGGTAAACCAGTCCTTAAACAGTGTAAAAAGAACCACCACTGGAGCGTGAAGAAACAAAAATGCTTGAAAGAAAAAGATGCGAAATGTACCATCACTGAATTCCCTGACAAATGTTATGATGCTTCAATCAGTGCTAAATACTGTTGTACATTGGGTTCAAGTTGGTTTGAATATTTAGCAGATCCGAAAAATTGTCATAAGTACTATCAATGTAAGGCTGGACGTCCCGTGTCAATGGAATGCCCGAATGGATTATACTGGAGTACAAAGGCGAGAAAATGTGTTTCTGAAAAGGATGCTAAATGTGGATCCAGACCAATTCCAACAGAACCAACTACTACCACTGTTAAACCTACCACAACTTCTACTACAGAACCTACTACAACAACAAGGAAACCATCTACCACAGAACCATTTACTACAACAACTGAAATACCTACAACTGAAAAACCTACTATGCCAACTACTACAAGTACGACTGAAAAACTTACTACAATTGAACCAACTACTGTTACTATTAAGCCTACAACAACTACGACAGCAGAACCAATTCGCACAACAACCCCAACACCTACAACCACAACAATCATACCGACTACACCTACAACAATTAAACCGACTACACCTACAACAATTAAACCGACTACACCTACAACAATTAAACCGACTCCACCTTCAACAATTAAACCGACTACACCTTCAACAATCATACCGACAACCCCTACAACAATCATACCGACTACACCTACAACAATCAAACCGACTACACCTACAACAATTAAACCGACTACACCTACAACAATCATACCGACTACACCTACAACAATCATACCGACTACACCTACAACAATTAAACCGACTACACCTACAACAATCATACCGACTACACCTACAACAATTAAACAGACTACACCTACAACAATCAGACCGACTACACCTTCAACAATCATACCGACTACACCTACAACAATCAAGCCGACTACACCTACAGCAGCAACTACTACTACAACTGAAGCTATAATTGTAGAACCTACAACAACAACAACAAACAAACCTACAACATCTACTAAAGCGCCTACCACAACAACTTCAACAACAACTGTTTCTTCTGGTAGTGGAGGAGGTGTTTGTGGTACTATATCGCACGAGTGTCGTCACGGAATAATTTCAGCTGAAGAATGTTGTAAAGGAATACCATACTGGCAAGACGCGTTGTTGCAGAACAATGATAATTGTGGTACGTACTTCCAATGTGTTCACGAGGTACCTATGATCAGAGATTGTCCAGGTGGACTTCGATGGAACGCAGATATTTGCAGATGTGAGTGGCCACAAACTTCAACTTGTAATTTGTAAATTTGTAATAATTTTCTTGATTTAAAGAAACATGTTAGATTTAAATTTTGTAATTAATTTAAAAAATATATTTGTTATTTTCTATCTATTTTCTTTTTTGTCGATTGATATTAAAAGTGACTTTTTATTGACAAGCTTTGAAGTTCTACTTTTACAGTCTAGGCTGTAACAATAAATTTGACATTTATGTTTTAGTTTAATAAACAAATGTCACATCTTTAATCATAGGTGGGGTTAACATCCCTTCGTCACTTTCCACTATGAATTATTAATTTAATTATTATCACTCATTCACAAAAAGTAGAATGACATTTATGAAATTACAAACGTCAATATTTTCTACATAGCCACCGCTTAATAAATAAAAACAACATGATAACTATGATGATGTCGATAACATAAAATATAATTACAAAATTAATATTAATTTTGAACAATCGGCAAAAAAGCTACTGCCTTGGTTAGACTCAAACTCCACCCGCGGCTGTAAATCTGAAATTTTTGTCTAGTTAAACAAATAATTATTCTATTTAGGATCATTTTTTTACTATTCGAATAAAGTACCGGATACTTTTCTCAGATAAACTAAAATGTTACTCAAATCAAAATTACAACACATACTTCATGTCATTTTTATTGTGATATATTTCATTTACCTGGCATATAAGTTATTCGATATTTTATCTGGAAATGGAATGTTTAATTTGGTAATTTTATAATGGGTTAATTATGTTTTTAACTTTTAATTTTTGACAGCTGTTAAAAATTTTAACCAATGGAGACTTAAATAGCAACTCGAATTTGGTCTTTTGTTATTGGATAAAAAATTTAATGGGCGTTACAAATTATAAATATTAAAATAATAATATTCATATTGCTGTAATAATTATTAAATAGACTAAATTAAATTATAATTTCATGTATTCGTTGTAATTTTATAATAATAACTAATATTGTAATTGTAGAGGGGATTTTAGAAGATAAATAATTATAGAAATAATTATTTAGAATGTTTTGTTCTTGTCTAATATTTTTATAGCCGAATTATAACACGAAGGCCAATATTGTTTATTTGTGTATTACTTTTATAAAAAATATTGTATACAATGGAATGACACATTATTTCGCAATATTTTTTTAAGTGGCCACATACGCTCATTCCGTTATCACATTTATTTTATTCTATGTGTATAACACAAGTAAAATGAGAGATTAATCTCAATATTGAACTTGTGCCAATGTAATCAATCATAAATTACATAGATGATAAATTTGTGTAAACAAATGTTACATGATTTAATGAAATACATACAAAAATAAATTTAGTTTCCAGTGATTTTTAATTAAAAGTAATTGAAGATGTTTGTAAAATTAATCTTAGTGAGATATGATTGTGCAGAAATCAGTGAAATCTAATCAAAATCATTCAATAGAAATAAAATCAAATTTGTGAGATCAAAAACTTCATTCACATCGATATCATGAAAGGTAGATATATTTATATTTATTATTATCATCGTAATATTCCAGACAGTGCCTTAAAGTTAAAATAAATATTGTAGTAGTAGTTTAAAATACTAATAATATGTTTAACAACAAAGACAAAATTAATTGTCATCCAACACTTGGTGAAACAAGGTTTAATAAAAATGTAAAGTAAACACTTGGCTCTGTTTCACAAAATTCAGCCTCCAAGTCACCTTATGAGGGCATCGTCAGATGCTGGCCAGCACAGTTCAGTTAGTAACCATAGACGCGTTTCGCTCTTATTTGAATATTTAAATTGCTATTGCGTAGCTTCCCCTTTTTTTCGGTAGATGGCATGACCAGTTCCACAAAACTTCTCATGTCATCTAACTAGTTTGTTAGAGATCTTATTCTCTGCTGGCACAGTTCTTCGTCACCAGCTTCTTCACATGAACTTTGTTCTAGGTGAAGAAGTGAGTTATACCATACTGATGAGCTCTAATAAGAGCGAAACGCGTCAATGGTTACTAACTGAACTGTGCTGGCCAGCCTCTGACGATGCCCTCATAAGGTGACTTGGAGGCTGAATTTTGTGAAACAGAGCCAAGTGTTTACTTTACATTTTTAATAATATGTTTTCTCAGAATAAGAATGCTCAAATACAAAGTGTTCCGCGAAAATTGTGCCATAGGTGATTAACTCTTAAAGACCGATTCTCAAAAGAAATAAGTTTTAGCTAATCCTATATTTTGGATTAGCTAATCTTATTTAGTTAATTAAAAACTAATCCAAATCACAATCTGAAAACCAGATTATATTAGGGTTTATTTACATTTTTATGAGAATATTGTTTAGCTTAATTTGTATAACCCAAAATTAAGGATTAGGTTAACCTTTTTATTTTTAGTGGTTTCCCTATAAAACCACTATTAAAAAAATATATTTTATGCATTCTAGTGGTTATACTATTTTCATTTTAAACTGGAGGGATCGGCATAAAACGATTAAACGTCCCTGTCCCATATAACTACAATGAAATCTGTTAGTGTGGCTACCCCAAATCGCTTAACGATGGCCACAACAGGTAATTTTTTTATGGGTCGTTTTCAGCTTAAAATTATTCTTGTTTTTTTCTATGATTGACCATTTAAAAATACCGGCGAATGGGGCTGTACAACCCTGTGTGAACCTTGTGACACCAGTTATAACGGGTCATATTTTGAGTTCCTTTGTAAACGTAATTGCGGTGCATTTAATCGTTTTATTTCGATTCCTCCAGTTTAAAATGAAAATAGTATACATTCTGAAACAATCTAACAATGCTATTAGTTCGGCGCATATCATTAGTTAGCGCCCAACTAGAATTTTATGTTATAATTCTGTACTACGCATGTTGACAGACCTAACGATGTTATTTGCAATTTATTGTTAAAATTTGAACAATTAGTAGAAAACAACTGCGGATAAATAAATGTATTATTCATTTATTATCAGATAACTATGAGTGATAATTTGTTTCGTGAATTTATCTTTATTGTTTATGCTTTCTAAATTTGATAAAGTAAAAATATTTCTAAACATATATATGGGGATCAAGTGATTGCCTTCCATTAGGGATTATTGATCTTCTAACATGGAATTTTGCTATAAGTATATTTTATTTTTCCCAGTTGTCATTTGGAGTAACCGCCATTTTTTCCAAATTTTGTTTGACCAAATAGCCTTATACATTTATTTAGGTTAAACTCATGTTATTTTAAATTGAGAAAGAGAAAGAGAAAGATTTTAATTTGGGCCTGAAAGGGTTAAACTATTTTGTGAATTGGACTGTTAAGTTTATTGTTACTATTGCTTCTGATACTTTACAGGAAAATATTGTTAGTAAAAGTTGCAACTAAATAAATTATATTACTTAGTACTTATTTCATTAATGTTAAAATTCATTTTAAATGGTTAAAAAATTGATAATTTTCTTCTAGTAAGTCATGAAACTGGAACAGATACCAACAAATGTATAGTGTTTAACTATCACAAACATATTTTAAACTTTACTTTAACAGTAACTAATTAAGTCAAACTTAATATCTAGATTTATTTAGAAGCGGAATTTAATACTGGGAACATTCATTTGAATATTTGTCTCGTAAAATAATCGTAAAAGCAATGATAACGAAAACAGATTTATCATGTTATTCGTCTATGGAACAGTTGTCGCAAGACACGCTGTAGACAAACTATATCTGTTTATCTGTGATACAAGTGATACTGAGTTTGATGAGTTTAATACGATATTTTATTTTCTGAAAAAGTGGAAAATAATTCAGACATTATTTTCAGAAGTATGTATGCTATTAAAATGTCGCAATACCTAGCATTTATCACATATAATTTGTATTATAATTGAAATAAAGATCCGAAATTGAATATAAATATAAAATAAATATATCATCACGCCTTTTTTCCATCACTGGGTGTGGCACTCTGCCATAACAGATCTCGGTAAGTTATATATTTCTTCGCGTGAAGTGCGGTTACCAGCCGTCAAATCACGGCCCCCAAAGATGTTAGTGGAGGCGGAGCCACTGGGGTAGATTTTAAATTGGTGAAAATTGTTTGTCGACTGTGGGGATCGAACCAGGGTTCTCAAAATCCACAGGCCGACTCGATACCACTGAGCCACCTATCCCATTATTTATTTATATATATATATATATATATATATATTTTTATTTTATAGATAATTGCAATCATTGTTAACTGTTTATTTGTTGTTTTTTTTTACTCATTTTTACGCAATCAATGATTCCTGTACTATTTAAACATATATATATTGATAAGATTTGATCTTTGATCAACACGTAAAATAAAAATAAGTTGAAGTATTCGTAAAATACGTATATTTTCAGGCATTATTTTCGTGGTCTTTACAATAATCGCTCAAATAAGTAGCAAATCCGAGTTACCAGCCGGTTGCTACGATGGCTCAATATCCGCTGAAGAGTGTTGTTCAATGCCATCATCTTGGATGGAATCTATTGCTAACCCGAACGATTGCTACAGCTTCTACACGTGTCTTGTAGGACACCCAGTACATATGCCTTGTTTGTATGGTGAACATTGGAGCGTGAAAGAAGGAAAATGTACTAGTCCAGAGTTTGCAGATTGCAAATTCGCTACGACGACAAGTACGACTCCTCTGCCGATCGGAATTTGTAGAAATATTCCCAAAAGTTGTCGACATGGTCTGATAGACCCAGAGATGTGTTGCAAGGGAATACCAGACGATGATTTTGGATTGTTGCAGAATAAAGATGACTGCACGACGTATTATCAGTGTGTACATTGGCAACCAGTTTTACAACATTGTCCACCAGGTTTGAAGTGGAATGCTGATAGGTGTCGATGCGAATGGGGGGAGAGCTCAACTTGTAAAGAAAATTAAATTTATTCATTTGGACATTTAAAATATTTTGATCTTATATGAACAATCGCTGATAACTGATATGATTTGTATTTCTTCTCGAAAATATGAAAACAATTATATATGCCTAGTAGTAATTATTTCAACTTATCTCCTTTTTTATATACAAAGAGTTTTAAAATTATTGCAAAATAATTGCACATTACGAAGCTATGCTATGTTTGAAACAATATATTTGAAGTAGCATAAAAATGTTTTGAAATACTCGTATGTATTTATAGTTCATAGTTCTTCCTACAAAAATATATGAAAATTATTATTATAACGTACTTTATACGAGCTGTAGTGTTGCGCGACGTTTCAGCGAATTTGATTAGTTTGTAAGTCGGTATATAATCGCTTCAATAGTTTTGGAAAATATAATGATATTTCCATTAATATCGAATAACAAACATTTCTATTATTATGAAAAGGAGTATAAAACTAATACGTCCACGTCGTTGTTCCTGGGTTATGCCGAACGTAGTTTTTTAATTAGTCAACATGCATGTTCACAAAATTATTTTCTTAACTGAGATTACCTCCCCATAAGAGGTGCGCCCTTTTTTCCGTTGAATCTCCCGACAAGTATGGTAAATCGAATTTTCGCGATTACGGCGCTATTTATCATGTTGACAAAAAATTAGTTAAGTAAATTTTTCTTATTTGAATCTGAATCTGCAATGAAAAATAAGGGTTCCCATTAAAAAAAAATGAGTCTTTGTTATAGCGACAACAGCTCCACCTGTGGCGAAACCAATATTATAGAATTATGGCCCTCTTCTGTAGCATTTATAATTCTTTTAATAATTAATCTATTAAAAATTTCTGAAAGTGGACTCAAATAAATGAACATTTACTTGAAAATTGTCTATACCCCAAAAAAACATTAAAAAATGCGTATTTTGCAATTATTACTAAAACTTCGACAGATATAAACATTTTGACAACAGATTCGTGTTCAGAATCATCAATTTAATAGGAAAACATATCCCGCATGTCTATTTTACGCTAACTGGCGACACAATAGAATTATTTTGCTATACCCCTATTTTTCGGTAGGCTTAAAACTTCAACCGCTCGGTGGCACGGGTTAATCATAAAAAAACACTGAATCCTTTTGGGAAACTCATTTTTTTTTAATGTCTGGCGATCTAGGGGGGAGGGGTCCCGAAGAATATTCGAAGGTCGCCCAAATAACGGACACCCTAATATATATATATATATATATATATATATATATATATATATATATATATATATATATATATATATATATTTCTAAACTTCAGCGATAGATAGAAATTTAAATATTTAAGATACCTGCATATGATATTTACATTAATGTTGCAATGTTTCAAGTTCTTGTCTGTTTTTAATTTAGGTAGGATGTGATATGATCATACATTCGTTTATAATTTGCTATGATTTATTTATTTTATCTATATATTTTACATTTAACAATAAGGCGAATAACAATTTGCATTTATAATACGTAAAGTTTACCAAGTGCATGTAGCATTCTCCTTCCATTCACACCTGTTGTTAGTGATGCTCCACCAGAGGTTGGCGGGGCAAGGTCTCACCATCGGCTGACCATGGACACATTGGAAGTAAGTGTGGCAGTCGGCGTTGTTCTGGAGGAGGACATCCACCCAGTATGGCACGTTCTTACAGCACTTCTCAGCAGAGATCTTACCGCTCAGACAGTCGTTGGAAATAGCACCACCATCATTACCACCTTCGTTGTTACCACCATCGTTTCCGCCATCATTTCCGCCATCATTTCCGCCATCGTTGCCACCTCCACCATTGGCAGAGCACTTAGCATCAGCGGGCCATTCACAACGTTCGGAGTGAATACTCCAGTGAAGTCCAGATGGGCATTGTCGTTGGATAGCTTTGCCGCCCACACATTGGTAGTAGGTCGAGCAGTTCTCACCATCGGCTAGTTCAAGTTTCTGGTAGTCCTTTACATCGCGACAACACTGGTCCGCGGGGAAGATTCCGGCGATGCATTGATGGCAGACTGGTGGCGGAGTGCATACATCAATTGGAGCGGGTGTTGTAGTTGGGAAAGGAGTCGTTGGAGTCTGAGATGGAGTAGTAGGTGATGCAGTAGAGTAAGCTGTGGTGGTAGTAGATCCTTGAGCAGTAGTAGATCTTTGAGTGGTCGTAGATCCTTGCGTGGTAGTAGAGGAAGGTTTAGTGTTTCCAGAGTGATCACATCCAGCAATTTCAGGCCATTCGCATCGGTCAGCAGCTACACTCCAGTGGAGACCACCGGGACAATCTTTGTGGACAGCCTTTCCATTGTCACATTGGTAGAACTTACCACAGTTTTCTGGGTCAGGAAGATGTACCCACCAGTCTGAAATTCCAATGCAACAAGTTTTCGCATCAATGCTTCCATCGTAGCACCCTTGGTCCAATTGTTCCTTGGGGGTAGTAGTTCCTTGAGTGGTCGTAGATCCTTGAGTGGTAGTAGAGGAAGGATTTGGTGTTGGTTTAGTGTTTCCAGAGTGATCACATCCAGCAATTTCAGGCCATTCGCATCGGTCAGCAGCTACACTCCAGTGGAGACCACCGGGACAATCTTTGTGGACAGCCTTTCCATTGTCACATTGGTAGAACTTACCACAGTTTTCTGGGTCAGGAAGATGTACCCACCAGTCTGAAATTCCAATGCAACAAGTTTTCGCATCAATGCTTCCATCGTAGCACCCTTGGTCCAATTGTTCCTTGGGGGTAGTAGTTCCTTGAGTGGTCGTAGATCCTTGAGTGGTAGTAGAGGAAGGATTTGGTGTTGGTTTAGTGTTTCCAGAGTGATCACATCCAGCAATTTCAGGCCATTCGCATCGGTCAGCAGCTACACTCCAGTGGAGACCACCGGGACAATCTTTGTGGACAGCCTTTCCATTGTCACATTGGTAGAACTTACCACAGTTTTCTGGGTCAGGAAGATGTACCCACCAGTCTGAAATTCCAATGCAACAAGTTTTCGCATCAATGCTTCCATCGTAGCACCCTTGGTCCAATTGTTCCTTGGGGGTAGTAGTTCCTTGAGTGGTCGTGGATCCTTGAGTGGTAGTAGAGGAAGGATTTGGTGTTGGTTTAGTGTTTCCAGAGTGATCACATCCAGCAATTTCAGGCCATTCGCATCGGTCAGCAGCTACACTCCAGTGGAGACCACCGGGACAATCTTTGTGGACAGCCTTTCCATTGTCACATTGGTAGAACTTACCACAGTTTTCTGGGTCAGGAAGATGTACCCACCAGTCTGAAATTCCAATGCAACAAGTTTTCGCATCAATGCTTCCATCGTAGCACCCTTGGTCCAATTGTTCCTTGGGGGTAGTAGTTCCTTGAGTGGTCGTGGATCCTTGAGTGGTAGTAGAGGAAGGATTTGGTGTTGGTTTAGTGTTTCCAGAGTGATCACATCCAGCAATTTCAGGCCATTCGCATCGGTCAGCAGCTACACTCCAGTGGAGACCACCGGGACAATCTTTGTGGACAGCTTTTCCATTGTCACATTGGTAGAACTTACCACAGTTTTCTGGGTCAGGAAGATGTACCCACCAGTCTGAAATTCCAATGCAACAAGTTTTCGCATCAATGCTTCCATCGTAGCACCCTTGGTCCAATTGTTCCTTGGGGGTAGTAGTTCCTTGAGTGGTCGTAGATCCTTGAGTGGTAGTAGAGGAAGGATTTGGTGTTGGTTTAGTGTTTCCAGAGTGATCACATCCAGCAATTTCAGGCCATTCGCATCGGTCAGCAGCTACACTCCAGTGGAGACCACCGGGACAATCTTTGTGGACAGCTTTTCCATTGTCACATTGGTAGAACTTACCACAGTTTTCTGGGTCAGGAAGATGTACCCACCAGTCTGAAATTCCAATGCAACAAGTTTTCGCATCAATGCTTCCATCGTAGCACCCTTGGTCCAATTGTTCCTTGGGGGTAGTAGTTCCTTGAGTGGTCGTAGATCCTTGAGTGGTAGTAGAGGAAGGATTTGGTGTTGGTTTAGTGTTTCCAGAGTGATCACATCCAGCAATTTCAGGCCATTCGCATCGGTCAGCAGCTACACTCCAGTGGAGACCACCGGGACAATCTTTGTGGACAGCTTTTCCATTGTCACATTGGTAGAACTTACCACAGTTTTCTGGGTCAGGAAGATGTACCCACCAGTCTGAAATTCCAATGCAACAAGTTTTTGCATCAATGCTTCCATCGTAACACCCTTCGTCCAATTGTTGCTTGGGGGTAGTAGTTCCTTGAGTGGTCGTAGAAGAAGGATTTGGTGTAGTTTTAGTGATTCCAGAGCCAGCACATCCAGCAATTTCGGGCCATTCACATCGATCAGCAGCTACACTCCAGTGAAGATTAGCGGGACAATCCTTATGGACTGCTTTGCCATTGTCGCATTGATAGAATTTGCCGCAGTCTGCGGGATCAGGAAGATGTACCCAAAAATCAGATATTCCAACGCAACAAGTTTTCGCATCAATGCTTCCATCGTAACACCCAGCTGGCAATTTGGGTCCTGAAGTAGAGCCAGAGGTGGGTGGTGTTGTAGGTTCTGGGCTAGGTTTTGGGGTAGGTTTTGTGGTAGGTTTTGTGGGGGGTGGTGGGGTAGGTTCTGGGCTAGGTTTTGGGGTAGGTTTTGTGGTAGGTTCTGTGGAGGGTGGTGGGGTAGGTTCTGGGCTAGGTTTTGGGGTAGGTTTTGTGGTAGGTTCTGTGGGGGGTGGTGTGGTAGGTTCTGGACTAGGTTCTGGACTAGGTTCTGGTTTAGGGCCAACGACGCATTTGGCTTCATGGGGCCACTCGCACTGGTCGTCCTCCACGCTCCATTCTGTACCTTCCGCGCATGCCTTCCAGGTGGCTTGATTGTGTTCACACTGGTAGAAGCTGGTGCAGTCTTCAGGGTTTCTCAGGTGGGCGTACCATGCGTCAGGGACACCATCGCAGCACTTGTCGCGATCGGCGACCCCGAGGACACAATCCTCGCTTAGACGTTCTTCACGAGCGGATGCAAATCCGCAAAGGAAAAGCACAGCCACAAGTGTATATGCTGCAAATTTTATTAAAATTTCAAATTTACTACTTGTATTTTACATTATTAATTTGATTACTACTTTAATAGTTTATGTAAATTATAATAATTTAAAATATGTTTGTTTCTTACCTTGCATGTTGCTGCAGTAGCAATGCTTGAAGTGACTTTTCCTACGTAGGTGGATGATTTTATACTAACTACAATCACTGATAACGACATTATTTTCTTATCTAAATCCGCTCCTTTTTTTCCTTAGTAATCCACGTTTATTAAAAATTGTATATTATCAAGGAAAAAATGTAATCCATTCGTAGGTACATGCGATTTATTTTTGATTTTGAAGTGCATTTCCCGGCAACACATGACGTTCTAGAACTCAAATAAATAAATTGCTTTTATCATTTTTAAATCTATTCAAATGTAGTGCAACGATTCAGTGGCAGAATGTACTTTGAAATTACAAGTTACATCATGATTAGATAGAATCGTTAAAAATGTGGACATGTTAAAAAATATAAGGTTTAATTTAATGCAGCTGAAGCACTTGCATTAAACTATTAATTATGTTCAGATTAAATATTAGATGGACGTGATTACAAATTAATTTCTTTATTACAAATTAGATATGTTTTTATAAAAATCAAGTTATACAATTCTCAAAGTTTCGCTAGGTATTACTTGTAAAAATAGATCGATTATTTTCTAATGTTCAGAAAATTTCGATAAATTGTATATAGAAAATATTTGTAACAACAAAGACAAAATTAATTGTCATCCATACATTTGATGAAACTAGGTTTAATAAAAAATATATTTTGTTATTAAACCTAGTTTCATCAAGTGTATGTATGACAATTAATTTTGTCTTTGTTGTTATTTAAATTGCTATTGCGTAGCTTTTCCTTTTTTTCGGTAGATGGCATGGCCTGTTCCACAGAACTTCTCATGTCATCTTACCTGTTTGTTGGAGATCTTATTCTCTGCTGGCACAGTTCTTCGTCACCAGCTTCTTCACGTGAACTTTGTTCTAGGTAAAGAAGTGAGTTATACCATACTGATGAGCTCTAATAAGAGCGAAACGCGTCTATGGTTACTAACTGTGCTGGCCAGCCTCTGACGATACCCTCATAAGGTGACTTGGAGGCTGAATTTTGTGAAACTTAGCCAAGTGTTTATTTAATTTTTTTTTTAGAAAGTATTTGCCTAAAAATATATTATAATAGTCATCAATTAAAAGTACGAGCGTACTAAATATCCGTTTTAATTACTACTAATTATAATTATATATATTTGCTAACTGCGATACTTTATGCCATTAGATGATATTTTATGATAGTATTGTATTTGATGAATCCGAAAACAGGATATAGGTACTACATATAAAAACTATTTTACCTTCATTAAATAAAAATTTGCAGGAAGTGTAAAGGTTTGTATTCAAATATATTCGTACGTCACAGAGTTATATGCGTAGATAGTGAATTATTTCATGTATATTAAATCGTCGTCTAGCAATCTCAATGCCGATTCGTCCAAATACTTCTCCCACCTGTTTAATTAAACTATATTTATAAGTGTGCTATGCATCATTTAGATTTTTCCCTTATTGCAGTTATTGGTTATTAGTCTGCTGCCAACTAGTAATTTCATTTTAGTATCTTGTATTTATTTCTGCGCTAACATTATCATAAATAGTACAAGTTGTATTTTAATTAGATACTTATTAATATATATCATCACATTTTTTATTATTTAGTAAGTGTGGTACTCTGCCGTACCAGATCTTGGTAAGTGATATAAATTTTAGGCGTAAAGTGTGACTACCAGCGTTTAAATGACGGCCTCTAGAGATGGGGGCGACACAAGGGTAATTTTAATATGGTGAAAATTATGGTGTCGCCTGTGGAAACTCGGGATATTCAATTTATAGTCCTATTGTTATGTTGAAATAGAGGTTTTTAATAAGTAGTTTAATTTCGCCGAACGTAAATAATCAAACTTTGACCAGTAAGATAAAATTTTACCCGATTTATAATTTATTTATTTTGCATACATATATTCGGAGTAAAATTTAATTTTATAGTGCATTCGTGTTGCTTCAATCTCTATTAATAAGATTTTATAGAAACAACATGTCATAATTAATTTGAAAATTATTTTGTTCTGAAATAATATAGGTATACACAGAGAGGTGAACTGTTAAATTTTTCTACATCAAAATAGTTAAATAATTTATTATAGAGGAAAAATTACTGCATTTGTTGACACTGATATTTATAATTGGAATCGGAAAAATTAGGGATATGTTTATAGGTAATTGTTTTTTAATCATCAGCGCCATGAAATAACAAAACAAATTAGATATTAATTAAGAGTTTTTTTTTACATTTAATACATGAATAAGTTATATAATATAATAATTGTTCAAAAATATTTCAATTTACTGCTAAACAATAACCCAATCAGTTGCACGGCACTGATGATTAAAAAAAATATATTAATTAACATTTCCGTAATTCTTCCGATTCTAGGTAGAGTATAAATAAATAAATATATCATCACGTCTTTACCCATTACTGGGTGTGGCACTCTGCCGTACCATGTGTCGGTAAGTGATATATTTTTACGCGTGAAGTGCGGTTACCAACCGTCAAATCACGACTCCCAAAGATGTTAGTGGAGAGGGAGCTACAGGGCTAGATTTAAATTGGTGAAAATATTTTGTCGGCTGTGGTGATCGATCCAGGGTTCTCAAGATTCACAGGTCGACTCGATACCACTAAGAGTAGAGTAATATTATAAATATTAGTATCAAATATTGCAGGAATTTCTCATTCACCTTTTTTAATGTAAAATAATTATAAGCCAATAGTTGAACATTTCAAACAAAAAAAATGCTATGGTTGGTCCTCGATTCACCATCATATATATATATATAAATTTCTCGAATTCGAATATCGAATACGAATATTAGTCAGATCTCGAATATTCGAGGTACTCGAATACTCCTAAAAGTTAATTTATTTATTATTAATAATTATTTAATTATGTCCTTTTCATTATTTGAATGAAATTGTTAAGATAAAATTAAATTAAAACAAAAAGTACAAACAAAAAAGAAAAAGACGAAAACTTCAAATTTAAGGTGAAACGTACGGGCTGATGTTGGCGAAAAAATATCTTTGTTATTAATAACTTCAAAGTATTGTAATAGCTTTAAGTTTATGTACAAATGATAAAGAAAAACATAGTCAAAAATTGAAGTCAACATATGGCGCGATATTTGAGGTATTCGAATGTTCGCAATACTGACGTTAATATTCGAAAATCTCGAATATCGAATAATGTCAATATTCGCGGCATTCGACTATTCGCGGATGATATTCGCCCATCTCTAATATATATATATATATATATATATATATATATATATATATATATATATATATATATATATATATATATATATTTATGCCTAAAATTGTACAGGGATATTTTAAGAATTGAATATACAATTAAAATTAAAATAAATTATACTCAAATATTTGTAATAATATCTGAGGTATTTATTTTTCATAGACATATTTGAATTGAATTGAAAATTTTATACTTATAAAGAAGTCTTTTATTTATTTAATCTTAAGCTCGAATTTTACTGGGATACTAATTATATAATTTGTGCAATCGAGCTTACCACATATACCCTTTATTTCAACCACTTTCTGTCATGATTATGTAAACTAAAAGACAGATATGTCGACAAGAGATGAAAGAGTGCGAGTTGGCGTATCGTTTTCCCTACGGTAACGAATCTCATGCATAAGTTATATAAAAACTGTCTCAAGGTTAGAAACTTAAATCTGCCACTTTTTCTTGTTTGCTAACTTTAATAAATTCATTAAACCCGGTATCTAAATTGTTTCTAAGAAACTGTGATCATTATAATTATTACAAACACACGAACTAATAAACTCTTTGATGTCAGCTTCGAGAAGACAACGATGATACTTTTCAATAATCCTGTCTTTATCCTTTATCTATTTTTGTTTCACTTCCATGGCTATTTGATATTTTCAACGTAATTTTTAATATTTTTTTATTTAATTTCTGTCGTTACAACGCATGTAAATGTAATTCTGTTTATTGATTTAGATGCAGAATTTTATGCTCTACAACTTTTATTTGAAGCATTTTTCCCTAAAATAATTTGAGGAGTAATGCGCACGGAAAAACTGTTTTTTCATGTTAATCGCCTATGAACACAGGTATGACGTTCCACCCTGTATATATATATATTACCATGCCTTTTACCCATTACTGGGTGTGGCACCCTTTCGAAAGTGATCTCGGAACGTGGTATGTTTATGCGCATGAGGTACTGTCAAATCTCGCTCCCTATAAATGTTATGGAGAGAGAGAGAGAGCGACAGGGGTAATTTTAATGTGGTGAAAATTGTTTGTCGGGTTCTCAAATCCAAAGTCCGACTCGATATCACTGAGCCACATATTAATAAAAAACATCTGTTCATCGGTAAGTACAAAATTTCAATCTCAAACCACGGCAAATGAATGAAAGGAAGAAGATATAAAAGCTTTTATAATAGAAACTTTGCTGGAACAACCGATTAAGGATGATTAACTAACTTTTTCGCTCTTAAACTTTAAACTAGAGATGGGCGAATATCATCCGCGAATAGTCGAATGCCGCGAATATTGACATTATTCGATATTCGAGATTTTCGAATATTAACGTAGCGAACATTCGAATACCTCGAATATCGCGCTATATGTTGACCTCAATTTTTGACTATGTTTTTCTTTATCATTTGTACATAAACTTAAAGCTATTACAATACTTTGAAATTATTAATAACAAAGATATTTTGTTTCAAAACCATGAAGACGTTTTGTTTTTCGCCAACATCAGCCCGTACGTTTCACCTTAAATTTGAAGTTTTCATCTTTTTCTTTTTTGTTTGTACTTTTTGTTTTAATTTTATTTTATCTTAACAACTTCATTCAAATTATAAAAAGGACATAATTAAATAATTATTAATAATAAATATATTAACTTTTACGAGTAATCGTATATTCGAGTACCTCGAATATTCGAGATCTGATTAATATTCGTATTCGATATTCGAATTCGAGAAATTTGATATTCGCCCATCTCTACGTTTAAACATTTTATGCATTATACTTAAAACTAATTTAGGAACGTTGGGATATGAAAAAGTAAACTTTGACATTGATTAGTAAGTTACCCTTTATAATTAACTATATATACAAACAAATTTCACCACGTTAAAACTACCCCCATTGCACCTCCTGATATATTTATTTTATTTACAATTAGTAATTAGATTAGTAATAAAACTGCAATTTATATTGTTGATTTTCTTATTTAAGATTGAATTTTAACAATAGACTTAAAAGTTCCCGAATTCTCAATCCTGGCCTTAGTACAATTGATTTTCTCTAAATATAATGAAATTGGATCTAGTATATCTAAAACTTCAATTCAACGCTTATTTCGCTCAGCTATTTCAAAATAAAAGTATTTAGTTACTACTTGAGAATATTAGTTTAAATAAAAGAAAAACGTGATATATCAGTCATATCATTTCTTAGAAATACTTCAGTTAACACAATAATATTTTATATTTATTTATCATTTATTGAAAGTCATAATAAAATTAAACTATAAATATATAAAAGTATTTAATAAAGTTATTACCTGAGACAATTACTTAAAAAATTAATGAATTTCGTGACAAATAAATGATGTCATTTAATTTCGTAGGAGACGAGGTTAATCACAATAAAATATTTAAGTAGATATCATTTATTTAGCCATAATAAAAATAAAATAATAATCACATAAACCATTTATATATTCGCATTATCATATGATAATATCCTTTGATATGTTCCGTTCATGCTATTTCTCGACACTAACAATGTCAGTATTTTTTGTGCATTGCGCAAGGCTGGGATAATCACAATGTTCCATAGCCACACTCCAGTGCAACCCTGGTGGGCAGGGCATACGTTGAGGAAGCCCTCCTGTGCATTGAATGAAGGAGCCACAATCCTCAGTGTTGTGTATTGAATTCATAGAGAAAAAACCAAATGTAACTAAAGACACGGGATTGTCATCCGGAGCGGGGTTGGAAAACGAGAATGTATTACTTAGCAACAGGGCGTTCAACTTTTTTATGACATAAAATAAATAGTGATTTTTTGAAAACAGATTTCGTTTTACTTGTTCACCCACAAATACAAAAGTGGTGTCAGAAGTGGGATTTGAAAAAACACACATCTGCCTTCACGTGAGATAGTAAAACGCGAACGTACACTGTGCCGATTCTAGCCTCAACGCGACAACAACCGAACACAGTTCAACGCCACGCGGGTTAGTAATTGTGCACCGCTCTTCTTCACCATGGCTCAAGGCGTATCAGTCGAACTACTCCAGGCGCTCTCCGGAATGATCGCCAGCGCGATTCGAGAATCCACGCCATCCGGCACCGCCGCCACTGCCGCAGCATCGCCAGCCCAAAACCGACCGCCGCAGTTCTCCATACCAGCGTACTCTGCCGCTAGCGGAACCTCTGTAGGCGACTACTTCACACGCTTCACTTGGGCGCTCGAGTTAAGTAAAGTTCCTGAAAATGAACACGCCCAGTTTGCACGTGTCTTTATGGGAACGGAACTTAACGACGCCCTGAAAATTCTCGTAAGTCCCAAGAAACCGGAATCTTGTTCATACAGTGACATCCAGTCAAAATTAACGACACATTTCGACGCTACCCACAACAAGTATGCGGAAAGCATTAAGTTCCGAGGCACCACGCAGAGACCAGGGGAGTCGATTGCCAACTTTACCCTCAGGCTAAGACAAGCAGCCACCTATTGTGAGTATGGCGAATTCCTAGATCGCATGCTAATAGAACAAATGCTCAAAGGTATGGAGTCGAGAGAAATGTGCGATGAGATTATTGCAAAGGAACCAGAAGACTTCACTGCCGCATACAAGGTAGCGTGCACGCTCGAAGCCACCCGAAACACCGCCGACGAGGTTAAAAATCCTGACATAACCTCAAATTCCGACACGACCAACCGAATAGGGTATGAGAAGCCACCGTCTCGAAAGGGCGACAACCAATGGCAACGCGGACGAGTGACCAATCAGCAGCAGAGGTCCGATCGATCAAAAACCAACCCGGGACAACTCGACATCCAACCGACGTGCGCAGGGTGTGGTGGGGACCATTTCCGCAGCCAATGCAGATTCTTTAACACGGAATGCCGGGCGTGCGGCAAGACAGGTCATATAGCCAAGGTCTGTAAATCCAGACCAAAGCAGCGGAGGACGCACCAGGTCACCGAAGAACAGCAACCCGCCGATAACATTGACGCCGTGCACGAGTTCAACAAAGTCGAGATCGTCGGAGCTATTCAGTCCACTGGGAAGCAGTTGATCGATGTCAACATCGAGGGCACCACCGTTAAGATGGAACTCGACACCGGCGCCCCCTGCTCGATGATGAGCAAACAACGGTTAGGTGAGATCAAACCTAGCTTTATTGTACAGCGGACCGAACGCAGATTCGCAAGTTACACCGGCCACCACATCAGTTGCATTGGAAAAATCGTAGTCACCGCGACCATCGACACCACATCCAGAAACCTGGACCTCTACATCGTCGACGAGGAATTCGAGTCGCTCCTTGGTCGAGAATGGATCTCACAATTTGTACGCGAGATCGACTTCGTACAACTTTTTGGCAAACTAGAGCGAACCCACAAAATTGCAGCAGAGCAACCCCTGCCTCCGAAGCAACAGAAAGAACTGGAACTCGTCCTTTATAGGTTTCACGACGTCTTCAGCGACATCCCCGGGAAACTAGCAGGCCCACCAGCTATGATGCACTTGAAGAAGGGTGCGACTCCAGTCTTCTCCAGAGCACGTGATGTCCCTGTTGCACTGCGAAGTGCATACGCCAGAGAAATCGACGCAAAAATCGCTTCCGGGTTCTACAAGAGGGTCGACTACTCAGAGTGGGCATCGACGACTCATGTTGTCGTAAAGAAGAATGGCAAGCTGAGGATCACGGGCAACTACAAACCAACTCTCAACCCGCGACTCATCGTCGACGAACATCCGATCCCCAAGATAGATCACCTGTTCAACCAGATGCGAGGCGCCATTCTCTTCTGCCACCTGGACCTCACGGACGCGTACACCCATCTCGTAGTCGACGACGAGTTCGGCCACGCGCTCACACTCAACACTCCGACGCACGGTTTGATCCGCCCAACCCGCGCCGTATACGGTGCAGCCAACATTCCCGCAATCTGGCAGCGGCGAATGGACGCAGTGTTGCAGGACCTCAAGAACGTTGTAAATTTTTTTGATGACACTATTGTTTTCGCAAACAATTTTGACAATTTGATGCAGGCTCTTACCGCAACACTGGAGCGCTTTCGCCAACACGGCCTCAAACTCAACCGGAACAAATGCAGATTCGCAGAACCAGTCCTAGAAGCTCTTGGCCATAAGGTTGACGCATCGGGCATCCACAAGTCTGACGCACACACCCGCGCTGTGCAAGATGCGCCGAAACCAACAACTCCAGAGGAGCTCCACCTGTTTTTGGGCAAAGCAACCTACTACAGTTCCTTCATCGACGACCTGTCAACGAGGGACCGACCACTGAGAGACATGCTGCGCAAGGACACCCTTGTCTGGACACCAGAGGGCGACAAGGCCTACAAGGACATCAAGGACGCCCTAACCTCGCCACAGGTCCTAATGCAGTACGATCCGGCACTTCCACTTCTATTGGCCACGGACGCCAGCAAAACCGGGCTCGGAGCAGTCATGTCCCATCGACTCAGCAATGGACAAGAACGCCCAATTGCTTACGCCAGCCGTACGATGTCACCAACGGAACAGCGATACCCGCAGATTGACAAGGAGGCACTCGCAATCGTCTGGGCAGTGCAAAATTTTTTTAACTACCTGTATGCCCGCCACTTCTTCTTAATCACGGACCATAAACCCCTGACGCAGATCCTACACCCGGAAAAATCGCTCCCAGTCTTGTGCATTAGCCGCATGGCCAACTACGCCGACTATCTGGCACATTTCAACTATGACGTTGTGTTTAAAACGTCAAAACAGAATGCTAACGCCGATTACTGTTCTAGGGCACCTCTCCCATCGACTGTTAACCGTATCCAAGGATCAGTTTTGTTGCAGAGGGAGGAGACAGACGATTTCGATGATTTCGACCTTTTTATAGTTCACCAAATACAACAGCTACCCATCACGGCCGAAGCAATCGCACGAGAGACAAGGAAAGACGGCCACCTCGGGAGGATTGTACAACTCCTAGCAGAAGGTCAAGATCTCACTAAGCACAATCTCAAGGCACCCGAGACAAAGTACTCGCTCGCCGCAAACTGTTTGATGTTTGAGCACCGCGTAGTGGTTCCACCCTCTCTGCGAAACGGTATCCTTGACGACCTACACGCGGCCCACCTAGGTATCGTCAAAATGAAAGGAATGGCACGTTCCTTTGTGTTTTGGCCAAGAATCGACGCAGACATCGAGAATATCGCGAAATCCTGCACCAGTTGTGCAACGCAAGCGCACGCACCACACAAGTTTCGTGAGCACTACTGGGAGTACCCGAAGGCACCATGGGAACGCATTCACATCGACTATGCGGGCCCAGTAGCCGACACCATGCTCTTGATCGTCGTGGATGCATACAGTAAATGGCTCGAAGTCAAGCCAACGACTTCCACTACAGCAGCCGCAACGATTGATCTTTTGGACGAGCTCTTCACCGCATATGGAACCCCAGTCACTATCGTTTCAGACAACGGCAGACAGTTCGTCGCAGAGGAGTTCAAAGTCTTTTTGAAGAACAGCGGCGTAAAATACCACAAGCTTACAGCACCGTATCATCCATCAACAAATGGCCAAGCAGAACGGTATGTCCAAACGGTGAAGGACGCCCTCTACGCGATGAAGACCACCAAGGGAACCTTGCAGGCCAACCTGAACCTGTTCCTGCGTCAATTCCGTAAGGCGCCGCATTCCACTACAGGACAATCTCCAGCGCAGCTATTCCTGGGACGCGAACCCCGTACACGTCTTAACCTGGCAAGACCCGACGACGTACGCACTAGAGTCTGCGAAAAACAAAAAGTAGGAATGGACTCCACATTCCGTACACTTGAAGCGGGACAGTCCGTCTACTTTCTGTCTGGCAACCCAAACATGGACAAGTGGCTTCCCGGCACTATCGCAGCCCGCATTGGAGATCTACACTACGAGATAATCTACCGCGAGAAAAGAATTAAACGCCACATCGACCAGATCAGGCCGTTTCCAGAAACGCAACCGAACAAGCAGTACTCGGAACCAAGCAACAACGAACCCACTGGAGTACCACACCAGCCACGACGTATCCAGTATTTTCGGCCACCAGCTACAGCAGTGCCAGCAGGGGCGGAGCCGCAAATGGCTGATGGAAATGGAACACCCGCAGCAGCTGCAGTACCAGCACCGGCCCGGACTCCAGCCACACCAATGTCACCAGTCATACCCCGCAGGTCGACACGCACACGCCGCATACCACTTAGATTTTCACCATAAGAATTGGGATTTGAAAAGAGGGAAGAAATGTTGTGTATTGAATTCATAGAGAAAAAACCAAATGTAACTAAAGACACGGGATTGTCATCCGGAGCGGGGTTGGACAACGAGAATGTATGACATAAAATAAATAGTGATTTTTTGAAAACAGATTTCGTTTTACTTGTTCACCCACAAATACAAAACTCAGTGTTGCGTAAGTGTGCGTACCACGCATCGGGTATCTCATTGCAACATGTCCAAGGACTTTCGATTCCGTAGAGACAGTCATTCGATAAACGGAAGTCCCATGCGGAAGTAGAAGCGATAGAAAGTAGAGTAAAAGAAAGAATGACGATAGCTAAAAATAATAGATTGTTTATATTTTCGTAATTGTATAACTAATTAGTGACGTTTTAGAACTGTGCTATAAGTACTTCCATTGTGACAAATTATATATTTTCATATTTCCTTGATTATTTTTGATAAAGTTCTATAAATAGAAATATCAGTTGATTGAAATGTACAACTGCAAATTGTCAATTCAAAGTTGTATACAAAATATCTGATGTGGACACCACATGACTTCCTTGTACACGTATTAAACTATAGATATTTTTTTAATTACACATATTTGACATTAAATCTTTTATATTTTGTTCTAATCCATAGCAAACTTAATTTACAAAAAAATCAAAAAATATATAATATTTAAATTTAGATATCTCGTTTATGCAAAAAGCTAATTTAAAAATTCTTAATGTGCTAGACGCAGAATTTAATTCTCTAAAACTTTTATTTGCAGCATTCATTTCTAAAATTAAAATAATACCATTTTTTTTCAAGGAAAACTGTTAGCAGCTTCATGTAATGTGCCACTTCCGGTTAGTCTATTTTAACCAAAATCTATTATGTTATTTCCATTGATATAGTAGTCTTATATACCAAATTTGGAAAGTTTTAAATTATATTTGAATATAGTTTTTCATGAAAATCTATTATAGGCTTCAAGTAAAGTACCACTTCCGGTAGTTGTATAATGACCAAAAAGGGAGGTGCACAACTAGATGTTATAACAGTCCTAAATATAAAGTTTCAATTTTCTACGGTTTACCGTTTTTGAGTTATGCGAGATACGTACGTACGTACAGACGGCATGACGAAATTAGTCAAAATGGATTCAGGGAGGGCCAAAAACACCTATTTCCGTTGAAATCTGAGAACCGAAAATTTTCGCGATTACAATACTTCCTTTACTTCGTACAAGGAAGTAAAAATTAGGCCATGTTTCCTGTTAAATTCTGCGTAGAAGTAGCGATAACTAAACTGTAAGATAATAATATATCGTCTATCAAGATATTAAATTAAAAAATTAGAAAATTAGTGACGACATTTTGTATCTACACTATAATTTCGATTACTTTTTTTAAATTTATTTATTTAATATAAATAAAATAAATAAATATATCATCACACCTTTTACCCACTACTGGTGGTGGCACTCTGACTAAGCAGATCTTGGTAAGTGATATATTTCTTCGCGTGAAGTGCGGTTACCAGCCGTCAAATCACGGCCCCCAAAGATATTAGTGGACGGGAGTCATAGAGGTAGATTTAAATTGGTGAAAATTGTTTGTCGGCTGTGGGGATCGAACCAGGGTTTTTAAGATACCACTGAGCCACCTACCCCATATATAATAGGTATAAAAAAACAAAATTGTTGTTATTTAAATAAATAAATATATCATCACGCATTTTACACTTTACTGGGTGTTACACTGTGCTGTAGTAGATCCTTCTTATACTAGTGTTGTTGATTTGAAAAAAAATTGGATTCGAAATATCATTTGAAATTAAATGCGCAAAATTTGAGTTACTATTGAAATTAGAGTTTAAAATTTCGATTTTTCATTAAAATTCCAAATTCGAAATTTTATGGAAATACGAATTATAATTTAATATTTTTTATTCAACTCACAAGCTCATAAAAAATAAAAGAAACAAATTATCGTTTTTATATACTATAACAAAATACATAATTACCTGCATTAATTTTTAATAAATTTAAATATTTTATTTTATTTGTGACATGCACGTATCTCTTTCTCTATCTACTACCTAATTGTAATATTTATTAATTAAACTTATACAGTGTATTTATCTTTAATATACAACTATATTTTTTAATTTATTATGTTTATTAATTCGTAATTAAAATCACGAAATACGAAATTCAAAATTCAAAGAAAGACATCGCAAAATATTCGAATTTAGTCAATAGCATTAATTTCTACGCGTCAAATGCAATTACCAATCGACAAATCACGGCCCCCAAAAATGTTAGTGGACAGGACGCCACAAGGATAATTTTAATGTGCTGAAAATTGTTTGTCGGCTCAGGGAATCGAAGAACCCGGATTTTCATATCTACAGACCGACTCGATACCACTGACCCCTACTATTATTTGAATAAAACCTATTTTTGTACAGCTACTCTAAGACCACTGATAAACTAAAGTTTGTAATCAATTTCTGCACACACCACACGTATAGATTAATTAATATTATTACGGTTGTATAATAAATATTTTAAAATAAAATTATTTATAATTAGCTATATTTGTCCCGCGTGATGGTCGCGCGGGTTGAGGACCTGACTCGCCACCATAAGGTCGTGGGTTCGGGTCCCGCCCGTGGCAACCATACAAAGGACATATCGGCATATGACCTTAGTAGTTGGTCCGATATATAAATAAAAAAAAAAGTTAGCTATAGCTTACCTTTCATGTTGAAAAACTTAATTGTTTTGTTAGAAGTATTTAAGACTTTATTGTTATCCTGAATTTCTTATTGTCAATAGATTTTCTTAAGTGAAATAATTTAATTGCTTTCACAGAAGTTTTTATACTTATTCCATTAATTAATAAAGCTTTAAAATGCTTTATTTTCTTGATTTACAATTTATATTCAAATTTTTAATGATTAGCATGAAAATATCTGTTAATAAGACATTATGAACTTGATCTGTATACTGTTAAAATTCGTAGAAACCAAATTAGGATATTCCACTTCCATTTGATAAAAATGTGCATTATCGCCAGATGATAAGATCGCGGTGTACTTATCAATGTTGCTTCCTTCCTATTTGTAGATAGTATTTTAGATTTGTATTATCAGAGATATCTAATTTGTAAACTATTTGTAGACTTAACATATTTCACAACGCCTTTGTTTCAAATCTAAGAAAACGAAAAAATAATGCACTTCATGAAAACAGGATATTGCTTACTGGGCTTTGATAATTAGTAGTTAATTGTTATATTCGATAACGATTATAAATTATCGTTCTAATTTTTAATTGTATTCATAGAAAGTAGACACATTATTATCAGTTTTTTTTAATATACCAGAATTAGAAGAGAAACTCTTCTGAAGGCTGGTGTTAGTACTTAATATATCATCATGTCTTTTACCCATTATTGGGTGTAGCACTATATCGTAGCAGATATCAGTAAGTTACATATTTATGTAATTTTAATTAGGTAAAAATCAGTTTGTGGGTCTTGAGAAGCTAACTCCGGTTCAAATCTTCAGTTCAACGCGTAGCTACAGAGCTACTTACCCGTTATATATATATATATATATATATATATATATATATATATATATATATACGGGAAGATTGAAAAAAAAATAGAAACAAATGTCTATTTTCTTTACTAATAATTTTAGATGTATAGTTTAAATTATGGACGAATGCCATTTTTTGGTGTGAAAAGATAAATTGCGATTTCTATTTTTGGTTTTCTTATAAAAAATGTCATTAAATTTTTTTAGTGAAATGATTTATTTTTTTATATATTCGGAAAGCATTTTAAATAAGTTTTACAATAATGACAAATACTTGCATTTTAATCAGGAATTAACATAGTTAATAATTTCTCAAAACTATGAAACTTTTATGCATTATCAGTGTACGATGATATTTGTACATTCTTTGTTTTAGGAAATATTTTGACGTGTACCTGATAATAATTTGTTTCTGATATTTTGAACTATTAAAAAATTAAGAAAAAGTAATTTGTTATTTATAATTTTACTGTTTATTTAAACCACATTTATTTTTTAATAAGTCAAAAATATGAAGATTCATAAAAATAAATATACGAATATCGTCATGTCTATTACTTTGTAGGGTATGGCACTCTTCCGTAGCAGATCTCGATAAGTAACATATTTATCCTCATGAAGTGCAGTTATCAGCCGTCAAATTACGGTTCCCAAATATCTTAGTAGGGAGGGATCCGCAATAAAGATAAAAACAGTTTGTTACCTACCTCATACGATATATTCAATTAACAACAAAGACAAAATTAATTGTCGTCCATACACTTGGTGAAACTAGGTTTAATAAAAAATATTAAATAAACACTTGGCTAAGTCTCACAAAATTCAGCCACCAAGTCACCTTATGAGGGCATCGTCAGAGGCTGGCCAGCACAGTTAGTAACCATAGACGCGTTTCGCTCTTATAAGAGCTCATCAGTATGGTATAACTCACTTCTTCACCTAGAACAAAGTTCATGTGAAGAAGCTGGTGACGAAGAACTGTGCCAGCAGAGAATAAGATCTTTAACAAACGGTAAAATGACATGAGAAGTTCTGTCGAACAGGCCTGAAAAGTTGACTTGGAGGCTGAATTTTGTGAGACTTAGCCAAGCGTTTATTTTATATTTTATATATTCAATTAGACTGAATTTACTTATTATACAACATAATAGGTTTAACCTTCGATTAAGTAGAAATAATAATGCATACATATTTTTAAATAATATATTTACTCCAAACTATAAAATAAAATGATACATCATAAAATTGGGTTTAATAATATTATTTAAACAGCTCGTCAAGACGAAGAGTGAACCTCTTCTTGTTATATTCACTTCGCTTCTTTTGTCTCATTGCTATCGCTACCACTACTTTTATTGTTTTTCCTACTTTCATCACTTTCATCACTTCCAGAATGGTCTTCCTCGTTATTTTCTATACTTTCACTACCACCTTTAACTTTATCAAGATTGTTGTCATCTACGATCTTATCATCATCTTCACCGTTGCTTCCTCCATTTCCACACTTGGCATCAGCGGGATGTTCGCATCTGTCAGAGTCCACGCTCCAGTGTAGTCCAGCAGGACACTGACGATGGACTGAGTGGCCGTTGACGCATTGGTAATAGGAGCTGCAGTCGTTGCCATCAGCTAAGCGTAGATTGTGGTAGGTCTCGACGTCACGACAACACAGATCAGCAGGGAACACGCCGGTCAAGCACTGATGGCACACTGGCTTAGGGGTGCATTCATCTACGCTAAGTTTAGGTTGGGTATCTTCACGGGCGGATGCAAATCCGCAGAAAAGAAGCACTACCAATGTTGTGAAACCTACAAAAATGTTACAATTGAAATAATAAAATAAATATATCATCACGCCTTTTAGCCATTACTGGTTGTGGCATTTATGCACATGAGGTACAGTTACTAGCCGTCAAATCACGATGCTAGTGGAGAGGAAACTACAGGGATAGTTTTAATGTGGTTAAAATCGTTTATCGACTGAGAATCGAACACAGTTTCTCAAATATACAGGGTGTTTCAGGACTAGTCTAACAAACTTTAACAGCTTATTCCTGAGGTCATTTTGAGCCAAAAATGTCATATGAACATAGGTCCTATTCCTTCTAGTTACCAAAATACAAGAGGTTGAAGTTCTATAAATAACACGAAATTTTCAAATTTTTGTAATCAAGATACTTTCGGAAAACAAAAATGCGCGCAAATAAGGAATGGGAAAGTTGGCGTCTATTTGGATATCTGTCTTGGTATTCTCTGGACACATAATGGGCATTACCATTACATAATCCATAAATAAAAATCATATCTGCATATTCAGCAGTACTATAACCATTCATTATGAAACAATAATACTATCAAAAGTACAACAATTTTTAATTAAGACAAATAAGGTATGAATTTTCAATAAAAATTTTGTTTTCCGAAAGTATCTTGATTACAAAAATTTGAAAATGTCGTGTTATTTATAGAACTTCAACCTCATGTATTTTGGTAACTAGAAGGAATAGGACCTATGGTGATATGACATTTTTCGCTCAAAATAACCTCAGGAATAAGCTATTGAAGTTTGTTACACTAGTCCTGAAACACCTGTATATTCTGTCTCATCGTAACTTTATAGCATAGCGCTTCAATTTACACTCGATGATTGCATGATCGTCATTGCGGATTTACAATGTAACAAAAAATACAGTAATGACTACGACAAGTGCCATTTATTTGTATTTTTCTGTTTATTTGGGAACTCTAAATTGATGTAGAACTAATTTCTGTTATCTATTTCCAAATAAATGAATTATCTAGTGTCAGTTGTAAAAATTAGCGGTCAATTTTAAAATCTGCTTAAATATAAATCGCGATGCCGTCGATTCAAAACGGATAACAAAGAACCAAAATTGATTAGAAAAAGATAATAATAATACATTTATTGGTTACATATTTAAATACAATTTATGACAAGTCGGACAAAACATAATAGAATAAAATTAGACTGCAAGAGCTGTAAAATAAAAATTAATGAATTACAGAGCATTACTTAAGTAATAGAAAACGAGTCCAACCTACCAACCCACCAAAATAGCTCGGGCAGTAGGAGTAATTCAAGGACTGTTTTGGGTTTTTTGAAACGTGAAAATTAAACAAAACTAATCCTAGTGGGTTAGTCTTTGCAAGTAAATACGTTTTATGTCACTGCACTATTAGTCAATGCATAATTTTTATGGTTTTACTCAATTTTATAATTACTCGTAAAGGGGTAGGTATCGAATCAGTCTGTAAATTTGAGAACCTGGGTTGGATTTCCACAGCCGACAAACAATTTAAACCACGTTGAAACTACCCCTTTGGCTCTCTCTTCTCTAACAATTTTGATGGCCATAATTTGACGTCTGGTAATCGCACTTCCCGTGAAGAAATATATCACTTATCACAATCTACTACGACAGAGTTCCGCGCCCAGTAATGGGTAAAACGCGTGATGATATATTTATTAAATGATTGACACAAATTGTGGATGATATATTACGCATTTGTAATTTACCTTTCATGTTTATTGTTGTTACTGTTGTACAAACAGTTTAACTGATGTTATACTTGAGTTTATAGAAGGTATTTATACCAGTTTTAGTGTCTGATATTAGCGATATCTAAAGCCTTTTATTTCTCTGTCGTTTCTCATTATTTAGGCAACGCTTAAAATTTTCCTTTATCAATGGAAACTTATAATCTATTTTATTTCTTTACGATATATTTGCAATAATTTTTGAAATACCATAAATATCTACTTTGTTTTATAATAAAACAATCTATTAAACATAAGCTGTAAATAATATAACACTCTCTATTTTCATTACATTAAATCAATTGAAATTTGACATTACTGTCAAATTTGTTACAAAGCAGTGTTATGTGTATATGGTATATTATTGTCTATGTTAATTATTGTTTTGTGGAATGTTATTATGAATGTTTATATTTATAGTACAACTTTGGCAATTTGAAATATTAACTCCTGGCACAACTTCGTTTCTTTGAATAGATTGTAAAGCTGGCGGCACATAAACACTTATATCAGCAGCAGAAGTTTATGTTGAAGTACTTCCACATGATGATGATTATATATTTTTACACTTTTCGTACAAAAAAATTGTACAAACCTCTTGCGTGAACTAGGTTCCCGGATTCGTTCTATGGCAACGCTCGCAAGCTCGCGCCGCCAAACACTCATCCGGGAACCAATCGTTCCCGCACTTGGTATGTAAATAACTATTTAAACATCGGTAATGTTAACTTACAACAGCTATGACAGAGTGCTTTCACTCTAGTTGAATTGATAACAAAAATTAACGCGGGTAGTGAAGTAAATGAATGAGACAATCTGTAACTCTGCACCGCGTGCCATTGTCACACCATCTATACGGAGCAACCGAGGCGGTATGTGATCTTAGTTGTTTAGTCCGCTTGATAAAGTAATAATAATAATAATAATAAACCTACAAATATTCAAAAAACTTCCCTTAAATGAAAAAAGATGTTATTATTTATATGGGCTCAGTGGTATCGAGTCGGCTTGTGGATCTTGAGAACCCTGATTCGATCCCCACAGCCGACAAACAATTTTCACTAACATTTTTGGGGGCCGAGATTAGACGGCCGGTAGCCGCACTTCACGCGAAAAAAATATACCACTTACCGAGATCTGCTACGGCTATATCAATCCATAATTTGTATTTTTCACAACCGATAAACAATTTTTGTCACATTATAATTACATCTGTTGTTCCTTTTTTATTAACATATTTTAAGGCAGTGTTTTGACGGCTGGTAACCGCACTTCACGTGTGTATATATATCACTTATCGAGATCTGCTGCGGAATAGTGCCACATCCAGTAATGGTTTTACTTCTGAGAATTAATAAAGGAATGGTAGAATTTGTTTCAGTTGATGTAAATAACTTTAATTTTTAGAAGGAAGCTTCTTAACCGTAGAATAAACATAGATCAAATAAAACTTTTGGGTTTCAGTCTATTGATTCAAATTATTTATTTGTTATCGATCAATTTTAGTTTTTAATTATCCATTAATTGAATAACATTCTATATTTTTTTATAATTATTTTTGATATTTATAAGTGAGCGTAAGTTTCTTTTTAATTTTTATTTGTTACTTTTTTATAAATATGTTATTATCTCCTGATGATGACCTAAGTGGGGCCAAAACCAATCGAATTTTAATCAATTAACTGTATCTTAGGACTTTCATTTTATTAATATTTTAATTTGAGGCCCCAAGTTAGATTCCAGCACGCGACAAACTATTCAAAAAAATTGTCCCTACGTTTCTTCCATTTGTAAGATCTTTGGGAGCCGTGATTTGACGGCTCGTAACCACATTTCACGCTTATAAATATATCTCTAAGGCTGAGTACCACACCTAGTAATAAATAAAAAGACGTGATGGTATATTCATATTTATTTATTTAAACTCTCAATCTCTCAATATATTAATTATTAATTGTTACATACACTTTTTTTTATCTAATTAAACTAAAATCCCAAATATATTATAGCCAAGATTTTGTTGAGTTATATTTATTTTATATATAATAAACTCAAAGAAAAACCATTTTAAAAACAGTTCTTATTTTTTTTTATTAAAAAGTAACTAACAACAAAAACAAACTTCAATCATTAAATAACTTAATAATAACAGTTCTTTAAACATTTATCTAAATCTAACTGCACTCATTTGTAATTTTTTAGTATGCCTACTTTTTAGCATTATTTTAACAGATCTCTCGCCGTTAAATTTAAAGTAGGTACAGGTTTCGTAACTAAATAATTAATGAACGAACCTTGTTCAGCCTTGCACATAACATACAACAACTGTACGAATTTATCTGACATTCGAGTTAGAGTAGTGTTGAAGTGCTGACAATTTTAAATAAGATTTTGTGATTTTTTTTGTAAATTGTGTTTGGGATAGTGCCTGTTACTAGATGTCAATGGATTTGTCGATGAAATAGCAGCAAACTAAAGGTATTTACATTTGTTTAGTTATTTTTTATATGTTATAAATATTGTAGTTATATAGGTTAGGTTAAATTTTAAAACGTCAAATATAATAACAGGTATTAATGCCTGTATGATACAAATACAAATTCAGTGAATTACTTTACCGGAAGTAGAAGTAAAATAATTGAAAATAGTAATTATTATGTATATTGTATTATAACAACATCAGTTTTATTTGAATTTTGCATAGAATATGCGTATCATCTGTTGCCAAAAGTTCCTAAATTTATGGAAGAATTCTGTGATAAATCTATAAGTTTATAGATCTGTAAATCTGTAAATAAAGAACAAAATCACATTTCATAACGTTATAAGATTCTTTTCGATTTTGTTCATTATTTACAGATATATGGATCCACAAAATGTATAAAATTACATAGAATTTCACCATAAGAGGTGGTATAAACTTATTTCTTAACCTGCTAAAAATGATCACTGTGGTTGCCCCTTTACTAACATCTTTGAATAGGCATGAGTTAACGACTGATCTCTGAACTTCACGCGCAAAAATATATCACTTAGCGAGATATGCTACGGTTTAGTGTCACACTCTATACGGTAAAAGGCGTGATGATATATTTATTTTCTTTATATATTTATTTTTTATTTTATTAATGATGAAAATGTTGTACAAAATTATGTACTTTATTTATAAATATATTATTAAGAAATTGATGTAAATAAGTAGAAATGAGAAAGTTAAAGATGCATGGTGAATCAATTCGTTATTTTCATGTCACAATATTCATATCATTTCACTGGTATTAATAATAACAATTGTTTTATTTTCTAAAAATTATATTTATTACATTTTTTACAAGAAGATAACATTTGCAAACAAGTGCAATAATAAGTATACATATTTATAACGCATAGTCTTTATTTAATCAAATTTACCAAGTGCATGTGGCATTCTCCTTCCATTCACACCTGTTGTTAGTGATGCTCCACCAGAGGTTAGCAGGGCAGGGTCTCACCATCGGTTTACCATGGACACACTGCAAGTAAGTGTGGCAGTCGGCGTTGTTCTGGAGGAGGACATCCACCCAGTATGGCACGTTCTGGCAGCACTTCTCGGCAGAGATCTTACCGCTCAGACAGTCGTTGGAAATAACACCACCATCATTGCCACCTCCATTGTTACCACCATCGTTACCACCATCATTTCCGCCATCATTTCCACCATCGTTGCCTCCTCCACCATTGGCAGAGCACTTGGCAACAGCGGGATGTTCGCATCTGTCAGAGTCCACGCTCCAGTGTAGTCCAGCAGGACACTGGCGATGAACTGAGTGACCATTGACGCACTGGTAGTAGGAGCTGCAATCTTTGCCATCAGCTAGTTGCAGCTTGTAGTAGGTCTCGACGTCTCGGCAACACAGATCAGCAGGGAACACGCCGTTCAAGCACTGGTGGCAAACTGGCTCTGGGGCACACTCATCTACCTCAGGTTCAGGGTCCGGTGTGGGTGTAGGTTCTGGGTCTGGTTTAGGTGTAGGTTCCGGGTCTGGTTTCGGTGTAGTTCCAGGGTCTGGTTTCGGTGTAGTTTCCGGGTCCGGGTTAGGGATAACAGTGCACTTGGCTTCATTGGGCCAGTCGCACTGGTCGGCTTCCACGCTCCAGTGTGTTCCTTCAGCGCAGGCTTTCCAGGTAGGTTTGCCGTGCTCACACTGGTAGAAGCTAGCGCAGTCGTCAGGGTTCCTCAGGTGGGCGTACCATGCGTCTGGGACACCCTCGCAACACTTGTCGCGGTGAGTAACACCGCGGAGACAATCATCGCTTAGACGCTCGTCACTGGCGGATACAAATCCGCAGAAGAGAAGTACGGCCAATGTCGTAAAAGCTACAAAATTAAATTCATAATAAAGTAATTATCTTACCTAGATGCAGATGTTTTGTGCATTTATAACTTACCTTTCATGTTTGCTGTAGCTGCAGTAGCTTCAACTGATGCCTTTCTTGAATTCACTTAACGTATTTATACTGGTTTCCATATGCGATAATAATAAATTATTGTTATCTTAATCCATTTTTTGTTATCCCTTGTAATCCAGTAAATGTTTAAAATTTTGCTTTGTCGATAAAATCATAATCCATTCTTAGATTGTTTTGTTTTTTGAGTGTGCAACACAAACTATAGATACCGAGTTTTGTATTTAGAAAAGAGTATATTATATATTTAGGGAGAGAAATGCATGATTTTTAATGAGGTGTAATTTGTAGTCAAAGGCAAAGTCCAAAGGCTGCAAAACGCCAAAGGAAAAATTGTAGAACACAGGGAAGAACTATTGAAAGAATTCTAAAAAATTGTTTATGGAGCTTCTACAACTGTTCTTAGGGTTTAATAAAATATAAACTAAATACTTGGCTAAGTCTCACAAAATTCAGCCTCCAAGTCACCTTATGAGGGCATCGTCAGAGGCTGGCCAGCACTGTTAGTAACCATAGACGCGTTTCGCTCTTATTAGAGCTCATCAGTATGGTATAACCCACTTCTTCACCTAGAACAAAGTTCACGTGAAGAAGCTGTGTGACGATGAACTTACTAACTGTGCTGGTCAGCCTCTGACGGTGCCCTCATAAGATAACTTGGAGGCTGAATTTTGTGAGACTTAGCCAAGTGTTTAGTTTATATTTTATTAAACCTAGTTTCACCAAGTTTATGGATGACAATTAATTTTGTCTTTGTTCTTAGGGTTTTATTTGTTTCATTATACTCTATTTTTCATATACCTGTTAAAATAATATAAACTCCCTAGAGAAATAAAGCGCACATTATTTTCTCGTTCGTGAAAAAATGCATATTTTATGATAGAAGTATATTGAATTGAATAAGTAGCGGAACGATCTACTTAAGTGGGATAAAAGAAGCATTACAGCTAACTGATTAGATCGTTATATTATTTTTATTCCATTTTCCTTCTCATTTAAACTACAGTAATTATAATTTCTCTTATCAAAAAATCTAAACTTAATGCTACTTCTAATTTTTACATGTGTTACAAGGACTTAGTACGTGAAGTTCAAGAGTTGTCCTCTGAACTATTATTGCAAATATATTATTAAAATAAATGAACCATTTTTTATTTAAATATTTCTCTATCTCTATGTCATAAAAATATATCTTTTGACACCAAATGAGACCACTAAAATATTAACTAATCAATATTAATAAAGTCCGTGAGTACAGTGGTGTGGATAGTATAACGGAATTCGAATCTGGAGATCCAGAGTTCGAATTCTACTCAAACTAAAAATATATGAAGTACCATACTGCGGTTCGGTAAGTGCTGTACTGTAATTGGAATGTTGTAATATAAATAAATAAATATGATATTTGAAGAACTAGCAGTAACTACAATTTATTTTGCTTTTAACGTTTGTAATTAACTTTAATATCACTTATCCAATTCACAAATAAACATAAAGTTAGTAAACTCCAAATTTAATTTTCTTTATGAATAGCCTAAAAAACTACCTATGTGGCTCCTCATCCACTAATATCTTTGGTGGAGAGTGATCTGATGGTGGTAACCGCATTTTATATATTTTTCGTAACACATGCACAAGAAACATGTTCTTATTTCCTAATTTTAGAGAGAGAAACACTGCTTTTCTCCCCTAGGGAGAGAAACATAATGTTTTTCTCCCTAGGTAGGATGTTTCTCTTTCTAGGTAGCATGTTTCTCTCCCTAGAGACTACGATTATTAGCTGTTTGCGGCGCTTCCTAGGTAACTAGTTACGCAACCCATATTTGACATTTGTCCCGATAAGACAGTAATTTTTGTGCACTTGTTACGAAAAGTATAATATTCTTCACGGGAGGGCGCGATTATCCCTTGTGTGAAGTTGGCAAAAAAAAAATTCACACGCGAGAATAATCGCTTGTTTCCCTCCCTTGGTGCATAATATACTATATTATATTTTTATCATTTCATCAACCAGAATTTGTGGAATATTGTGTTATTATTTGTCGGCTGGTAACTGCACTTAAAATAAATTATCAATCTATCGATATCAATAAATGCATAGTAACAAAATGTATCGTATCATGATTTGTAAAAACTGGCATAATAATTATAAATACAATATCTTCGCGACAAAAAAAAAATATAGTTATTTATATATGTAGGCAATAAAAAATATCTTCATAGCAGAGGGGTATATTATATTTTTTATGAAATCGTAGAATTATATTAAATTTAATACATAATATTTATGTTTGTTACACTTAGTTAGTTATACTTGTCAAACTTGTCTGACATTTTGGTCGATTCAGCAATATACTTCAGCGATCGGTGAACCAAGAGTGTTTTAATTGGACGAAAAAAAAATAAAAAATCGGAGCATCATATGTTTTTTATTTGTTTATTGATATCTGTGGATATGATTCATTTGCTTGTTACCAAAATATGCAAAAGTTTGTGATTCGCGAAACACATTTAGTAACACAATAATTAATAATAAATAATAATATATCATCACGCCTTTTACCCATTACTGGGTGTGGCACTCTGCCTAAGCAGATCTCGGTAAGTGATATATTTTTTCGCGTGAAGTGCGGTTACCAGCCGTCAAATCACTGCCTCAAAAGATATTAGTGGAGGGGGAGCCACAGGGGTAGATTGTTTAAATTGGTGAAAATGTTTGTCGGCTGTGGGGATCGAACCAGGGTTCTCAAGATCCACAGGCCGACTCGATACCACTGAGCCACCTATCCCATACATAATAATTAGCAATGTTTTATAACATAACTAAGAAAAATTAAGCTGTCTTATTGGTCTATTTTTTGTTAAATTACATAATCATAATTATAGCAATTTTCTACCGATGAAGAAACTAATTTCCACTCGTGATCGCCAATAGAATTTTAGATCATCCCTGCATAATTCCCAAATTTGACAAAGTTTTTATTATAGTTTGTTGATAACTCTGTTTTAAATATTTTCACATAATGTACGTTAGATAATTATTAGAATGTAAAGATTGAGAAGAATGGTGAATCTTGATCTTGAAATATTTATATTTCTCCTTAGACAATTTAATAATAATATTTTTTTATAACATATTTTATTGCGTTTCATAAAATAAGAAGATAACAATTACAAACAAATTTATAATACAAATTCTTCATTTCATTAATTTATTTACCAAGTACAAGTGGCATTCTTCTTCCATTCACACCTGTTGTTGGTGATGCTCCACCAGAGGCCAGCGGGGCAGGGTCTCACCATCGGTTTACCATGGACACACTGGAAGTAAGTGTGGCAGTCGGCGTTGTTCTGGAGGAGGACATCCACCCAGTATGGCACGTTCTTGCAGCACTTCTCGGCAGAGATCTTACCGCTCAGACAGTCGTTGGAAATAGCACCACCATCATTGCCACCTCCATTGTTACCACCATCGTTACCACCATCATTTCCGCCATTATTTCCATCGTTGCCTCCTCCACCATTAGCAGAGCACTTGGCAACAGCGGGATGTTCGCATCTGTCAGAGTCCACGCTCCAGTGTAGTCCAGCAGGACACTGACGATGAACTGAGTGACCATTGACGCACTGGTAGTAGGAGCTGCAATCTTTGCCATCAGCTAATTGCAGTTTGTGGTAGGTCTCGACGTCACGACAACACAGATCAGCAGGGAACACGCCGTTCAAGCACTGGTGGCAAACTGGCTCTGGGGCACACTCATCTACTGGGGGCTCAGTGGGTGGTGGAGGAGGAGGTTTAGTGGTTGGAGGAGCGGTAGGCCTGGCGGTAGCTTCAGTGGGCGCATCAGTAGGTGCGTTAGTTGGTGCATTAGTTGGGGCGTTAGTTGGTGCGTCAGTAGGTGCATTAGTTGGGGCGTTAGTTGGTGCGTCAGTAGGTGCGTTAGTAGGTGCGTTAGTTGGTGCGTTAGTTGGTGCGTTAGTAGGTGCGTTAGTTGGTGCGTTAGTTGGTGCGTCAGTAGGTTTGGCGGTAGGTTTAGGTGTAGGTACTGGTTTAGGATCAACGACGCATTTGGCTTCATGGGGCCACTCGCACTGGTCATCCTCCACGCTCCATTCTGTACCTTCCGCGCATGCCTTCCAGGTGGCTTGATTGTGTTCACACTGGTAGAAGCTGGCGCAGTCTTCAGGGTTCCTCAGGTGGGCGTACCATGCGTCAGGGACACCATCGCAGCACTTGTCTCGATCGGCGACCCCGAGGATGCAATCCTCGCTTAGACGATTTTCTCGAGCAGATACAAATCCGCAGAAAAGAAGTATTGCTAATGTTGCGAAAGCTGACAAATTATAAAAAATTATTTAAAAGAAATATTAAGTAATCTATAGAAAATAGTTGGTTTTTGTTTGTAACTTACCTTTCATGTTTGCTGTAGTTGCAGTTGCTTCAACTAATGTTTTTTATTTCGCGAAAGCTATTTATACTCGTTTCAATAGGTGATAACAATGACAATTTTTATCTAAGTAATCCATATTTAAAATTTTACCTTGTCGATAAATCATAATCCATATTCAAAGATTGTTTTATATTTTAACTTTACCATGCCATAGATTTTGATTTTTATATCTTGACTAATAAATCTTTTAAACAATATAAATTGTATTTGACAGCTGTGAAGTGAATTAAATAAATTTCAGGATGTTTTACTTAAGTGGGATGAAAAGTCTAATTAACTGATAACATCTTCATATTGTTAATCCATTTACTTCCTTCCTCAATAATTAATAGCATTTAATAGGCCGCTTATCAATGAGATTGAAACCTAGTGATATTAATACTTTTTAATTGCCTCACAGGGACTTTGACTTATTTCTACGAATTAATAACGAAATTCTAGAAAGCAGAATAGTTTACTTCAATTTAATAATGAACAAAACATAGGTAATGACTGCTCTTGTAATAATAATGTCTAATATTTAAACTTTTTTTCATATAAATATCTTCCCGGTAGATATTTTTCCCTCAAGATGTTATACAAGGTGGTCCATCGGTCTATGTTTTTTCTCGATTATTTTATATATATCCAAAATATTTATTTTGAATTAAAATGCCCACATATCTGCAGCATAAATTCCATTTTTGTGCAGTGTTATGACACTTGATGTTTTTAAATGGAACACCTATATATTTTTACAAAATTTTAAAGATCTTTAATATTATCTAGAGATGGGCGAATATCATCCGCGAATAGTCGAATGCCGCGAATATTGACCATTATTCGATATTCGAGATTTTCGAATATTAACGTCAGTATAGCGAACATTCGAATACCTCGAATATCGCGCTGTATGTTGACCTCAATTTTTGACTATGTTTTTCTTTATCATTTGTACATAAACTTAAAGCTATTACAATACTTTGAAGTTATTAATAACAAAGATATTTTGTTTCAAAACCATGAAGACGTACCATATTTCAAATTTGTTTTTCGCCAACATCAGCCCATACGTTTCACCTTAAATTTGAAGTTTTCGTCTTTTTCTTTTTTCTTTGTACTTTTTGTTTTAATTTTATTTTATCTTAACAATTTCATTCAAATAATGAAAAGGATATAATTAAATAATTATTAATAATAAATAAATTAACTTTCAGGAGTATTCGAATATTCGAGTACCTCGAATATTCGAGATCTGATTAATATTCGTATTCGATATTCGAATTCGAGAAATTTGATATTCGCCCATCTCTAATATTATCCATTGAGATACGATATTTTTATTCGTTCATATACGATTAAAATTTAATACGAGTATGTATTCAGGTTATTTTGCCAACCACATTTATTTATTAAATATGATTTTAAATAAATAGCACCTAATCATATATTTATATGAAATAAGTAAAAAAAATGTATCATTGCGTTACTGAGTGCGGCACTCTAACGCAGCAGATCTCGGTATGTGATATATTTCGAGCGTGAAGTGCAGTTACCAACCGTTATATCACGGCCCCCAAAGATGTTAATGGTAAGGGAGCTACAGGGGTAATTTCAATATAGTGAATATTTTTTTGTTGATTATGGAAATCTAACCCAAGTTCTTAAATCACTATAAACCTTTATATAAGGTATAACATAAAATGCGGGCACACAAAAACACTTGAAATAAAAGTTGTATATGAACCTTGGACCCTTTGTCTCCAATAAAGCGCTTTTTTCATCTAGACTTCATAGGCCTCTATTTTTTTTAATGTGTGTCTAAAATAATATTTGGTTTAACCATTTAATAAGTTATTATTCGATTAAAAAAATATTAAAATATTTATTATTTAGAGTTTTACAAATGAAAATATTTTATTATTCTTATCAAAAAAAAACTATACCTCAATCAAGGAATTTGATGAAGATACTATTTGAAATTTGATCATGTAGATAATGATTCTTATAATAAAGATAAAAAACTTCGCAACCTTTTCCAATGCAATAGTCGTATATAATACAATTTCTTTATAATATAATTATTTTTTTTTATTTAATAAAATTACAGATACTTCAGCTGCTAGGGCTATTTGTATCTGGGTACAATAAGTGTATACATTGAATATTTTCTTTATATTTTTTTGTACAGTGATATGGTTTTCATAAAATTAATTACATTATTCGTGTTTTCCTCGGATAGTGCCACTTTGATGTTGTTGGGGATCTTGTGTATTCTTCTTTCCCTTAAGTATTCGGTGCATTCTGTGATTATATGTTCCACGGTTATTATTTTGTTACACGTTTCGCATTTGATTGGGTCTGTCTTGGTAAAGATGTGGCTATGTGTTATTCTGGTGTGCCCAATGCGGAGTCTTTTGTATCAAAGAAAATCATTATTAAAGTAATAGTGAACTTCTTTGCCTTGATTGTTGTTATTATTTTTTATTCTTTATCATTTGTTAGACGAGAACGATAAATATAAATAAATATATCATCACGCCTTTTACCCATTACTGGGCGTGGCACTCTGCCGAAGAAGATCTCGGTGAATGATATATTTTTCGCGTGAAGTGCGGTTACCAGCCATCAAATCACGGCTCCCAAAGACGTTAGGGGTAGATTTAATTTAGTGAAAATTGTTTGTCGCTTGTGGGAAACGGACCAGGGTTCTTAAGATCCACGGGTCGACTCGATACCACTGAGCTACCTATTCCATAACGATAAATGTAATAATATGTATTTATTTTCTATTCTGTATAATAGAATATTTCTATCAGAAACAGCACAGGGCGCTTTCAAGTTATAGTGGAATTTGAATCATTCGAACATAATTATATTTTAAGGTACAAGATAAAAGTTGAAGATTGTGAGGTTTGAACCCGCGAACATTCACTTGTAAGACAAATATCTACTGTTCGTTTAAACTAAAATATTAGAAACTTTATAAGGATACATTATTTGTACTATTGTACTATTTATTAGTTTACTACTTAATATATTAATTTCCATTTTTAAAGTTACTTTCTAGCTATGTATGGTACCCCATAATGAATAGATTTTCTTTTATGATGACCAAACAAAACAATAAATATTGTAGCTTCTGCATAAATTGAATTCATGTGCAATTTATTTATTTAATTATGTTACGCTGTAAAACAGGAATTTAATCCCAATTACAGTACAGGGTCCGCACTCACCGAGCCACAGTGTGGTAGTTCATATATTTTCAGCTTGAGTGCGATTCGAACTCGGGATCTCCGGATTCGAATTCCGTTACGCTATCCACATCAGCGTACTGATGGATAAATTAAATAAAATAAAAATAAATTTTTAAAAAATCGCAGAATTGCAACAGTTCTCATCAATGAGTTGGAAGGCGAACCTGCTACAAATATATTTATCTGATTCTTTATACATGGAAGTGTAAAGCTTGCAAAGCATCCATAAAGATTCTAAGGTTAAAGGCAAGACATTATTAATTAGGATCGTGATATTTCTTTATTCGTTTCTTCAATTTCACTAACATTGGCTGGTAGCACAAGCTCTGTTTTTGGGTGTTCTAAGAGCATGGTTTTAACATGTTAGAGATAGATAAAACACCCAAAAACACTGCTCTTAAAACAGGCAAAAACAGAGCTTGTGCAACCAGCCATTGTTTTTATAGTTTAATACAGGGGCGTATCTGGGGTACTTGGCGCCTGGGTTCTGAAGCAGAATGTGGCGCCCCGAGGAGCACAAAAATGCGATATGGTACTCAAAATACGTGGAATTTTATGCTCTACGATACAGAAAGAGTAAGGCAGTAAGCCGACACGCCGTACTATGCGAAACTTGCGTGTAGATTTAGAGCAATAAGCAAACTCATGACAAATAATATGTTATTCACCTTAGCGTAGAATAATAGAACATTGTTTGTCTAGAAAAATAAATATTTTTTAAATAAATATTTTATTATATAGTTTCTCATAAAATTAATTAAAAATACAAAAAAAACAAAAAGAAATTAGTTCATTACATAGGTACATTCTAATATACCTAAACCTAATTAAAACTATATAGTTTACATTTTACAATTGCACATAATAGCACAAACAATTATACAAATAACAAAATAACATATCAATACATGTAAATTAAATTTACAATAAAAATACTTAAATACTCATAACTATACCGCGCGTTCCACGTAAAGGTTGGCATAGGGATATAACATGGGAAAAAAGGTTTTTGTAAATAAAAAGTGTCCGGTAAAAAATTATGGTATAATATTGCACATGACCATACTAGACCTATCCACACACATTATTTCATACAGATTACTTCATTTTAATGCCACAAATTAGAGAAATTAATAAAAATATTTCGAGAAAATCGCCTACTAATTATGATTTTTTGTGACAGCTTTGTCATAGAAACAGAAGCTGTCACTATAACCATCAAGATTTGTTGTGAATATTAAGAAATCTTGACAGTTAACTTTATATTTCAAACATTATTCACATTACTTCGCGATCTTTTATAATTAAAGGCCTTAGTACGATAGTAGGTACCTACATTTGGTATTCATTTAATGACTTTATTTATTTTACAAATAATATTAAGACTCAGTATTTGTGTTCTTTTAATATACTCATATTTATTTTAACTTTTTGCCGTCTGCCGCCCTTTTATGCTGGCGCCCGGGTTCTGGGAACCCCAAGAACCCTGGGTTGGAACGCCCCTGGTTTAATAATACATAGCGTATACTTTTTATTGACAAAATTTATTTGGTCTTATATAAAAAGAAGATAACATTTTAAAACTAGCTTAACAACATAATTATAATCTTCAATCTTCACATCATTTACCACGTGCAAGTGGCAGTCTCCTTCCATTCACATCTGCTCCTGTAGATGCTCCACCAGAGATTAGCGGCGCAGGATCTCAGCATCGCTTCACCATTGACACACTGGAAGTAAGTGTGACAGTCGTCGTTGTTCTGCAGGAGAATATTCTCCAGATACGACGCGTTCTTGCAGCACTCTTCAGCAGAGATCTTACCACTCAAGCAATCGTCGGATACGCCACCACCATCATTGCTATCGTTGTTTCCACCATCTCCATCATTGCCTTCTTCTCCATTGGCAGAGCACTTGGCAACAGCGGGATGTTCGCATCTGTCAGAGTCCACGCTCCAGTACAGTCCAGCGGGGCACTGACGAAGAACTGAGTGACCGTTGACGCACTGGTAGTAGGAGCTGCAGTTTTTGCTGTCAGCTAATTGCAGCTTGTAGTAAGTCTCGACGTCACGACAACACAGATCAGCAGGGAACACGCCGTTCAAGCACTGGTGACAAACTGGTTCTGGGGCACACTCATCTGTTTTAAGTTTAGGTTGGGTATCTTCATGGGCGGATGCAAATCCGCAGAATAGAAGTACTGCTAATGTCGCGTAAGCTGCCAAATTATAAACATTCGGTTAAAATATAATATTGATTAATTGATTTATATAAAACAATTGACTTACCTTTCATGTTTGCTGTAATTACAATTGCTTCAACTGATTTTTTTTGTTACGTATTTATACTAATTTCAATTGTTGATTACAATGAAATATTTTTATCTATTATCTATCCTAATCTAATTAATTATGCCTGGTAGAAAATTCGTAATTCGTATTCAAAGATCGTTATTTTCATAACTAGAATATATGCCACACCATGATATTGATTTTGATTTTTATAGTATTACTTAAAAATCTTTTAAGCAATATACATATAATTTCATAGCTGTAAAGTGAAATAAATAAATTTCAAAACGCACCACTTATTATTGATAAAAAACAACTAATTAGTTGATAACATCAGCACATTGTTAGTCACTTCCTGTGAAAGTAATCAATAATATTTAATATTCTGCTTATCAAGAAAATCAAAACTTGAAGATATTACACGCGTCACAAGAACTTTGTCTTATTTCTACGAACTAATAACGAAGTACAAGAAACCATAACCCATTTATTGGATCTTTCTAATTGAAAATTAGATAGTTACTGTTCTTATCCATTCATATTTACAAATGAAGAGCTGCAATATTATAAATTAGGAAGCAAATACTATATATTTTTTAAATTTGAACACAAGGGTGGATTGAAAAGTAATGCACACATGCTTGTAGAGCGCGAACAAAAACAAATAGCAAGATCGGGCAAAAATTACATGAAAGTACCTTCAAAATCATATATTTATTTTTCAACATAGTCATTCGTCCCAACGTGTTCTTCCGACTTTTCTCGAATCTAAGACTTGACAGCTGCCTTTACCTCATCAGGGTGTAATGACTACCATTGAGGTCCCTCTTGAGTAGAGGAAAAAATAGAAATCGCAAAGCGCAAGATCGGGGGAAAAAGGAGGGTGTGGAATCGGTTCAAACTTCAGGTTTCGTAGAACTTCTTCAGTTGCATCGTGCATAGATTTTACGGTATCCCAGTTGTTTAATAATGAAGGCGACACGTTTCTGGGATATTCCAATCTGGTTTGTGATACGCTTTTGAGTGATTCGCCAGGCATTTTGAAACAAATCGTCAACGAGTTTGCGATGTTTATCGTCTGTGGAAGTGATTGGACGTCCGCTGGGTGTTTCATCAAAAATTGTGGCTTCTACAGGCTTGAAACCACGAAATTTTACTATCTATCGATTCACAGTAGACCTATAAACTGCCTTTAAACGACATTAAATCTTAGTAGGAGTCACTTTTTCAGCAGTTAAAAATTCTATAACAGCACGCTGTTTAACTCGCGTTGACATTAGAATACGTCTTCATACTTCCGCTTCTCGAAATACACTGGATGAACGCAACGATCTCAAACTGTGCATGCGCATTGAGGGGGAATGTTACTTCACATGCCACCTGGCATTACATACTCGTTAATATTGTTTAAAGGTAAAAGGTACATTTAAACTAAAAGCTCTATTAAGAACTAACGCTTCTTCTTAAAAGTCCACCTTGACTGCAGTCAATTTTACAACTTACTTGACTTGAACATGGCCCTAACCTGGTGCCGAAACGTCGTCAATTAATAAATTATTGATGCAAAAAAAAGCGCATTACTTTCAAAAATAATAATTTGTTCACTGCTACTTTTAAAGTTATAAAATTATTACACAGTAAAATTTCATTTACTTTTCTAGCTATTTGTGATTTTCATTTATGATGGCCAACGAAACCAAAAGTATTGCAGTTTGAATCTTTACACAAAATAGAAAGCAAAATGTACAATTCAATAAATGATGAATTCAGATTGTGCTTCTCGTTGCTCTTTCTTCAATATCTAAATCCCTAACATTGGTTTTGCAGGTTTTCTGTAATATTAATAATAACACAGTATATATATTTTTTAATAATATAATTTATTGTATCTTATATAATAAGAAGTTAACATTTTAAAAAATATACATAATGTTTGCTCTTCAAATAATTTACCAAGTACAAGTCGCATTCTCCTTCCATTCACATCTGTTGTTGGTGATGCTCCACCAGAGGTTGGCGGGACAGGGTCTCACCATCGGTTTACCATGGACACACTGCAAGCAAGTGTGGCAGTCGACGTTGTTCTGGAGGAGGACATCCACCCAGTATGGCACGTTCTGGCAGCACTTCTCGGCAGAGATCTTACCGCTCAGACAGTCGTTGGAAATAGCACCACCATCATTGCCCCCTCCATTGTTACCACCATCGTTACCACCATCATTTCCGCCATTATTTCCACCGTTGCCTCCTCCACCATTAGCAGAGCACTTGGCAACAGCGGGATGTTCGCATCTGTCAGAGTCCACGCTCCAGTGTAGTCCAGCGGGACACTGGCGATGAACTGAGTGACCATTGACGCACTGGTAGTAGGAGCTGCAATCTTTGCCATCAGCTAGTTGCAGCTTGTAGTAGGTCTCGACGTCACGGCAACACAGATCAGCAGGGAACACGCCGTTCAAGCACTGGTGGCAAACTGGCTCTGGGGCGCACTCATCTACCTCAGGTTCAGGGTCCGGTTTGGGTGTAGGTTCTGGATCAGGTTTGGGTGTAGGTTCTGGGTCTGGTTTAGGTGTAGGTTCCGGGTCTGGTTTCGGTGTAGTTCCAGGGTCTGGTTTCGGTGTAGTTTCCGGGTCCGGGTTAGGGATAACAGTGCACTTGGCTTCATTGGGCCAGTCGCACTGGTCGGCCTCCACGCTCCAGTGTGTTCCTTCAGCGCAGGCTTTCCAGGTGGGTTTGCCGTGCTCACACTGGTAGAAGCTGGCGCAGTCGTCAGGGTTCCTCAGGTGGGCGTACCATGCGTCTGGGACACCCTCGCAACACTTGTCGCGGTGGGTGACACCGCGGAGACAATCTTCGCTTAATCGCTCGTCACTGGCGGATGCAAATCCGCAGAAGAGAAGTACTGCCAATGTAATAAAAGCTAAAAAAAATATTATTTAAAATGTATTTTTGATTTTGTATATTTATAAAATACAGTAAAGTTTCGTTAGTAACTTACCTTTCATGTTTACTGTTGTTGCAATTACTTCAACTGATGTTTTTCTTAACTTCGCAGTAAGTATTTATATTACTCGTAATTGTAATAAGTAATAACAAAACAATATTCTTATCTATATCCATTCATTGTTATCCCTTGTTGATAAAACTCGTAATCCATTCATAATTTATTTTTGAACTAAAGAATGTATGTATTTGCAAATACTACATACCATTCATATTTCGTTCACTGATATATCTCTTTTATCTTTATTTTTTAATATTTTAATACTACGCAATCATTTAGTGACAGGATATTGTATATAGTACTTTGTTTGTGCCTAATAAAATAAAGATTGTAGATTTAGATAAAAAGTGTAGGAGTTAAGACGGTAGAACTTGGGATATGTGACATACTTGTACTTCGTTAGTAACTAGTTCAAGTGATAATTTTTTAAAAAGCAATAAAAATAATTACAGGATGTAGATTAAACGTAGTAGGAAAATGTATTGTTTTTTTTCAAGGTTTGCAATGTAACGCCATAAAAGTATTTAGGGCTAATAAATCTATACAATTTTATGATCAGGTTTATTTATTTTAAAAGCAATTAAACTGTAATTAAAATAGTGTCTATGTAAAATATGCTAAATAAATCTCAAGGAGACTTTGATTTTCGGATTTCCCAGTAGGTACTAAATAAATATAAATAGGAGTAATAAAAAAAAATTGGCTCGATGTCCACGGATCTAAGAGATTAAGATATAATTGTACTAAATATAAATCTAATATAAATATATTGAAAATTTAATTATTATGAATACACAGAATATTTAAAAATTATTGCAAAAACAATAATTAAGGGTATATATTTTTTTAGGTACAAATTACAACGCAAAATTAATTTTCCTAAATTCACAAATATAATTGCACATTACTTCATGCATTTTTCGTGCCAGGGGACTGACAGGTTACAGTAATGAATAAAAATTAGTAAACATTAAACATTGAAAGAACTGTTATTAACTTCAATTAAATTAAGTAAATTTTAATTTTTAAACACCCTGTTTAATATTTTCTTTTGTCCAATATTTCTACATTATTTTGTTATAAAGATGCTAGAAAATTTAGTTCAGCATCATTTTTATTTGAAGCATTTTTGTTTTCTCAATTTATTTAAAAATGTTTGACAGTGGCAAATATAAAATGCGTAATACTCAAAATAATTTTTTCTACTTCCGTTAGGAAATAGACGTTTTATTTCACTTATTTGAGTTAGGTAATGAAGTGCATTATTTAACTAGTGAAATAATGAGGTAACATAGCAACACAAAAAAATTAAGATATCTTGGTAGACGAATTCTGATGTGTTATTCTTTTATTTTTTGAATTTATAACTGTCATTAATATGTCAAAATTTCATAATTTCAAAAACGCTCTTTCGTATCTATTAAAATGGAAGTAGAAAAAATATTGTATGAAACTCGTAAGGAAATAAGGTTATTACTTTACTTATGTGTTTACATAACTCAGCTACGCCTCGTTCTGCAAATTTCATTTCCTTACTAGTTTCATAAATAGCTATTAAAATATTATATGAATTTAATTTGATTTATTTACAAATTTTCTAATTTTATTTTATTGTTTCAGGTTGCATGTTTATACCAAAGAGAAAAGCTTGCAGAAAATAATGTGAGTTTTAATTACATTAACATTTTTTTTACTTTATCTAATTCTGTTCTTTTATTCTATTATAAAAGTTACATAGTGTAATAATTTCACGTGCAATGACATTAATTCATTATTAATTAGTAGAGATGGGCGAATATCAAATTTCTCGAATTCGAATATCGAATACGAATATTAATCAGATCTCGAATATTCGAATACTCCTAAAAGTAAATTTATTTATTATTAATAATTATTTAATTATCTCCTTTTCATTATTTGAATGAAATTGTTAAGATAAATAAAATTAAAACAAAAAGCACAAACAAAAAAGAAAAAGACGAAAACTTCAAATTTAAGGTGAAACGTACGGGCTAATGTTGGCAAAAAAAATTTGAAATATGGTACGTCTTCATGGTTTTGAAACAAAATATCTTTGTTATTAATAACTTCAAAGTATTGTAATAGCTTTAAGTTTATGTACAAAAGATAAAAAAAAACATAGTCAACAATTGAGGTCAACATATAGCGCGATATTCGAGGTATTCGAATGTTCGCTATACTGACGTTAATATTCGAAAATCTCGAATATCGAATAATGTCAATATTCGCGGCATTCGACTATTCGCGGATGATATTCGCCCATCTCTATTAATTAGATATCAAATTCAAATTACCTCCAGATATTTAGAAAAAATCAGGGTTCGTAAATATCATGATATTTATAATAAATATCAAAATATCTGATATATAGGATATATATCAGATAAATATTACTTTTTGGATATTTATTTTTTAATTTTAGTTTTTGTACACATTTAGAAAAACTGAAAAATTCAAAAAATTTCACTTTTCCGGAGGCTATATCTCAAAAACTAAACAAGATATGGAAATGCGCTCAACGGCGTTGAAATCCCCGTGTCCGAATTGACTTATAAGCAAATTTTCATACAATTTTATGCAATTTAATATTTTTAATTATTTCCTAAGGGGTACCCCTTTGGTTTTTTTCAGATTTTAATTCAATTTTACCAAAAATCCTTAATCGTAGGATTATTAAAACGAAAATTTACATACATATGTATTTTACCCACTGAATCCAGTGGTGCAATCTTCAAATGCATATGACTTCTGGTTTTCGAGAAAATGTTAAAAAACCGCTTTTTGCGATTTTTTTGGCGGAAAAATTAAAAAAATAAAAATCACTGAAACTATGTTTATAAGTTAACTGAAGCACGAGAAAATTAATGCCGTTGAGCGCGTTTTCATATCACATTTAGTTTTCGAGATATAGCCTTGGAAAAGTAGAAAAACTGAAAAATTCGATAAATTTCACTTTTCAGGAGGCTATATCTCAAAAACTAAACAAGATATGGAAATGCGCTCAACGGCGTTGAATTCCCCGTGCCAGAATTGACTTATAAGCAAATTTTCATACAATTTTATGCAATTTAATATTTTTAATTATTTCCTAAGGGGTACCCCTTTGGTTTTTTCAGATTTTAATTCAATTTTACCAAAAATCCTTAATCGTAGGATTATTAAAACGAAAATTTACATACATATGTATTTTGACCCACTGAATCCAGTGGTGCAATTTTCAAATGCATATGACTTCTGGTTTTCGAGAAAATGTTAAAAAACCGCTTTTTGCGATTTTTTTGGCGGAAAATTGAAAAAAAAAATAAAATCGCTGAAACTATGTTTATAAGTTAACTGAAGCACGAGAAAATTAATACCGTTGAGCGCGTTTTCATATCACATTTAGTTTTCAAGATATAGCCTCGGAAAAGTAGAAAAACTGAAAAATACGAAAAATTTCACTTCTCCGGAGGCTATATCACAAAAACTATTTGATATTTTTATATAATGGATATATATCATTGCAAAAATATGACGATATATATCAAAATAAATATCATGATATATATCGATCGATATATATCTTCGAACCCTGGAAAAAACTGTCAAACATTAATAAATTACACAAGAAACTTTAATAAATGATGTATGTTTTTGTAAATTTACATACTTCATAACAACATGCAATTTTTATGAATAAATACATTAGATTAATTTATATGTAATGCTACTCATGAGAATATAACTAATTACATTTGTAGTGATAACATCTATTACTTACATTTCATATAATTGATATATTAGCGTACATTTAATAATATAGTCTATCAAATTAATATTACGTTAATCTGATAATCAATCCTTGGTGAAAATTTGATGCATAAATTATTTACATAGTAGATAATTGGTAAAGATATTACATTAATTTATATTTAATGATACTAACGAGAATCTACTATCTTTGTAAAATTATTTAAGAGATGTATTTAAAATATAATTGTTTGTTGTTATACTAATTGCTAAAATAAATGAAGGTGTTAACTCTGCGAAACGATTTACAACATTGTAAAATGAACTGCACAAAAGTTTTTTTAAATAAAAATGTCTTTTGATGTATTTTCATATATAATATAACAAGTAGTATGAAAATTGCTGAAAATATTTTGACATAAATTATGAGCTTCGCACTCGTTATGTTTCCATTTCCATAACAACGAATGTATATTTATGTCAAAATATTATCTGTCAATTTTCATACTACGAGTTGTATTCGGCTTGAGAATTTACCAAACAAGAGTTAATTAACAAGAATAGTTAGGTATTTATTTGCACATTATTAATTAGGTATTACAGTGATGAAAATTTTGAATATTAAATGTACCCTGAACAAATGTAGAATTGACGTTTATGAAAATATTGAAAATATCATTTATTTTATTCGTAACCAAGGATATTAATAACAGTGGTATTTCCGTTCTCAATTTCACTAGTTTTCCGACGAAATGTACATTTCATTGGTTCATTTTCAAACAAATTCGTGATCCTATTGGTTGACAGTGACGTGTGGTGAATACTCAATCAATCATAATACTTGAAAATTTGAACTAATAAGCAGTTTAATATCGATAATATCCCGCTATAGGTGGCTCAGTAGTATCGAGTTGGCCTAAATAAAAAAGTAAATATATCATCATGCCTTTTACCCAATACTGGGTGTGGCACTATACCGTAGCAGATCTCGGTAAGTGATATATTTCTTCGCGTGAACCACGGTTATCAACCGTCAGATCACTGCTCCCAAAGAAGTTAGTATAGGGGGAGCCACAGGGGTAGATTTGATTTGGTGAAAATTGTTTGTCGGCTGTGGGAATCGAACCAGAGTTCTCAAGATCCATAATCAAGTCGGTTTGTACGTACATTTATTTATCTTCACAACTTGCTTTGTAAATTAAAGTCAATTTGAAATATTTAAAAGAAGAAGAAGCAATATAATAAAATACTGTTACACTTTGTTATTTTTATATTAACATATTTAAAAAGTTAGAAATACAGAATTATGAAATAGAAATGGGGTAGTTGGCTCAGTGGTATCGAGTCGGCCTGTGGATCTTGAGAACCCTGGTTCGATTCCCACAGCCGACAAACAATTTTTACCAATTTAAATCTACCCCTGTGGCTCCCCCTCCACTAATATCTTTGGGGACCGTGATTTGACGGCTGGTAACCGCATTTCACGCGAAAAAATATATCACTTACCGAGATCTGCTTAGGAAGAGTGCCACATCCAGTAATGGGTAAAAAGGCGTGATGATATATTTATTTATTTATATGAAATAGAAATGTTAAATTTATTGATACAAGTTTTATTCATAATTTTGTGATTTTTTCAAAGAATTAGTCAAATGTAACCTCGACGAACTATAGTAGTTCGATAGTAATTACATTTGTTGTGGCAAAATCTATCACTTAAATTTTAAATCAATTGGTTTATCAATTTACATTGTAATAATGTAGTCCATTAAAATAATATTATGGTAATTTTAGCAATCAGTAATCCATAATGAAAATTTATTGCATTATTTTGGTAGCTCTAGTTTATTGCAAAAATAAACTATAGAATGAAAATTATAACTAAATATAGAATTTAAATAGATATTTACAAATTTGGCGTCCAGTATATTCCTCACTTAAATGCAGGGTTCGTAAATATCAAGATATTTATAATAAATATCAAAATATCTGATATATAGGATATATATCAGATAAATATCACTTTTTGGATATTTATTTTTTAATTTTAGTTTTTGTACACATTTATTATCACAACAGGAAATACAAAATAAATTATTACTCCTAAATAAAAAATTAACATAGGTAATGAAAAAAAGTAAATATACATTGAATGGATACACAAATATTATATAGTACTAAGAATAGTAAGAATATTTAAATAATCCTATATCCTAAATAGGGGCAAATCATCATCTTCTGATGAACTTCCTGAACATAGCGTTGCAGATAGACTCACTTGGCCAAATCCAATCTAAATTAGTTTTTTTTGTAGTTTCTTTTTGGTTTAAATATTTAAACATAAAAACTAATTTACCGGCATTGTCGTTACCGAGACGATTACGTAATTGAGATTGGACAATGCCAAAAGTGGAGAAATATCGTTCCAGCCCTGCTGTTGCTGTTACAGCAGTGTGTAACTGTTCATATAGTTCAATAAATGTACTTTTATTTGTCCACTCTGACTCATTGATAATTACACTTTTCCACCATATTAAAGGATTTGTATTTCTAAAATGAGTACCAAATAAAATTTTAGAAATGGTTCAGACTTTGCCGTTAATGACAAATGGCTCACAATTTGGATTTATGTCGTTGATGTGAAGTTAGTCAAAAGCTAGTAAAGTAAGAATTATCTTTAGAATATAATTTTAACATAATTAATGAAAGTAATAAATGTGAGGTATACTGTATTTATTATAGACTATATGATATTTTTATATAATGGATATATATCTTCGAACCCTGTTTATAAGTTCACTGAAGCACGAGAAAATTAATGCCGTTGACCGCGTTTTCATATCACATTTAGTTTTCGAGATATAGCCTCGGAAAAGTAGAAAAACTGAAAAATTCGAAAAATTTCACTTTTCCGGAGGCTATATCTCAAAAACTAAACAAGATATGGAAATGCGCTCAACGGCGTTGAATTCCCCGTGTCCGAATTGACTTATAAGCAAATTTTCATACAATTTTATGCAATTTAATATTTTTAATTATTTCCTAAGGGGTACCCCTTTGGTTTTTTCAGATTTTAATTCAATTTTCCCAAAAATCCTTAGTCGTAGGATTATTAAAACGAAAATTTACATACATATGTATTTTGACCCACTAAATCCAGTGGTGCAATCTTCAAATGCATATGACTTCTGGTTTTCGAGAAAATGTTAAAAAACCGCTTTTTGCGATTTTTTTTGGCGGAAATTGAAAAAAAAATAAAAATCGCTGAAACTATGTTTATAAGTTAACTGAAGCACGAGAAAATTAATGCCGTTGAGCGCGTTTTCATATCACATTTAGTTTTTGAGATATAGCCTCGGAAAAGTAGAAAAACTGAAAAATTCGAAAAATTTCACTTTTCCGGAGGCTATATCTCAAAAACTAAACAAGATATGGAAATGCGCTCAACGGCGTTGAATTCCCTGTGTCCGAATTGACTTATAAGCAAATTTTCATACAATTTTATGCAATTTAATATTTTTAATTATTTCCTAAGGGGTACCCCTTTGGTTTTTTCAGATTTTAATTCAATTTTCCCAAAAATCCTTAGTCGTAGGATTATTAAATCGAAAATTTACATACATATGTATTTTGACCCACTAAATCCAGTGGTGCAATCTTCAAATGCATATGACTTCTGGTTTTCGAGAAAATGTTAAAAAACCGCTTTTTGCGATTTTTTTTGGCGGAAATTGAAAAAAAAATAAAAATCGCTGAAACTATGTTTATAAGTTAACTGAAGCACGAGAAAATTAATGCCGTTGAGCGCGTTTTCATATCACATTTAGTTTTTGAGATATAGCCTCGGAAAAGTAGAAAAACTGAAAAATTCGAAAAATTTCACTTTTCCGGAGGCTATATCTCAAAAACTATTTGATATTTTTATATAATGGATATATATCATTGCAAAAATATGACGATATATATCAAAATAAATATCATGATATATATCGATCGATATATATCTTCGAACCCTGCTTAAATGTACTAAATTATTTTAGAAAATAATGTTTGAATTGAAATGTATAAATAAATGGTACTCTGTCGTAGCAAATCTCGATAAGTGATATATTTGAGCGCGTGAAGTATGGTTACCAGTCTTCAAATCACAGTCTCCAAAGATATTAGTGAAATGAAAGTAATAAAAAATCATTTTCTGTAAGTGTCTTTAAAACATCGAAATAATGTAGAAACGTTACACAACTTTAAATATGGTTTATTTTAAATTTAAATATCACATTTCGGAGCCAAACGGTACATGATCGAAGGATAATGGTTAAAAAAAAAATAATTTTGCAAATTCGGTGATTAATTAATAATACATAATTAAATTCAAAATGAATGTATGTGTTATTACTATGTACATAATTTGATACTAAACTAACGTAAATGTAAATACAGAATGTCAAACTATTTGCATATTGTAACTATGTAATAATACTAGTTGAAATATACTCATAGATTCCAATAGTACCGTTGTATTATACTAGTAACTAATGCAAACTATTAAATGCGGATAATGTTTAAAATTAGAAATTGAAGTAAAATTATTCTTACTTAAAAATTAAATTTGTTTTAGTTTTGTGCTTATTAGATACATCATGTAGATAGTTGTCGAAATACTATTTACCTATTGTATACTTGTATATTTACCCAGACCGGTCAAAGGCACTTAATTCTCATTATCCGAATAGTGGGTTTCCTGCAGAAAATACTGTGTGTATTTGATTTTAAACCCGCTAAACTAACCATTAGTAATATGCAAAATAATTTAATGTTGAACGTGGATGTCTCTCACGAATTACTTGTAAAAATTCGCGAAATTCCAGTCGTGACTACAGAAATCTCACTTTAAAACACGCTTAATTATTCGCATTGTTTGACAATGTTCAGAGATTTTCATATTCCCACCAAAGGATTTAACTTTTGCCAGGTTGGTGCGCGAATAAAGAACTCTAGAATTTGCATCTAAATTATAAAATAACAGCGCTGCCATCGGGAATGACCTAAGGCCACTTTCAATTAACTTTACATAATAAACGCCATTGATCTTAACGAGTAAAAACCGGCCGGTAACCTCGACTACGGAAACTTGTTTACCGACATAACCACTCAACAGTTTGTTGTTTGTTCGCTAAATGGTCTTTAATTGGAAAATTTTCAGAATAGATATTTTGTTTCTCCCCTTTATTTACTGGTTTACATCTTTTGTGGAATATTTAATGTATGTATTCATTTTAGGTGATGAATATAAATTAAAATGAAAATAAATATAGCAGATTCAAGAAAAAACTTCTTAAAAGTTGTTTATGTAGAATGATATTTCTTTAATGTTCCGCAACTGCTTCTTTTTGAAAGAATTATGTGGTTTTTGTCACAACCATCTGATTTAACTTGCACATATATAATGCCTGAAAGCGTTTTTAAAGTGCATTTGCATTTTGATGATAGTAAACATTAACGTTTTTATATCTTTTCAAATAATATTAAATGTATGGAACATAATAACAGTTTTATTCCATTATGCTTCATAACTTTCATAAAAAAATATGTCGACATGTAAATAAAATAAAATAAAACAATTAATTACATAACAACAAAGACAAAATTAATTGTCATTGAACACTTGGTGAAACAAGGTTTAATAAAAATATAAAGTAAACACTTGGCTATGTTTCACAAAATTCAGTCTCCAAGTCACCTTATGAGGACATCGTCAGAGGCTGGCCAGCACAGTTAGTAACCATAGACGCGTTTCGCTCTTATTAGAGCTCATCAGTATGGTATAACTCACTTCTTCACCTAGAACAAAGTTCATGTGAAGAAGCTGGTGACGAAGAACTGTGCCAGCAGAGAATAAGATCTCTAACAAACTAGTAAGATGACATGAGAAGTTTTGTGGAACTGGTCATGCCATCTACCGAAAAAAGGGAAAGCTACGCAATAGCAACTTCAATAACAACAAGGACAAAATTAATTGTCATCCAACACTTGGTGAAACAAGGTTTAATAAAAATATAAAGTAAACACTTGGCTATGTTTCACAAAATTCAGCCTCCAAGTCACCTTATGAGGGCATCGTCAGAGGCTGGCCAGCACAGTTCAGTTAGTAACCATAGACGCGTTTCGCTCTTATTAGAGCTCATCAGTATGGTATAACTCACTTCTTCACCTAGAACAAAGTCACCAGCTTCTTCACGTAAACTTTGTTCTAGGTGAAGAAGTGAGTTTTGTGAAACATAGCCAAGTGTTTACTTTATATTTTTAATTAATTATATCAACAATTTCACATGAGATTCAGATTTATTGAAATATTAAAATAAAAAGAGTTTTCAGCCAATTTGAAGCAAATTTTTATACAGGTTAAGTTCAATCTTCAGTTGATCAAGACTTTTTAATATTACCTATTCTTGGCCAAAAATATGCACTTTATTTAAATGAAGACATATAGATACTTCCATCAATGGCTGTCCACGAAAACTGTGCCATACGCAATTAACATGCGAAATCAATTATCCATTTCTATTGCTTCCCTGGTTACTTTAAAGGAAGTGATTCAAATAAAAGTAGAGAAATAAATTCTGCATCTAATTCATTTAACCTTATTCAGTTTACTTATTTTATTACTGTTAAAATTAATATTAAAAGTTGTCAACACTTGATATAATTTATACAGGGTGTTTCTATACCTCGCCAGGAAACTTTAATGACATATATAATTTGATATACTAAATAAATACTCGCTCTATTTACGTCATCTTCGCCCCAGACAGTGCTAAACTCTATTTTTCAATGTAAAATAGAGTAGTGGTCAAATTCACCCCGTTCGGGGTGAAATTTAAAGTACTATGTCATACCCATTCAACTATCTAAATTAAATCCTCCAAATATCACAATGTCTAATGAATTTTTGAAGCTAAACTTGAAAAGTGTTCAACTTCCCCCCATTTTACGGTACTGATTATAGAACAAAAATAATTTTTTTGAAATTCATAAAAATTATTTTTAGTATCACTGGTTTAATAGTACATTTAGTTATTTATAATTATGTTACTAATGAAATACAACTATAAACACTGCCTACAAATAATCATTTATTAATTAGTTATTATGTAGGTTCCTGGTGTAATACCTTATTTTATTTTTTTTTAATTAAATGTACTATTAAACCAATGATACTAAAAACATTCGCTAGGAATGAAATACCCTAATATTTGCGAATTTAAAAAAAAATCTTTTTGTTCTGTAATCAGTATATCAAATTATATATGTCATTAAAGTTTCGTGCAGAGGTATATAAACACCCTGTATAGTTAGTCATAAAACTGGAAGAAATGCTTAACGTAACATTTATTTGTCAAATAAATATTTTAAACTTGATTTTAGGAGTAACTAAATAAGTAAAATATAATATGGAGATAGTTATTCGAATGGACTTGGCAACACACTAACTTGCATGACATTGAAAACTTGAACATTTTGAGCACTCAAATATTCATCAATTTTCGACCAAATTCAACCAAGTTATGACTGTCTGAATATTTGGTATTTTTGGTGCAATTTTTAAGTGGTGCTTTTTTTCCCCGAGTTTATAATACATTTAATAAATAAAACTTGTTTACAATATCGGATTTAGTACAAAATATCGTCCTTAACTATCTCCTCATATTTTAAAATAGAGTTAACTCCGATGTTGATATTCCTTCCGCATGTTATGTAATATAGTTTGGATTAGATGGAAAATCGTACGACACTAATTAACGACTAATAGAAACACTTATACGAGCATGGGTTACCTAGCAACGTCAAGATTTTCTTGGAAATTTTTCATTCCTAGACCAACCTAAGTGAAATTAATAAGTGGAAATTTTTATGTCAAATTTGACAGTTGGACAATATAGTGAAACGTCATATTGAATGTTTAGAAATTATAGTTTTATTTTAACGGTCAGTATAATCAAGAAAGCAGTAACTAACGCATATTAATTAAAATTAAAAACACAATTGTTATAAGTAATGCTTCCTTTGTAAGAAGAATCTGATAAAGTGTTAGCAGTAGAAGAACAAATGATACTACCAGATTCAGGTTTTTTTTCATTCCTCATGCTTTCTATTATATTTTTATGATGTTCTGCATCCATTTGCATACCGAAGATTTACTTCTTACAGTATTCTTTGGTAATGATTCTTTTACAGCTTTATCAATATTTTGTAATGACAGGGAACCAAAACGTGACATTTGGCTCGAATTTTTCAGTAATTGTTTTTTGTTGTCAATAATTTGATTACGTTGCTATAGTTATACTTGTATTCCAACTTGATTATTTCGAATAAAATTTAAATATTAATTTATGTATTTTTGCTTTTTGTAGCGGTGTCGTTACGATTTTCTTACCGAATCTACATTCGAGCATTAATTCATATCCGGGAAATTTTTTGTCGTGCATTCCAACAACGTAATCGGGCCCTCGTGTTCCACTCGGGCCGATTAATACGTTGTTGAAATGCACTTCTAAAAATTTCCGGAAAGAATTAACGCTCTTATGATATTATAAGTGAAAATCAGTCTTGGTTGAACCTCGTTCTTGAGTTTAAATCTCAATAAGGATCTTTATTATTAAATATTGTAATAATTTTGTTTGGTGGTCTCGTATTTCCAGTTGTAAATAAATGTTGAAAATTTAAAAAAATATATATCTACCTTTTAAGAAATTTTGTGTTACAGCCAGAATAGTCAATGTATGCACACGAAGTGTGATTATGAGCCGTCAAATCATGGCCCCCAAAAATGTTAGTGAAAAGGAAGCCACATGAATATTTTTTAATGTGGTGAAAATTGTTGGTCGAGTGTGAGACTCGAACCCGGAATCTCAAATCCACAACGCGATACCACTAATCTCTCTACACTATAATCAAAGCTTTTATTGTTATACTATGAAATTAGAAGTACAAATTTGAAATATGATGGTAGAATAAACCTCTATAGTAAATTAAAATCAGCGACCCCTAAAATTCATAGCTACTAAAATCTAAAATGACACAATAATAGCGTCATGTAATAGTTAACAAGCGTGTACGTGTTCCGGAGGATTTGCTAGGATCCTTGTGTCCTACAGGATCACGTAATTAAGCTTCTGCTAGCAGGAAAATAAACGGACCTCACATCCGGATTACGCGGCGTGTAATTCACTATAGTGTCTAGTTCACACGTGGCGAAATGTGCCAACGTTGCACAATTCTCAAAATAGCATCCTCGGTCGGAGATCGAAATAACAAAGCATGTGGAAATTTCTAATTTATTTCTGAAAATTTTACTATGTTTTCTTCTCTCAAATGTTTCATATCTTTTGGCTCGGAAAATGAAGTTGCACCTTCGAGAAGAAATGTCTCACTTTCTTTCTTTAATATACAGGTGTTCCAGATTTGAACGGCCTAACTTATGGTGCTATTCTGTAATTTTCTATAACGCTACAGATCTATAAATCTGAACAAAAATACATCATATTTGATTGGCGAATGGCATTTTATGTATTTGTCAATAAAAATCTATGCGCTTTTGTTCAAATTTACAGAACTGTAGCGTTATAGAAAATTAAAGAATAGCAAACATTAATCATAAATTAAACACCTATTTTTCTAAATGAGGCAGCACCACGTTAAAATATCAACTTAATAACGAGATACCAAATATAATCTTATTAAGGTGTGGAATAACAGTTCAATTAAATTTAAAATTAATGGTTATTAGCTAATTTCAGTATAAAATTTTGTTTATTTTGTAAAAATTCAACGAAATGTCTCTTTCTTATACAAATAATGAATATGTGAATATTTTTAACAAATGTTGATATAAAAATAGTTTATAAAGTGTTCTGATATATTAGTTCTAATATCTTTGGGGGTCGTGATTTGATGGCTGGTAACCGCACGAAAAAATATCACTTACCGAGATCTGCTTACTCAGAGTGCCACACCCAGTAAAAGGTGTGATGATATATATATACCGGGTGGTGAATCGAATTGCGCACCATAGCGTTTTCAATGCTATTTTCCAAATGTTCAATTATTGGCTTCCCTAATTATTTTATGCAAAAACGCTTCAAATACAAGTTTTAGGGCATAAATTTCTGCATCTAAATCAATAAATATAATTTCTATTACATGCTTTGTAACGACAGAAATTAAATATTAAAATGTCGAAAGTTGTGTTGAAAATACAGACAGCCATGGAATTGAACAAAAAATAAATAAATGCTTGGCGTTTTATCTGTCAAAACGACAACGTTTATCTGTCAATCGTTGACGTTAAAACGCCGAGCATTTATTTATTTTTTGTTCAATTCCATGGCTGTCTGTATTTTCAACTCGCCTTTCGACATTTTAATATTTAATTTCTGTCGTTACAAAGCATGTAATAGAAATTATGTTTATTGATTTAGATGCAGAAATGTATGCCCTAAAACTTTTATTTGAAGCTTTTTTGCATAAAATAATTAGGGAAGCCAATAATTGAACTTTTGAAAAATATCATTGAAAACGCTATGGTGCGCAATTCGATTCACCACCCTGTATATATATATATATATATATATATATATATATATATATATATATATATATATATTTGTTTTTTTTTCATTTGTTTGAATTCATTGATACTTTTCATTTTTAGCATCAGTGAATTAAAAAAAAACAGAATTATTTACGCACATTTGCTCAAATGAACTTGTTACCTGATCTTTAGGTATTTAATCCAGGATTTAAATTAGGTTGTTTATCTCCTGTATAAGTATCTTTTTCTAGTCTAGAAAAGAAGCTAAAGAAAAATATAGTAATGCGCATATTCTTTATTGCCACATTATTTTGTAATTATAAATGTTTCCATAAATTTTATTATTTTATTTTTGTGTCTAGTATGTAAACAAATCGAATACAAACTTGATAGGAGCGTACGTATACTAGCAATTTGTAAAGAACCATATTAAAATCAGATTTTACAATTGCATTATTTGCTATTAACGTGTGCCATTTCGTGTTTTAAAATAAACAGCGTCGGTTAATTTCATATTTGTAAATGTAACAAGCATTTATTTTTTTGTTAGGGAAACAACCCCAGTTTTAAATCAAAACGAATAATTAATCTAATTTTCTTCTGTTTGCTTTCATTGAAAATGCAATTACTGGTTTTTCAATTAACGCAGGACAGCTTTAGAAATGCACACTGTTAAATATCCAGGAATGGCATTCCTACAATAATATATACTTTATTATAAAAGTAAGTAAGGTATTTTAAAACGACACTTATATTATATTATTTAAAAAATGTTTGTTCAATATCCACTTACAAATGTTTGAAAATAAGGTAGGTTCAAGAAAAATCTCCCTCTTTTCTTATATTAAGTATTATAATTTATAAATAAATATATCATCACGCGTTTTATCCATTACTAGGTGTGGCACTCTGCCTAAGCTAATCTCGGTAAGTGATATATTTTTTCGCGTGAAGTGCGGTTACCAGCCGTCAAATCACGACCCCCAATTGTTTGTCGGCTGTGGGAATCAAATCAGGGTTCTTAAAATCCACAGGCCGACTCGATACCACTGAGCCACCTACCCCATAAATTGTCTGTGAAAAATTGCTTACAAATATATTTAAACTACCGAAAGAACTGTCACGGCTTAAACAAATTGTACAATAAAAAAAATCATATTATAATATTAATTTTACTGAATTTTAGTCCAATTGCAATTGTGTGGAATTCAGTTTCCAAAACAAGCGCAGGGGATGCTCCCTTCCTTCCTCATCTTTATTCTTTATTTTCAGTTCTTATTATACAGTGTCTAACTGCAATTGTGTTAAATTTATTTTTAAACAAGCGCAGGCGATACTGCCTTCAATTTCTTTATAGATTCGTTGTTAGAGAAGTGGGCGTAAGTGAAGATTTACGAAACAGGTGTACAGGAGCGAATGGATGGATTTATTGCGTGATGATGGATTTTGGTTATGAGGAAGGAAAGAGCTCGTATGGAAGAAGTGTTAATATGGTTGAAACGAGTATCGTGTGTCAGGATGAGAATGTTCTGTGAATGTTTCAGGGGTACGTGCTACCCCATTTAATGAAATATAGCTTGATGTTATGTATTTTTCCTAATAATTTTGTACAATTTATCATAATGCAATAATTATTTTCGCAGATTTTTATCTGTTACTACCTACTGATTAATATCTTAATGACAATACATTTTTATTATCAGAAGGAAATAATAAATCAAAATTCTATTTTTCTGTAGACTATAAGAACTTAAGATTTCGAAATGTATTATTTCGATAAAATATTTAATTGTTATTTATAAGATTATTAACTTGAATATCCGTTTTGATCAAAAATATTCTATTTACGTACATTTAATCTCTTATTTGTTTGTAAGTCGGGAAATGATTATCAATGGATTTGCACTAATTTATTTTTAAACAATGTTTAAATTTTTCTTTTGATTTTACAGTAGCAGTAGAGCTAGAGTATTATGATAAGAATCTGTAGGTAAATGCACGTATTTTTATGTTCGACTGCATCATATTACCTTGTTTTACGACACTGTTTACTGTCCATAATCGGGTACTTTATTGGACTAGTACGATAAAAATGCAAAATTGGACTGCTGTCAATGTCACATTAAAACAAAATTCAAAAGAAATATTTAAACACCATTTTCTGTATGTATTATATGTGTCTTCATACAATTGTTAGATATTCTCTTGCATTACATGCAAGATCTTTTATTTCTTTTGGAACGTCTTCAATGTCTTCATCCATCTCAACACTATTTTCACTTTGACAATTTGATAAATAAAGCAACAAATGCATAACAACGAAGCACACTTTGAGATGCAATGAAATGTTTTAAATATAGGTATTGACAATCATGTTTTAAGAGAAAATATTCTCCATGCAGTCGAACATAAAACGTTGTATGCAACTCGTACATAATCGGACTTTATAGACTCGCCTTATTTATTAGCCTCGCTCGCTGCGCTCGCTCTGCCATAAAATTCGGCTCGTCCAATAAAGACCTAAATTATGTACTTGTTACATAAACTACTATTATTTATTTCTTTATGGGTTTACGTAAGATGCTGTTTTGAATTTAGAATAATTTAGTATCTTCAAGTATTTTAATCAGACGTTGAAACTGCAGTTGTTTGTGTTGTTTATACAGGATATAAAAAACGTGAACCGAGTGAGTAATTGCATTAAATCAATTTAATTGCGTATATACTTTTTGTACCTGCCTAAGTACACGATTAATTGAATTTTTATCTGGAAGACTAAATGAAGAAATTCTCGATTTTAGTTCAGCGATAACGCGTGTTTTTATCGTAACTGATTTAATGCGTACAACGTATTCTCATGTTATTCGCATATTGCTGAATTTTTATCTCCTTGTTTGTGTTTCACAACTTAAGGATAAAAATTAAACAGCAGATTCCCACAGCCGACAAACAATATTCACCAATTTAAATCTACCCCTGTGGCTTCCCTCCACTAACATCTTTGGAGGCCAAGATTTGATGGCCGATAACCGCACTTTACGCGAAGAAATATATCACTTACCGAGATTTGCTTACGGTAGAATGCCACATCCAGTAATGGGTAAAAGGCATGATGATATATTTATTTTATTTTAATTGCATTTAACATAAAGTAAACGTTTTTAGAATTACTGGTTTGAGAGTTATTTCTAATATATGAATAATTAAAGTATAACTATAAACACTACAACAGTAAATTTATTCATTATACAACCTCCGATAAAATGTCTATTCATAGTATTTATAGTTGTATTATATTACTAATTAAATAACCCTCAAACCTGTGATACTAAAAATGTATATTTCATGGCAATCGCAATTAAATTTGTGAATTAAGGGGTAGGTGGCTCAGTGGTATCGAGTCGACGTATGGTTTTGAGAACCCGGATTTGATTTCCACAAATAATTTTTACCTAAAACTGACAGGAAAATAAACATTTGCCTGACCTTTAAGACTCAGGAAAGCTTTGCTTTGTATGCCTAGTCAGGAAAATAACATTTTGCCTGCCTAGGCAGGTAATGAAAAATCATGAGTGTCTAGTTACTTAGCAACATAAAATACTGACTGAATATGTAAGTCAAATATTTCTTTTAATTTAAATTACTTATTATTTGTTTATAAGTTTCAGGTAAAATGTTATACGTAACACGTCAGTAAAGCGTCGTACAGGATTCGTAAGCTGTTTCAAGCTCGGCATGAAACTAACTACTCATCCTGTAATTGAACACATTCCTGACTTTTTACTTAAATAACTATTGCCATATTAAATCTACCGCTGTGGCTTCCGTTCCACTAACGTCTTTGGGGGCCGTGAGTTGACGACTAGTAGTCGTACTTCATGCGTAGAAATATATCACTTACCGAGATCTGCTCGAGCAGACACTTGAGTCAGAACAATTTCTTTTCAATTAATTATTTCACTTATCATTTAATCTTGCAGTTTATATTAGATAATTCAAGTTCTCAACTTGTTTAACTATCTGATATCTATTCTCTGTTTTATAACGTTGCCTATGAATAGTAGGTAATAATGTGGTCACATTGAATCACGCGAAATACATAATGAGTCAAACTTGATGAAGTTATTCCGTCTATAACGTTATAATTAAATTAAACCCTATGTCTCCTGACAGCTAATACATATTCATTACTCTATAAGTTAACATACAGTTTGATATTGGAATGATTAAACATTATAATAGAACTTAAAATATATGAATTAGTATCATTTTACATTTTACCGAAATAGGGCTGAGGTCGTAGGTAATATGGGCTGGTAGCAAAAGCTCTGTTTTTTTCCTGTTTTAAGGGGTAAGGCCACCTACATTTTTTTTAAAATGCATTTTTTTTTATTTGTTTAAATTATAGTTTAAATTCTTAGGAATAAGGGACAATTAATTTAAATGCCGCGCGGAAGTATTTCAGACAAAAAAAGCATATATCTATTAGTATTTATATATATATATATATATATATGACTTGAAACTTTAAACGCGTTTTTCTCGAAATCATATTTTCAAAATCGGGCGAAAGGAAATCTGAAATACTAATTGATGGATTGTGCTGAATCTTTTTATTTCTTATTCTAGATATAAAATACTCAAAAACTACGGGGGCTTTTTTTTTAAAGTGCTTCATTCGTTTTTTATGGTCGTTTTTATACAGAAATTTAGTCCCGAATAATGAACTTTTTTTTCAAACGTGCGCCATTTTGTTAAAAATCAAAATTTTCAAAATCCAGCCCGTAGTTTTTTAGAGTATACATCAGAGAATTAGAAAACATATCTCTTTTTGATCCAGATCTATTGCTGTTCCCGGAATGTTTTCGCCCGATTTGCCCTACGCGCCGAGAGGAGTCGCCATTTTTTTTAATTTCTGACGACAATTTAGAATATTTTCTTTAACAAATTTTTTTAAAATAAGTTTAAAAAGCACTAAATACAGATCCAAAAACAGTTCTTAAGCAGCACGTTTAGATTTCGTTAAAAAAAAATTAGAAAATGACCCTTTTTTTCTTGTCTAGAGTGACTTTACCCCTTAAGAGCAGTGTATTTGGGTGTTTTAGCTATCTCTAACATGTTAAAATCGTGCTCTTAGAATACCCAAAAACAGAGCTTGTGCTACTAGCCATAGTTTTTAGAAACTTTGTTTAGTAAAATAAAATAAATGTTGTATCAATGACGTCTTTAGTTCAGAGGTTGTCAAATAGATGATACTGATGCTGACAAATGTTGAAAGAATTTAAAAAAATTACTCTTATTTTCCAAACTTTTAATAAAGGAAAATTCAGGGAGTTGTATTTTATAAATTAGATTTTATTATTATCAAGACAGATTTATTTTAGAACGTTCTAAAAGGCCAGTGTTTTTTGCAATTTTTCCAGTCGAGTCGATCGGGAAGCACTTGTTCCAGATTTAAAGCAAATAAAATAAAAATATAACTTTAAAATAAAATAGACGTTAAACGCCATCTATCATTTTCTTACTGGCCACATCGTAAAGAAATTATTATAAATTAATTAGTAACATGATATCGAGTCAATTACTTCCTAGGTGCACGAGGCATGAAGAAGCCAGCGTAGTGCCGGTGTACACGGGGCGACACGGCACTTCGCAATTAAATTCAGGCGTGTAGGGGTGAACGTCACGCGCATTGTGGCCAGAACCGGCTTGAGGGAATTGTTGGCCCCGTAATGACATGCGATATTGTATTTATCATATTATTTTAATATATAATTAGGTCAATGATTTGGATTAAGTTAATTATGATCTTTAGTAATTAATCTAACTTTCTGACTTGTCATGATATGTAAATACTTGTTTTTATTTTATCTCTTTCTGCAAGTATTTTAGTGTTATCTATTTTATTTATTTATTTATGTTACACTGTACAACAGAAACTTAATCCCAATTACAGTACAGGGTCTGCACTCTCCGAGCCGCAGTGTAGTAGTTTATATATTTTTTAGAAGTGAGAGTGAGATTCGAACTCGGGATTTCCGGATTCGAATTTCGTATCGCTATACACACCACCGTACTAACGGACGTAAATTTGTCAAAAAAATTAAGAAAATATTAGATTTTTGGCGAAAAATGTAAAATATTCAGACCGTGATAACTCGCTTTTGACATTTTTTAAAGTCGAAAACATTTTTTTTGTCATCGGAGGCTGGCGGGGGTGTAATGTATTGAACGTCAGATTAACTTAGACTGTCGTAAAGAAAAAGTTTTTTGACCTCGAAGATTCAACCCATTTCATCCAAACGGTCTAAATATTTAATATTTTTCGCCAAAATCAAGTGTTCTCCTAATTTTTTTTGTCGAGTTTATATAAATAACATAGTGACAAAAGCTTGATTCGGACTCAAATTCTCCAAGTCGATTTTAGGTTAAGGTATTAAGAGCGTAAAGTTTCTTTGTTCCTCTTACACTATTGCAGCGCGAGCCAAAGGCGAGCTCGGTAATTGCAGCGCAAGCCGAAGGCAAGAGCTGCAATTACCGTGCTCGAGTAACAAAGAATTACGCTCTTAATACACAATTAACTATTAGCGTTCTTTTACTATTGAAAAATTTGAAATAATAGTGTCATATTGAAGTGGATGATAAAAAATATATTACAATAATTCTATTCTTTGTCACAATCAGAAAACGAAAGATTTGTAAAATGAAGAAAACTTTTTTGGAATAATATATTGAAAAAATATGATGTGGACACCACATGACTTCCTTGTACGCGTATTAAACTATAGATATTTTTTTAATTGCACATATTTGACATAAAATCTTTTATTTTTTATTTTTTGTTCTAATCCATAGCAAACTTAATTTAAAAAAACACACAAAATATATACTATTTAAATTTAGATATCTCGCTTATGCAAAAGGCTAATTTAAAAATTCTTAATGTGCTAGACGCAGAATTCAATTCTCTAAAACTTTTATTTGAAGCATTTATTTTTAAAATTAAAATAATACCATTTTTTTCAAGGAAAACTGTTAGCAGCTTCATGTAATGTGTCACTTCCGGTTAGTGTATTTTAACCAAAATCTATTATATTATTTCCATTTATATAGTAGTCTTATATACCAAATTTGGAAAGTTTTAAATTATATTTGAATATAGTTTTTCATGAAAATCTATTATAGGCTTCAAGTAAAGTACCACTTCCGGAAGTTATATAATGACCAAAAAGGGAGGTGCACAACTAGATGTTATAACAGTCCTAAATATAAAACTTCAATTTTCTACGGCTTACCGTTTTTGAGTTATGCGAGATACATACGTACGTACAGACGTCACGACGAAATTAGTCAAAATGGACTCAGGGAGGGCCAAAATGCGTATTTCCACTGAAATCTGAGAACCGAAAATTTTCGCGATAACAATACTTCCTTTACTTCGTACAAGGAAGTAAAAAGAACCACTGAACTCAACATTGCTATTGAATAATATTAACAAAGAGAAATATTCCCAAATGCGTATATCTTTATTTATTTCTTTAAAAAGCAAGTAGGATTGTATAGAATTATTGTATTTCTTTATATATTTTGGTCTTTTTGAAAACTGATTGCGGCATAACATTTATTTTGTAAGAGTATGATAAAAATCTGACAGTGACAATCCCCTTGCTATTGGTATATTTCCCAGGTAAACAATTCTCTCAACAGTATCTTTAACGTGTCCGCCCAATTTTTTGAGCGAGATTGTCACAAGAAAAAATATATAACGAGCAATTTATCTTGATTAAGTGAGTTGACTGCGACTATAAGAGTTGGGGTGCGACAATATTAAGACAAACAGTCGCATTTCCTTTACCTTCTGCATTGTGTACAGCGCCATCTACGATCAGCACACAAGACGTGAAATTGTGACGCCGTGCAGACATTTTCGGTTGTGTGATGAGTCAATATCAATTTAGTTTATTTGGGATTGGGTAAATAAAGGTTATCTGGTGGTTTTTCTTTTTTGATTTATTTGTTTCAACAGATTATTACTTTATTTATCTCATATATATTTATATAGTTATCTGTGTATTAAGAGCATAAAGTGATTCATTGTTACTCGAGTACGGTAAATTTTGGCTCGCGCTGCAATAGTGTAAGAGGAATAGACGCCTGTAATACGTACATAAATTTTTGTACGATTGCGTCTTAAATGATTAAAAAACGTATACGTATTGAAAATAAATTCGTTCTGTCAATTTAACAAGTTTCTGTTTTGTTTGTATCCCTGGTAACTATTGAAGTAAGCGCACAACTAATATCTTTGTCGCGCGTTACCATTGGAGACAAGTGACAAAGTTATTTTTTGATTGTTCCACAGAAAACGTCAATTTTACGATGACAAATGAGAGAGTTATTGTTAACTTTCCATAGCAACTATAGAAAAAATCTATTTTTACACGACCGGGAGAGAAACTTCTTTTCTATGACCGAGAAATCATAATAGAAGTAACACATTTCACCCGTAAGGACGAAATGTGAACATTATTTCTCTATTTTCATTATTTTGTCAAGTAATGACATTTAATTAATGAATAAAACATTACGGTTGTCAAGTACCTAATTTTCTTTATTATATTTTATTTCTCATAGACTTCTAAATCTTAAAATTAATAAATGTCAATGTCAAATTAGGTTTTAAAACTACATTTTTCATTTTAACACTGCTTCGGTCGTGTAAAAAATAGTATATATACCTCAGGAAAGAATGCAATTTTTCCTCTGTGCTTTGTATTTCTCGGGCTTCGCCCTCTGGCTACAAATTGCACCTCTAAAAATCATCTATTTCTCTCCCTTGATATATAATATCCTATTTTGTACCTCAGTATGTCTCAAATAGAAATTCAATATGGAAAATCAAAAGTATTCGGTACACAATAGGCTCCTCCACCATATATTTTTTTAAATTTCATGGAAATTACGATGGTCAGTGAAAATATGATTTTTCAAAGTTTTGTATTCAGCTTCTGATATCACAATAACTTTTAATGGCTGTCAAATAGTTTGTGTCAATGAAAATCGTAGAACACTAATTAACAGCAAATAGAAATAATGTATGTAATAACCAAATCTGTTCTCGAGCATTAATTCATATCCTATTATTATTTTTATATTAAAAATTATATTCCATCGTAAATATTTTGGAGTACCTCTTATTTCATGATACGCAACTTGAATTAAAATTTTAGTGTACACCGTTTTTTTTTATGGAAAATATCGAATATCGTGTCGTGATTAAATACCTGTACATAAATGAAGTAAATTCGTGAAGAAATTCTACTTTTCAATCATCATTATCATCATCTGTGGCGCTACAGCCCAGATCGGGCCTGGGCCTACTGGACACACCGAGCCGCAGTTTTTACACTGCCGTACCGCCGGTTTTCGTAGTCAAATGCTACATTATTTAAGGCGTATAAGTGACTAGCTTATAGCGCCCGAGTGTGATAAATACATGTAGCTGTATTTTTATATTTAACGACAAATCACACATTGTCGACAGGCGGATTCGAACTGACGAACCTTGGCTCGGGTGACGTCACAGTATGTTAACCCATTAACCGCCAACGTCCCATTTTTGGGACGCTTAAATATTTGGCTATAATAATTTTTTTTACATTTAAAATGTTTATTTTTGATGTGAAACATCTATAGGCTCACTTGTAAACCGAATTGTTGGCGTGGCGACGATTGCCGTGGCGACGGGTCGCCACGCTATAACAATCAAATATATTCTTTAGAGCCTAGTTGTTAAAGCCTAGAATGGCATGAAATCGGTCTTTAGCTATTAATTGAAATTATGTTCTAACTTGTTACGTACATGCCTAGCGACTTTAATCGTCAGTCTACGAACGAATTTTGTTTAAAATGTCGTGTTTTATTTGTGTCTCAAGTAAAAATATTGTAAAATCAGTGATTTTTTAGTGAAATATAAGGGCAATATAGTGTAAGTGTTAGTGTATACTGGATGTGAAGTGAATTTATAGTGGTACGAGCCTGGAACTTTTCAGAGAGGAATGGATAGGACTTAGTACACGACAGCCAAAAGGTAGATGCATTATTTGTTTGTATTAGAATATAGTTTTTATTAAAAGAAATTAGTATGAATGTTTGGCGAAGATTTACTACCAAATATTTAATTTATTTATTTTTAAGATGTTCACGCAATCAATCATTTCGAAGAATGCCAGTTTCGTAAAGAGGCCTTTAAAATTATTTTCTTCCCGAAAAGTTCCACAAATCATTTATAAGACTTATCTTTCCAAAAATCTTCCCAATCATTTATAAAACTATAATCTTCCCAAAAAAATCTTTTTCTACGATTGCTATGAAAAGATGACAATTACGCTCTCATTTGTCATCGTAAAGTTGAAGTTTTGATGTGAAACAACTATAGGCTCACTTGTAAACCGAATTGTTGGCGTGGCGACGCTTGCCGTGGCGACGGATCGCCACGCTATACTGAGGTATACATATATATATATATATTTTATATGTAGTAGAGTGTACGGTGTGGCTTCTCACTCAGTTCGACGTTGTTGTTTACTACGGTACACATAACCTGCGTTTTATTTAATTTTTTATTTTAATTTTTGACAATAAAATATGTGTGATAGTGATAACTCAGAAGATCAAAGTGAACAACCTTGTGCAAAGAAAGTGAAACTACACTATGGCATACTACCAAGTCATCAGTAAGTAGAATTTTCTGTAAGAAATTCGTAATACTTCATTTTTTCATTAGGCTATATTTAATTCCTGTAATAATATTATCTTTTATGCATATTACTTGTACACACACGATGTTTCACATCTGCCAGGCGTCCCATGACGGCTCACATTTTTTTAATGAATATATTAATTAGTTATGTTATGACAGTCAGTCACAGCCAATTTTCAAATATTTGCAAAACCAATAATTTTAAAAATATTCAAAGTTACTTAATTTCAGTGTTTTTAACAATTATATTTCAAGGTCAGATATATTTTAACACTTAAGTATGTATAACTTTTATTATCAAAAACTTGTTTTTTAGAACTCAAATAAAGATATTTTTACTGAAAAACTATTCTTTTATTGACCATTGAATTGCGGCGGGTATTGGGTTAGTTAAGAGATGTGCCTTAACACGCTCGGCCAGCGCGCCTTTTCAGTCATTCGTATAAATATATCGCTGACATTTCTTTGTTCGTTATTATTATAAAATTTATAAAAAAGGCTGTCATGTAGGTAAATTAAATGAGACATGAAAAGATTAAAATTTGTACAAAACACATGGAACACGAATAACACATAAAAAAGAAGTGACATGTGTCTCATTTTATGATATGAACCATCATAAATTCTTTTCAATTCAGACATTCAAACCAACATATTATTTCAAATAAAAATATTTATTTTTTATTCCTATATTTCACATTTTCAATATCCAAGTTACGGATAATAACGTTACATAAAAATTCATCTAAATACAAAGCCTTACGTTTATTGTATGTAAATAATTAAATAAATATATCATCACGCCTTTTACCCATTACTAAATGTGGCATACTGTCGTAGCAGATCTTGGTAAGTGATATATTTCTTCGCGTAAAGTGCGGTTACCAGACGTCAAAGATGTTAGTAGCAGGGGAGCCACAGGGGTAGATTTAAATTGGTGAAAATTGTTTGTCGGCTGTGGGGATCGAACCAGGGTTTTCAAGATCCACAGGCCGACTCGATACCACTGAACCACCTACGCCATTATTATATTTATTGTATAAATAAATATATCATCACGCCTTTTACCCATTACTGGGTGGCACTCTGCTTAAGCAGATCTCGCTAAGTGATATATTTCTTCACGTGAAGTGCGGTTACCAGCCTTCAAATCACGGCACCCAAAAATGTTAGTAGTGGGGGAGCCACAGGGGTAGATTTAAATTGGTGAAAATTGTTGTCGGCTGTGGGGATCGAACTAGGGTTTTCAAGATCCACAGGCCGACTCGATACCACTGAACCACCTATCCCATTATTATATTTATTGTATGTACGTTTAATATATCCAAAAAAGTCTTAGGAATAAAGAAAGTCTGTTCTGGTAGTAAGGTAGGGTGATTAGCGTTAAGACATTCGAATCCGAAGATCCCGAGTTTAAATCGTACTTAAGCTAAAAATTATAGACCACTGCGGCTTGGTAAGTCCGGAGCCTGTACTGTAATTGGGATTAAGTTCCTGTTGTACAGCGTAACATAAATAAATAAATTTATTGATAACGTGAGCCACATGAATCCCTTGTCATTTTTGTATTGGATATTTGTTTTTTTTTTGTTTAGGTACGTTGCCTTTGTTTTAATTATTTGAAAATATGTAAAAAAAAAATTGTTCAATTATGGAAGTTATATAAAAACAATAGAATTTTTCATAATTTTTATCTCGTTTCAGTGTTTAAATTGTTCTAACAATAAAACGAGTACATGCAGTATTTATATTCATTTCAAATTATTATTTATTTTCTGCAAATTTAAATTAAAACTGAGAACAGAAATATTTTTCATCGCTTTTAAAAAAAATTATTACGTCGTTTATCAAAACTTATCATTAAAGCCCGGATTTTTAGGCAATTGCCGATATTCAAATTTTAATATACTTCAGGCAATTTAGTTTTTTTATACATAGGTAATATGTTTACATGTAATAGAAGGTTTTTTTTTCGTGCCTTAGAGCCTATTTTTTCTATATTTTGGTTATTGTGCCTATTTTACCTTATACAGCTTATTTTTGTTGCCTATTCTAACTTTTATTGAGCAGACAAGGTTTATCATCTACTTCGTTGACTAATTCAGCACTCGACAAAGTTTTTCAACCTAACTTATAATATTTAAAGTACTTACTTTAATTAAGTTTTTGTGTGTGAATTTAAAATGCCGAAAGAAAAAACTTTTTTAGTCAAAATTTTACGTGGCAATTCAATTGTGTCTTTGCCATTAATCAATGGAGTTGAGGTAACTGTAGACGATATGGCTAAATATAAGAACGCCTTTGTCACATTTTGTGATGTCGAACGAAGTTTTCAACTTACAAGCAAGTTCTGACTGACCGAAAACAGTCCCTTTTCGAAAATTTCATAGAGCAATTGCTCGTAATATTTTGTGAATTAAAGTATACTACATAATTTGAATTTGCATAATAGTTAATAAAATGAGAACCCTACATTATTATTTTTCAGATTGTGTTAATTTTTGTTTAAAATGATTATTTTTTTCTAACGAAGAGTAGATACAAGTACCAATATTAGAAAAAGGATTCGTTTATTTTTTTTAAAACAAATTATTTCCATTTAGGCTGCCTAAAATCCCGCCTATTTTAGAGTAATTACCGGCCTATATGCCTGCTTATTTGGGTGTTTTTAAGAGCCTAAATATCCGGGCTTTACTTATCATGTAAATGATTTTAAATGTTTTATTTTCAATCGCAACATTCGAGTATATTAAATCACCTTATTTTTAATTTAACAACAATTAAAGATTTTCTAAAAACTAAAATGCCGTCAAATTTTAATGTTTTGATAAAGACTATATGACACTCGGCTCGAAATAAATAAACTTGAGCAATGCTTTGTTAAGTTCTTGCAATATTAAATATAGTTTAAAATAAATTACCTCTTGAAACATAATAAATTAGATAACATTACCGTCAACATTGTATATAATATTTTCGAAAGGGCAAAGATAACAATCTTTTATATTTTCCGAATAGGTTTTGATTTATGACTATTATTAAAATTATTTTTGCTATTTCGGTAGTGGGTATCATTAATGTAATATTATATTATCTGTAATAATTAAAATTAACAATAGAATTCGACGAAAATGCCAAATATATGTACATTGAAATGTTAAATTTTATTCATTATCAGTATATAAACTTTATTTAATATAAATGACCAACTTTCATAATAGTATAATAGGTACAAAGGTATTAGTTCATAAAATATTTTCGTACTTTGTTCATATTTAATGCTCTTTGAGTAGAACAATAGAATACTGGATGAATATGAATTAATAAATATTTTGTTTATTTTTTATTTAACGTTTCAATTCACATAAAGTTTATTTATTTTAATGTAAATAAATTACGCCTTTTACCCTATAAAGTGTGGTACTGTGCTGTAACAGATCTCGGTAAGTGATATATTTATGTGCGTGAGGTGCGGTTAGCAGTCGTCAAATCACGACCCCCATAGATATTAGTGGAGCCACAGAGGTAATTTTAAAGTGGGGAGAACTGTTTGTCGGCTGTGGGAATCGAACTTAGGTTCTCAACAGTCCAACTTGATATCACTGAGCCACCTACCCCATAAAAATCATTATTAGATTATTAATTTTATAATGACATATCATATTTTCTTAATCAATGTAATACAAAAAAATTCAATATCTTATGGTACAATTGTATTTTTTATAATTTATTAATACATACTTAAATAAACTTAAGTAGTATTATTCTATTCATATATTATTATCAGATTATTGGGATTAAAATGACAAAGTGAAAATGAAAGCAATTGAATTGAAAGATAAATCTGTATAAGTTAATAACAAATAATCTTTGAAAAAACTATATAATTAAACATAATAATTAATTATTATAGAACAGTGTCATGATCAGGGGCGCCGAGAGAAAAAGCGGGCCCTGGGAAAAAACAAATTCGGGCCTCCTTTAACTTTGAATATTTATTAATTAAATATAAGATACCAAAAAAAAACATATTTATAAATATATGTATGACAACAATAAGAATTATTAATATCTAAATAAAGTTATAACAATATAAATAAAATTAAATACAAAATTCTGAGTTAATTGGTGCAGCGATGTGTATTGTATACTCACTGTATGACTATCTAATATCTAGTTGCATATTCGATATATGCAGGGGATACCAAAACAGCACTACGCACAAATATATAGAGCCTTTGCCTATGTGTATTGTATACAATGTAGTAATATAAGAAACTAAAATGCAACAATGTAATCATGTACTTTTGAATAGTGTATAAATTTATTTAAAATTTGCAACTGGGGCCGGCCATTCATCAAGCATTTCGTCATTTAGTACTTTATACAATGTAATAAATTGTAGAAAACGTGTATCAGACATTTCGTTATACATGTTTTAGTAAAGAATATAAAAAATTGGTGAAATAGTAGAAAATTAAAAGCAATTTATAAAATAGCATCACATCCGGGCCCTTTGAATTCCACGGGCCCTGGGTATTTTACCCCACCTACCCTCCCCTCTCGTCGGGCCTGGTCATGATTCGTAGGCTGTGATAAACGTACAAGGAAAAAATAACCAATATTTTTCAACAAATTCATTACAATAGCATATTAAAAACCGAGTTTTATAAGACATGTTTTTTCGCACAAGTTTAGAAAACTCGCCTACGGCTCGTTTTCTAAGAATAAGTGCAATAAAAGTCTTATAAAATGAGTTATTTATACTATGTTTTCTATTTCACGGCTTTTATAAATCAAAATTTTAAAAATATTTGCTATATTTTAAACAGAGCCAATTTAGAGCAATTTGTATCTGAAATTTTGTGGTTGTTAACTGTTATTGACATTTATGCAATTGTTCATTGTTTGAGGATATATTGAAACTTTGATGTTCTCAGCTTGTTAGTATGTAATCCGCTACTACCAATCGTCTAAAACAAAATGTTGCGTATCGTAATGCGATTACTTTCTTATAAAGTAGAAAAAAATTCTTTATAAGAATTAAGTTATTGATATATTTTATTTATGCAAGTCAGATCGAAGAATTATGGAAATAATTTTGAAATATCATGAACATTTTTTCGTGCAATGTTTAGTAAGAAAAAAAGTGATACGGGTTGTGCTAATTCGTTACAACCATCAACTTCTAGTAAGCAATGGATTATTTCCTACTTGAAATTGTAAGTATTGCGGCGAGTATTTGTATCGCAAGTGGTAGAACAGTCACCTATCGTGTCAAAGATGTTGGGTTCATATCCCGGCAAATGTTCATGATTTTTCAAAAGTATTTATAACTATTTCGTTTTAAGTATCTATGTAATTTGATACTAAGTTTGAACTTCAAATAACTTTTAATTCATTGCTTATTATCTACTTTCAGTAGGTATCGAAATATTTAATTTTAATATTTCTCGGAAACTATATTCTTTATCAATAACTAATTGTTTATTTGATATAGGTAGTTCAAGGTATTTTTTTATTAAATGTTGATAATTTTTGTACTAAATACATACATAATTTATTCTTTTCACTCATAGAATAACAATTATTTGCTCTAATTATTATTTACTGTACAGTTGATATTGTTTATTTTAAATAATTGAAATGAATTATTTGTTCTACATTTTTTCTTAAATACTATGAAATATTATTAATTTATTCAACTATTTCAAATGTGAATAATATTTGTTATTATTTGCCCTGGATCTATTATTTTTACTCGGATGTTCACGGAGAATCAATCAGTGATATCCAGAAATTAATTATTATTTGTTCTATCTGTTAACTAAACAAGTATATAAATATTGTATATATCTGATATAGTTTGCATTGTTCTGATTATTAGTAAATATTTATATTAATAAATTAATTAAAAATACATAATTGTGTGTTCTAAGTCTATAGAAACGTAGATATGAGTTTAATATGTGAAATAAAATATAGAAATTAAAATTATCTAGTAAACAATGAAGTCGTCCCACTTGCGCAAGATTGAATAAAGTTTTTAGTATACAGGTTGGTCCGTCGGTTTGTATTTTCTATTTAATCGATTATTTTAAATATTACCGACAATTTTTTCAAACAATAGTTATTTACGTAACCAGTTATAAAAGAGTTGATATTGTTTGACGAACACAATATTTGCCAAAACGAGTGAAGCGAGTTTTGCAAATTATGTGAGTCAAACATATCACCTTTTCATAACGTATTACTTACAAAATTTTATCTAATTCCTCGCTAAAATAATTTTTAAAATTCATAAAATTCTAGGTTTATGACAGTTTAGTATATTTCAAAATCAATTTACCAAAGTGTTGTCGTGAAAATAAATAAATAAAATTTTTAAATTTAAATCTTATGTCATCATTGAAAATGAGTTATGAATCCGAGACAGACCTTCCTTCTGATATCGAAGGATCTGCTAATTTGCCCGTGAACTGTTTCATACCAGAAACATTATTAAATGTATATAAATCCTAAAAATTTTAATAAATAGTTTTTTCCGTTATTTGCAAACTTTTTGAGAATGTTCAAACTGTCAACGTTTATTACGTAACTAATTATATAAAAAATCATTTACATAACTCTTGAATGACAGTTATGAAAATAATGACTTTTCATAACGTCAAAAATTGATGTAAAACAGGACTTTTCATAACGGAAGTAGGTTAAGTTTATTTTATATCAAAATGTCCACATATCTGCAGTATAAATTTTTCTACCGGGTGTTCCATTTTTGTGCAATAATATTCAAGTTTTTTTTTTAAATAGAACAGTCTATATATTTTTGTAAAATTAAAACAATGTCAACTTAGTTCAACCTTTCTTTGAGGGACATCGCCTTCGGTTGTGTATACACTTGGCCATTTCATATGTCATTAAAACTCCTAGTTTCAAATTTATAGAGCGGATATGTCAACTAGCGCCGCTGACAAGATATGTCGTAACTAACCTAATCATATTAAATGTTTAAATAAAATGCTTATTTCTATTAAATGTATTTTTTATCACATAAACTTTTTTTTATTTGGCAAAACGATGGAATAAAACGGCCATGATATGCGTGAAGTTGACCATAGCATACATTGTTGTTTCCTTGAAAATTATAGAAATTATAAGGCTAACATAGATAACTATGTCTTCATATAAGTATCACAAACAAATTAAGCGGTGTATATAAAATTAAACATTTACCTTTTTATTTACAATGAAAGAATTGAAAAAATTCAACACAAATTCTTACGTTCTATGCGTTATAAATTTCCACAAAGAACTTTAAATTTAATATCTCTTAAAAACAGAAGAAAAGTATCCGACCTGTCATTTTTATACAAAATTATTAACAATATATTTAATTGTAATAATTTGTTAGATATTATGCAATTTAGAATTAATCTTATTTTTTATTATGTATTCTATATTTAAAGTTAATCTGTTTTTGTATCTTTGTGCTGCTCTGTTATTGGGACTTTGTCCTGTTGGGCAGCTGAATTTTCAAATAAATAAATAAATAAATAAATGTCAAATATTAATTGAATTTCAAGATAAAGTAAATAGTTTAAAACACAACTTAAACCAGGAAAAATCAAATTACGAAACATGAAACAATAAATATAGCTTCTAGCAAATTCATCTTTTTAAAAATATAATTTTGAGTTTCAAAAAATGCTTTTAGAAACCGGAAATAAACTACTTGTATCATTTGATGTGTGATAAAAACTGCATGAAAACACAAAACAAATGCGCGTAACTTCTTATCCCTAAACACACGTCTCCATAGTAACAACAGTAGAACGCGATGCTCTCGGAGGTTCCGAACAGCAACCCAGAGACTCGGGAAAAGCTTCCTGAAAGAGGTTAATGTAATAAAGCGTCGTTTTCACGAAATATATGTGATTCTTGGTTTACAATTACGTGAAAACTCGCTTTGCGGTTACGATAAGGTGTAAACGTACGGAAATAATTTTCAGATTTTGTGACACGTGCGAGAAAAGAAGGAAAAGAGAAATTGTTTTATTTGCAATTGTCACAAATTCTTTATAGTATTATAATAAAGATAGATAACCACTATAGTAACAACAAAGACAAAATTAATTGTCATCCATACACTTGGTGAAACTAGGTTTAATAAAAAAAATATTAAATAAACACTTGGCAAAGTCTCACAAAATTCAGCCTCCAAGTCACCTTATGAGGGCATCGTCACATGCTGGCCAACACAGTTAGTAACCATAGACGCGTTTCGCTCTTATTAGAGCTCATCAGTATGGTATAACTCACTTCTTCACCTAGAACAAAGTTCACGTGAAGAAGCTAGTGACTAACTGTGCTGGCCAGCCTCTGACGATGGCCTCATAAGGTGACTTGGAGGCTGAATTTTGTGAGACTTTGCCAAGTGTTTATTTAATATTTTTTATTAACCACTATAGTGACATAAATATCTGATAAACTACTCGAAGTAGATATTGGTAAAAAGCTTTTACTTTTCCAAAGCACTATGTTGCTAGTAGACTGCATGATATTATTATAATATATATTTTGTATCACCCTCCACATATTTGTAAAAGAAGCTTAATAATAATATTAAAAATACAAATATTTAAGTAGTATTATTAGTTGGATTTCAGGCTTTAAACCTTTGAGTGCCAAGAAGCGCGATCGCGCTCCTCAATACACTGGCCGAAAAAGCCAGGAGCACTTTTAGCTAATTCTCTAAAAATCACGTTGGCACTCAAAGGGTTAAATAAAACGAAATCTTTCAAAAACATGATTTTTTCATTTAAACAGTGACATTTCGGTCATTGTTTTCGGCCAGTGATTCGGTCGAAATGCCGCTGTTTAAATGAAAAAATCAAGATTTTAAAAGTTTTCGTTTTATTTAATTCCTGAAATCTAACTAATAATACTATTTAAATAATATCATTCGGCTTACTCGTATTTATAATTTTAAATCCTTTTGGGCTCTTTTCCAAAAATACAAACAAATCAAAAGAAAGTAAAGTTACAGACGCTTTTTCGAATAGATTTTTCTTTCGTACTTGATTTGCAAAATTTGCAAATCTATTATTATATTATTCAACATTCGACAAACAATTTTCACCACATTCAAACTACCCCTGTTGCTCACCCTTCACTAACATCTTTCGAGGCTGTGATTTGACGGGAGGTAACCGCACTTCACGTGAAGAAATATATCACTTACCGAGATCTATTACAGCAGAGTGCCAAAAGGCGTGGTGATATATTTATTTTATTTATATTAAAACTACCCCTGTACAAATATTAATTGTCATACAAAGTTAAATTGCTTAATAAATAAAACAAAAAATCTGTAATGTAGTACTATTTTGGCAAATTTCTGTTCCTTAAAAATATGCTATAATGTCTTAAGTGGTTCGGTTTCCACTATAAACTGTAGGTCCATCACACATATAATTAGAATTAAATTTCATGTTATGTAGATTAATAGGTTAAATAAATATATAGAAATGGGGTAGAATTGGTTATCGATATGCCCTGTGGATTTGAGAACCTGAGTTCGTTTCTCATAACCGGCAAACAATTTTCACCACAATAAAACTACCCCTGTGGCCAGGGTTCGTAAATATCATGATATTTATAATAAATATCAAAATATCTGATATATAGGATATATATATATATTTATTTTTTAATTTTAGTTTTTGTACACATTTAGAAAAACTGAAAAATTCGAAAAATTTCACTTCTCCGGAGGCTATATCTCAAAAACTAAACAAGATATGGAAATGCGCTCAACGGCGTTGAATTCCCCGTGTCCGAATTGACTTATAAGCAAATTTTCATACAATTTTATGCAATTTAATATTTTTAATTATTTCCTGAAAAATATTTTTCAGATTTTAATTCAATTTTCCCAAAAATCCTTAATCGTAGGGTTATTAAAACGAAAATTTACATACATATGTATTTTGACCCACTGAATCCAGTGGTGCAATCTTCAAATGCATATGAATTCTGGTTTTCGAGAAAATGTTAAAAAACCGCTTTTTGCGATTTTTTTGGCGGAAAATAGAAAAAAAATAAAAATCGCTGAAACTATGTTTATAAGTTAACTGAAGCACGAGAAAATTAATGCCGTTGAGCGCGTTTTCATATCACATTTAGTTTTCGAGATATAGCCTCGGAAAAGTAGAAAAACAGAAAAATTCGATAAATCTCACTTTTCAGGAGGCTATATCTCAAAAACTAAACAAGATATGGAAATGCGCTCAACGGCGTTGAATTCCCCGTGCCAGAATTGACTTATAAGCAAATTTTCATACAATTTTATGCAATTTAATATTTTTAATTATTTCCTAAGGGGTACCCCTTTGGTTTTTTCAGATTTTAATTCAATTTTCCCAAAAATCCTTAATCGTAGGATTATTAAAACGAAAATTTACATACATATGTATTTTGACCCACTGAATCCAGTGGTGCAATCTTCAAATGCATATGAATTCTGGTTTTCGAGAAAATGTTAAAAAACCGCTTTTTGCGATTTTTTTGGCGGAAAATAGAAAAAAAATAAAAATCGCTGAAACTATGTTTATAAGTTAACTGAAGCACGAGAAAATTAATGCCGTTGAGCGCGTTTTCATATCACATTTAGTTTTCGAGATATAGCCTCGGAAAAAAAGAAAAACTGAAAAATTCGAAAAATTTCACTTCTCCGGAGGCTATATCTCAAAAACTATTTCATATTTTTATATAATGGATATATATCATTGCAAAAATATGACGATATATATCAAAATAAATATCATGATATATATCGATCGATATATGTGGCTTTTCCTCCACTAATATCTTTAAGGGCCGTGATTTAATAGCAGATAACCGCACTTCACGCAAAGAAATCTGCTACGGCAGAGTGCCTCACCCAATAATGGATAAAAGGCGTGATGTTATATTAATTTATTTTTATTATGGAAAACATAATCTGCACCCACATTAAAATATAGATAAATGACATAACTTCATGCGCAACAAAAAATTAATTTCATAACTAATTCAGGTATCATAAATATTCGTAATCCGCTTAATTAAAAACCGTACAAAAGTCCATAAACATCAATATCAATTCCCATGCGCGAATCCCTCTAAATCCCAACAAACCACCGGCACGTGTCCCGCTTCCCAACCGGCAAATATGTCGGAAGTCAGCCGGAAGTGCGATATTGCTCCGACAACAACACGCCGAACAACCCAACAACACGCTTTTGATGTTGACAAGTGTTCAAGTTATCCGCCGCAGCGCTCTGTGTTCCGCGGATCGTTCAAGCCTCGTTGCGTCCAATATCGCACCGTTCGCGACTCGGAAACTTCTTCAACCAACTCTCGGCGACAACACGCAGGTAATTGTTTTATAGGACTTTTCTGAGTTTGACACAGATAGCGTGTTTTGCGAATTGTGTTTAATGAACTCCCCCTGTCGACCTTGTTGACAAAATGGAGAATGATTAATTTGTTTCGACACTTACTAGCGATATTAATGATGAATTGTACCTTACGAAATAACTATTGCGAATTAATTTTAATGTGAAAAATTATTGCTTTTCTTTATATTAGGATAATAATTACAGAGAAGCAGGAACTAAAAAAAGTATCATTTATTTAATGCTCATGATATATTTAAATTTGTATCTATCAACAGCGAAATACTATATTATGTAACAAGTTTTATAATAGGAAATGAAGGTTATTACCTTACTAGTTTCATACAATATTTTTTCTACTTCCGTTCTAATAAATACGAAAGAGCGTTTTTGAAATTATGAAATTTTGACATATTAATGACAGTTATAAATTCAAAAAATAAAAGAATAACACATCAGAATTCGTCTACCAAGATATCTGTTGGTATGTTACCTCATTATTTCACTAGTTAAATAATTCAGTTCAGTACCTAACTCAAATAATTGAAATAAAACGGCTATTTCCTAACGGCAGTAGAAAAATGTCTCTTTAGTTACGAGTTTTTTTAATACATTTGTACTTAAAGAGTTTATAAAATGAATCACATACTACACTTTTTTTACGACCGCAAATTAAACAACAAAATGTTTTATTAATTATTAAATCAGTAAGGTTAATGACAGATGCAAGAAGCTAACTTCACTCCGTGCTTAAAATGTCAGTTGTTAACTTTACGTCGTGACTAAAATGTTCGAAGCCATAGTTTGTCAACATGATATAAAGATGTTATTTAGCACCATGGAAACCAATACGTTAAATGACATTTTAATAACGGGAGTAGAAAAACTAAGTTAATTAATCTTAAATATTTGAAAATATATGTCAAGTGTAATAATTAATGTGTTGATAGATTGATACCATAAAAATATTGTCAAATATTTTCGATGATTGTCTTTATCGCCCCCGGGGGTTAGATGATTCATTACAACCATACAACATACTATGTGTAATAATGTACTTACGGTTTTGGTTGTAGATAATAGTATATTACGTAACAAGTTTTATATACATTTAATAAGAAAATGTTTATTTAAAGAAAATCTAAATTAATATTATAATTTAATTAAGGATTACGAAAGTATTAATTTATCTTTCAGATTAAAATCTTTATAAAATATTAATATTGGAGTTAACGAGTGTTCCAAAATAATATTTACTCTGCATTACATAAATAAGCTTTCTTGATATCTTAGATAATTTTGCTGCGTTATTATAATTTATTAAATTATAAACAAACAAACAACGACGATACAGTTTAAGTTATAATTTTAATCATTTTCAACTCAAACACAAATTTATAATCCAATTTGACTGATCGGCAGGTTCATTATCATTAAATTTTTAATTTTAAACTGATTAATTTAACTTTAATGGGGTAGGTGGCTCAGTGGTATCGAGTCGGCCTGTGGATCTTGAGAACCCTGGTTCGATCCCCACAGCCGACAAACAATTTTCACCAATTTAAAAAATCTATCCCTGTGGCTCCTCCGCCACTAATATCTTTGGAGGCCGTGATTTTACGGCTGGTAACCGCACTTCACGCGAAAAAATATATCACTTACCGAGATCTGCTTAGGCAGAGTGCCACACCCAGTGATGGGTAAAAGGCGTGATGATATATTTATTTTATTTATATTTAATTTAACTTTAAATTTTCCTTTTTTAATAATAGTATATTCACAAACTAATATTACAATTGCACATTGTTAACACTTGTTCTTCATACTATTTTTTCTATATCACATTAAATTATTTTCATTTTTAATACATATTTTAAATTTATTTTATTTTGACCTTAGTTACTGAGGTTCGGTTACAGATGAGATTCATAATTAGCTAAATATATTTAATTTTTAATAAAGAATTATTTTACAATTTAATGTAATTATTTTAATATATAAAAAATTTATTGAAATAATTTTACCTGAAAATGACAGGTAAATGAACATTCGCCTGACCTTTAAGACTCAGGAAAGCTTTGCTTTGCATGCCTAGTCAGGAAAATAACATATTGCCTGCCTAGGCAGGTAATGAAACAAACGTGAGTGTCTAGTTACTTAGCAACATAAAATACTGACTGAATATGTAAGTCAAATATTTCTTTTAATTTAAATTCATTTAAAATATGTATTATTTGTTTATAAATTTCAGGTAAAATGTTATACGTAACACGTCAGTAAAGCGCCGTACAGGATTCGTAAGCTGTTTCTACTCATCCTGTAATTGAACATTTTCCTGACTTTTTACGTAAATAACTATTACATGAACTGAACTATGATAGATTTATGTTTGACATATTTACAACTAGACAATTTGACAACTTAACAAAAAATATCTCCAAAAACAGTTGCACAAATTTGAACTTTGTAGCGCTGTTTTTGATAAAAATAGTTGCACAAAATTTGCAAAACCGATAAGTAAAATAAAATCTTTATAATTTATATATTAATCTACTTTTTGTATTTTTATCAATTTTTCAAAATTGTCCTGATTTTGCAATATTCTTAAAAGAAATGTTGCTTAAAAATAATGGCTGGTAGCACAAGCTCTGTTTTTGGGTGTTTTAAGAGCTACCAGCCAATGTATCTACCTGTACCATTATGCATATACAAATTTTTATTTTTCCAACTGCTAGTAAATATTGTGGAATCATTAGTTACAAGCAGGGTTCGTAAATATCATGATATTTATAATAAATATCAAAATATCTGATATCTAGGATATATATCAGATAAATATCACTTTTTGGATATTTATTTTTTAATTTTAGTTTTTGTACACATTTAGAAAAACTGAAAAATTAGAAAAATTTCACTTTTCCGGAGGCTATATCTCAAAAACTAAACAAGATATGGAAATGCGCTCAACGGCGTTGAATTCCCCGTGTCCGAATTAACTTATAAGCAAATTTTCATACAATTTTATGCAATTTAATATTTTTAATTATTTCCTAAGGGGTACCCCTTTGGTTTTTTCAGATTTTAATTCAATTTTCCCAAAAATCCTTAATCGTAGGATTATTAAAACGAAAATTTACATACATATGTATTTTGACCCACTGAATCCAATGGAAAAATGTTCAAATGCATATGACTTCTGGTTTTCGAGAAAATGTTAAAAAACCGCTTTTTGCGATTTTTTTGGCGGAAAATTGAAAAAAAATAAAAATCGCTGAAACTATGTTTATAAGTTAACTGAAGCACGAGAAAATTAATGCCGTTGAGCGCGTTTTCATATCACATTTAGTTTTTGAGATATAGCCTCGGAAAAGTAGAAAAACTGAAAAATTCGAAAAATTTCACTTTTCCGGAGGCTATATCTCAAAAACTAAACAAGATATGGAAATGCGCTCAACGGCGTTGAATTCCCCGTGTCCGAATTGACTTATAAGCAAATTTTCATACAATTTTATGCAATTTAATATTTTTAATTATTTCCTAAGGGGAACCCCTTTGGTTTTTTCAGATTTTAATTCAATTTTCCCAAAAATCCTTAATCGTAGGATTATTAAAACGAAAATTTACATACATATGTATTTTGACCCACTGAATCCAGTGGTGCAATCTTCAAATGCATATGACTTCTGGTTTTCGAGAAAATGTTAAAAAACCGCTTTTTGCGATTTTTTTGGCGGAAAATAGAAAAAAAATAAAAATCGCTGAAACTATGTTTATAAGTTAACTGAAGCACGAGAAAATTAATGCCGTTGAGCGCGTTTTCATATCACATTTAGTTTTCGAGATATAGCCTCGGAAAAGTAGAAAAACTGAAAAATTCGAAAAATTTCACTTCTCCGGAGGCTATATCTCAAAAACTATTTCATATTTTTATATAATGGATATATATCATTGCAAAAATATGACGATATATATCAAAATAAATATCATGATATATATCGATCGATATATATCTTCGAACCCTGGTTACAAGTCATTTATTTTCCATTATCTACTTTTAAAAATCAGAAATAAAACATTACGTTCTATAGTTTATTTTGATTCAAATAACGATTATTATTATTAACATCATTTTTATATTTCTAATCAATATTTATAGAGCTTAACAACTCTTAATACCTGGATCAGATATTTTATGATTTTTCAAAAAATCTGTTACATATTAAAATATGCATTTTAATTCCCTTAATCCTTTTATCGTACAATCTTGATATTTAAAGCAAATACTGCATTTGATCAGTACATTCATACGATAAATTTATTGAAATACCATATTTACTTATATTTGATATTTGACTTATCATGCAACTATTGATAATAGCCTTAGTTTCTTCTTTGAAACATAAAAACTGTAATACTACAGAATGTAAAGAAACACTGTACTGAGGTACTAATATCCACAGTACTCGATGTACCTTAATCTTTGATATGAAAAAAAAATCTGATGTGGACACCACATGACTTCCTTGTACGCGTATTAAACTATAGATATTTTTTTAATTCCACATATTTGACATAAAATCTTTTATTTTTTATTTTTTGTTCTAACCCATAGCAAACTTAATTAATATATATATATATATAATATTTAAATTTAGATATCTCGCTTATGCAAAAGGCTAATTTAAAAATTCTTAATGTGCTAGACGCAGAATTTAATTCTCTAAAACTTTTATTTGCAGCATTTATTTCTAAAATTAAAATAATACCTTTTTTTTTCTAGGAAAACTGTTAGCAGCTTCATGTAATGTGTCACTTCCGGTTAGTGTATTTTAACCAAAATCTATTATGTTATTTCCATTGATATAGTAGTCTTATATACCAAATTTGGAAAGTTTTGAATTATATTTGAATATAGTTTTTCATGAAAATCTATTATATGTTTCAAGTAAAGTACCACTTCCGGAAGTTATATAATGACCAAAAAGGGAGGTGCACAACTAGATGTTATAACAGTCCTAAATATAAAATTTCAATTTTCTACGGCTTACCGTTTTTGAGTTATGCGAGATACATACGAACGTACATACGTACGTACAGACGTCAGGACGAAATTAGTCAAAATAGACTTAGTGAGGGCCAAAATGCGTATTGCCACTGAAATTTTCGCGATTACAATAATTCCTTTACTTCGTACGTATATCAATGTGAAAATAAAACTAACAACTAAGAAGTTGATGTAATGTTTATAATTTAATTAAATATTCAGGTTGTTCCGTTAATAGGACAAGTAAACAAGAATTTTATGCAAATAAGACTAGTCGCTTAATTTTTAATATCATACATATTTTAATACTCGACAAACATAAGAAACAATATAAATAAATAAATATATCATCACGCCTTTTACCCATTACTGGGTGTGGCAGATCTCGGTAAATATTTTTTCGCGTAAAGTGCGGTTACCAGACGTCAAATCACGGCCCCTAAAGATAATAGTGGAGAGGAAGCCACAGGGGTAGATTTAAATTGGTGAAAATTGTTTGTCGACTGTGGGGATCGAACCAGGGTTCTCAAGATCCACTGGCCGACTCGATACCACTGAGCCACCTACCCTATAAAAATATACAATTATGTTAATAAAATATTTAGAGCTACGAAGTTTTGGGCATTAGAAGATTAAAAACAAGTCTCCTGTTTCTTGTTTTCTAAAAAAAAATACGAAAGCAATTAATCGATTTATACTGTTTGGTCTTAAATTTACACTTCGTATGCCTGTATTATAAAGATGAATTTTGCAGTAATAATTGTATTTACTTTCACTAATTAATTATCAGTAGGGTGGTGTGGATAGCATTGCGGAATTCGAATCCGGAGATCCCCAGTTCGAATCGCACTTAAGCTAAAAATTATATAAACTACTACACTGCGGCTCGGTGAGTGCGGACCCTGTACTGTAATTGGGATTAAGTTCCTGTTGTACAGCGTAACATAAATAAATAAATAAATTATTAGCATTATAGGAACTAAATTCCAATTACAGCGTAGGTAGCCTACGAGTACAACTTATAATTGAATCCGAATCACTCAAACAGACTATTAGTTTATCATTCTTAGCCAAGCTAAACACTATGAACACATTTGTCAGCCTAGTTAAACGCCAGGCGTATTCAATCTTAAAATGAACATAAAAGAAAACGAAACAATAATATTTGTCATATAACAAAAACATTTTTTATAATTTTTCTTTACACAATATGTAAATATTTTCATATTCCGTTGAACCTTTTGTGTTTTTAGTATTATAAGACAAAAAATACCCTCGTTTCTTAATTAAACACAGTGTTGTACTATAATACAAGTATATTCAATTAGTTCGTTTACATAGCTCTGTAGAATAACACAAAGATATTCCTGAAGAAAATTTTGATAGCACACAGTTTGTAACATCAGAATAATGTGAATGTTTACAAATCAAATATTAGCTGACAAGACCAGATTGTTTGGAAAATACGCTTCGCGTAAATTTAACTATTCCTGTTCCGGTTATTAAATACGGAAGGACTTGAGAAAGGATTCATAGTTGTTATTATAAAATAAGGGTAATTTTTGAATATATTAAATTCAGGTAATATTTGTGTTCACTGATTTAGAAATTACGTACTGTTTGAAGTAAACGATAAAATAACATTGTTTGGTATATTTTGTTAGTACAGCATAGAAAACATGTAAGTGGTATATTATGTATTAAAGAGAATCTCTTAATACCTAAGTAACATATGGTCAATCACTTCCATGGTTAAACACTATTGTCAAAAATAACAGCAAGGTAATACATGTTCATTTTAAAATGCAACATACAAAATTTGTAATATACAATACCAATTTACAATAAATTTGTCCACACACGAAAAACAAAATTGTCAAAACTCTCATGTAGTTGCACCCCATATTTTGAATAAAATAAAACAATAAAATAAAAATTAAATTAAAAAATTATTGTTTTACTCATTAAAACAATCTTATAAAATTATTTGATAATAGTACATACTTGAATTACTCGGCGCTTTGCTCTCCGTGCTTAAATTTGTAAACGCGGACGTTATCTGACACATTCGATACTCGTTATGTAATATACTAATAATAATTAGTAAAATACTTGCAGTCCGATTTTCAATTAGTATATTATAGAACGAGTTTTATAAGATATGTTTTGTTCTTTAAAAATTCCCTTGCGGCTCGTTTTCTAAACTTGGACGCGATTATGAAACAAGTAAAGAAATGAAGGTTATTACCTTACGCATGTGAAATTTGCAGAACGAAGCGTATCCGAGTTATGTAAACACATAAGTAAGGTAATAACCTTATTTCCTTACTAGTTTCATACAATATTTTTTTCTACTTCCGTTCTAATAAATACGAAAGAGCGTTTTAGAAATTATGAAATTTTGACATATTAATGACAGTTATAAATTCAAAAAATAAAAGAATAACACATCAGAATTCGTCTACCAAAATTTTTTTGAGTTGCTATGTTACCTCATTATTTCACTAGTTAAATAATGCAGTTCATTACCTAACACAAATGAGTGAAATAAAACGTCTATTTCCTTACGGAAGTAGAAAAAAGTCTTATAAAATGAGTTATTTATACTATTTCTAATTAGATTATAATTTAGATTTTTTTTTAATGTACATTATTTTAACCTGAGTCAATTTAGGGAAATTTATATATGAAATGTTGTGGTTGGTAACTGTTATTGACATTTATGTAATTGTTCAGATTTTGAGATTACACTGAAATTTTTATGTTCTCAGCTTGACAGTTTCAGTACGTCATCTGCTACTACCAACCGTCTAAAACAAAATGTTTCGTATAGTTATGAACTCTTATGAACGCAAAATAGAAAAAAAGTTTTAGCTAAACCTTTGAATAAGCTAATATGAATCTAATCCAATTTTTAAATGTTATTTCAAATCCATTTCAGAAAACTAAATGGCAACGAGATTATATTAGTGATTACACAAATATTAATAAGAATATGGTTTAGTAATCCAAATACAAAAACAGCAGTTTCTTATACCTCTCATATTGTTATTGTTTGTGATCAAACTTAAGACCTCAAAGAGGACACGCAATCGCTTTATCCGAAAAAAAGATTCAATAATAAAGATTGTATTGATAATAAATTTTATAACAAAATATGCTTTTCCAAGCGGTAACAGATTTTCTTTAGAGAAAGATATTTTTATTCAAATAATATTTAAATACGAGTTGACGACGTTATCGCAAAAAATAGTTTTCATCTTTATTGTTTTTTGAACATGACAACGGGTTCTTATCGAAAAAAGTAGGATTAATAAAAAAAATAATTATATATATTCGATTTTGTGTCATCAGAAATCATAATAAACACAATATTTTTGAAGAAAATATGTTTCAGAAATAATAAATTTATGACTTATATTTTAAAGGATTTAATATGCCAAGATATAATTCAAATATTATCTCAAATTGTTACTTGTACTTCTGTAAGCAATAAATCATTTAAAATCTTTTTTATTAGCGGTAATCAATCGAAATAAACAACTTGCAAAGTGCAAGTTGATAACATATTTATACTAGTATTATTTTTTTTTCATGTTACTTTGCAAAGAAATGTAATAAACGTATATAATGATAATAAATTTGTTGTAACAGTATTAATGCAGAAATTTTATTCAGTTTATTTGAAAACAAACAAAAATTGTTATTCATTGCGACCTATGTTCGTTCACCACAATTGTAATCTCACATATCCTTGTCAGTACCTAGACTTTAGGTAAATAGAAGTATTTATGGGCTGCCATTTTAAACATGTTGAAATAATAATATATTTTTGTCAATTAGTTAATTTATAAATAATTCCTAGGTGTTGGAAAAAATCTTTTAAGCTGTAGACAGCCGTATAAGCATTATGATCAAATCCTATTCTGTAACTGGATCATTATCTGAAATCGATCGATATATCTTGCGTTTAAGTCTTGCTGATTTCAATTTATATTAAAGTATTATGTCTTTAGTTGTTTGGATTCTATTAGAAGCTTTAAATGTTCTGTATTATGTTCCTAAATAAAAATATGTTAAAATTAAACGAGTTCCGGGTTTGGACCGTGTCAAAATTCGAGTGAGGGCTCGACGTTTATGTTAATATTGTTTTTTTTTTAATATTTCATGATAAATATAAACGGGTTCCACTATAAACTGTAAGTTTTTTTTTTGTACTGTAATTCAAATTATGTTCCTGCTAGGTATAGTACCAAGTAAAAAAATTTAAATATGTTAGTGACATTTTTTGTTATATCATAAAATAAATAAAATAAAATAAAATATAAATATAAAATAGGCGCGGTGGCCGAGCGTGTTAAGACACATCTCTTAACATACTGTGACGTCACCCGAACCAAGGTTCGTCAGTTCGAATCTGCCTGTGATTTGTCGTAAAATATAAAAATACAGCTACATGTATTTATCACACTCGGGCGCTATAAGCTTGTCACTTGTCCGATAGGCCCAAGCCCGATTGTGGCTGTAGCGCCACAGATGATGATTAATATATCAACACGTCTTTTATCCATTACTGGGCGTGGCACTCTGCTGTAGCAGATCTCGGAAAGATATATATTTCTTTGCGTGATGTGCGTGTACTAGTCGTCTAATCACGGCCCCCAAAGTTGTTAATGGCGGGGGAGTCACAGGGATTGATTTAATGTTGTGAAAATTGTTTGTTAACTCTAAGAATTTCTGATCGCCAGAACACATATTTAACCCTTTTTTGCTATTTCCAATCATTTTTTAAAAGTAATAATACTGACAGCATCATTCGAAATCAAAATGCAAAAAAAAGTAGAACATAATAAATAAATTTGATCATAGATTGTCAAAATAGTAATCTTAAAAATAGGGGTTGTCACAAACTTATTGAATCGAAGTAAAAGATAATGATCGAGTTACAAAATAAGAGAGATTATTGTAAATCAATCAATCAACTTCATGTATTGTAAATATTGCATTTGAATTTTTTTGAGCTCCTGTTAGTTCAACATTTTTATCTTATTATGTTCGTTAGTAACTGCATACACACCTCAAGTATATGGAACTGATAATAATTTTCGTCACGCAGCTATCATAATCTTGTGATGACGACAAGAAGTATGATAAGGAAAAACATTTATTTTTCCGCGTAGATTTTACCAATCGATTTTAGGAAACTGGTTATATATTACAGGTGTCTAAATCATGTCATATCTAGCTATAATTTAATGGATTTAAAATTTTGACATATTTATGTTACTCGTAGTTACAAGTAACAATACTAAAACAGAATCAATCTTTAGAAATTATTTGTGAATTGAAAATGACCTGAAGTAAAAAAAATATAAATTTATAAATAAATAAATATATCATCACGCCTTTTACCCATTACTGGGTATGGCACTCTGCCTAAGCAGATCACGGTAAGTAATATATTTTTTCGCGTGAAGTGCGGTTACCAGCCGTTAAATCACCCAAAGATATTAGTAGAGGGGGACCCACAGGGATAGATTTAAATTGGTGAAAATTGTTTGTCGGCTGTGGGGATCAAACCAAGGTTCTCAAGATCCACAGGCCGACTCGATACCACTGAACCACCTACCCCATTTATATTTAAAATATATACGAGTATGAGATAGGTGGCTCAGTGGTATCGAGTCGGCCTGTGCATTTGAAAACCCGGGTTTGATTCCCACAGCCGACAAACAATTTTCACCACTTTAGAACTACCCCTGTGGTTTCCCCTTCACTAACATTTTTGTGGCAGTGATTTGACGGCTGGTAACCGTACTTCTCGTGATGAACTGAAATCTGCTACGACAGAGTGCTACACCCAGCATTGGGTAAAAGGCATGATGATATTTATTTATTTATACTTAAAATATATTTCAACTGGTAAATATTCACAAAAATAAATAACAATGTGACCGCAAATGACTTTTGTCTCAAGTATTTCAGTATACGAACGAATCATGGCTAACTTCTATATAGAAATTAATTTTCTATAACTTTTATTTGAAGCTTCTATTTCTTAGAATTATTAGAAAAGAAAAGTTTTTGTCTAAACTTATTCGCCATGTTAAATAATACCTTTATTGCAAACTGAAGATATTTTTCTCTCTTTATTGTTCTTATTTCTATTGTTTCCTGACAATATCTTCTAATATTGTTATATGAGGGTTATTGGTTAAGTGCTTTGGCCATTGGCGCAGAATGAAGGGTCAATGTCCTGATCAGACAACTTTTTATTTAGTTACCCAAATACCTCTGGACAAATAATTCTGTACAAGTTTCTATTCACTTAGTTAAATTGATTTTAGTTGGGAAATTAATTTAGAGTAGAAAGTAAATGTGATAGTACTCTTGCATTATGTAATCAAAGATTTATTTCTTTAAGGGGTAAGGCCACTCTAGACAAGGAAAAAAAGGGTAATTTTCTAGATTTTTTTAACGAAATCTAAACGTGCTGCTTAAGAACTGTTTTTGGATCTTTATTTAGTGGTCGTTAAACTTTATTTAAATTTTTTTTTTAAGAAAATATTCAAAATTGTCAGAAATTAAAAAAAATGGCGACTTCTCTCGGCGCGTAAGGCTAATCGGGCGAAAACATTCCGGGAACAGCAATAGACCTGTATCAAAAACTGATATGTTTTCTTAATCTCTGATGTATACTCTAAAAAACTGCGGGCTGGATTTTGAAAATTTTGATTTTTAACAAAATGGCGCACGTTTGAAAAAAAAGTTCATTATTTGGGACTAAATTTCTGTATAAAAACGACCATAAAAAACGAATGAAGCACTTTAAAAAAAAGCCCCCGTAGTTTTTGAGTATTTTATATCTAGAATAAGAAATAAAATGATTCAGCACGATCCATCAATTAGTATTTCAGATTTCTTTTCGCCCGATTTTAAAAATATGATTTCGAGAAAAACGCGTTTAAAGTTTCGAGTCATACATATATATATATATATATATATATATATATATATATATATATATATATATATATATATATATATATATACTAGTACTAATAGATACATGCTTTTTTCCCTCTGAAATACTTCCGCGCGGCATTTAAATTAATTGTACCTTATTCCTAAGGGTTTAAACTATAATTTAAGCAAATTAAAAAAAATGGCCTTACCCCTTAATTTCATTGTGTAATTTTTTATTTTGAAAATAGCGAAACCCAACGATAATACTATATCAAATATGAAAATTGAACTAATATTATTTTATAAAAATAAAAGTGGAGCAAGGATAAATAGATTTATGTTTATTTTAGTATTGAATATTGAACTGTATAAACAATAATTATTTTATATTAATACTCAGGGTGATTGAAAACATAGGGGCAAATAGCTACTTTCTGTATTATTAATTTATGAAACGTATTACAAAGTTGGGGGCGAAATTAAATGCAACTATTTGATGTGAAAAATCCTGAATTCATTCATATTGTATGGAATGATTTTTTCTTAATTCTTTGACAATTCAAAATAATCAAAAACAAATGATATATTATTTAATCGTCAAAATATTTATTTCATCACGCCTTTTCCCCATTACTGGGTGTGACAATCTACCGTAGCAAATCTCGGATACCAGTTGACAAATCACGACCTCTGAAGATAGTAGTGGAAGGGAAGCCACAGGGGTAGTATTAATTTGGTGAAAATTGTTTTCGGTTGTGGGAATCACTCACTATATTACGAATACATTTGAATTTAAGTAGAATTAAAAATACATCATATTGAAGTATTCATTGGGAAGTAAAAGATAATAAAATAAATTTGTATGCAGAAAATATCTAGAAACAATTTTTGTAAGGTTTCTATTCTGTTTATCTTATCATAAATATAATAAAAACGCAAAAGTCTAGAAAGGCATTATTGACAACTACCAAGAATGGATATACTCAAAAATGCAATCAAGTCGTAATATTTACTCAATTATTACTTATCTAACAGCAAAAATTTACTGCTATATTAATTTATTTATTTATATCTTATCAAGATTTAAGATTAACTTTACCTCAATATAAAATATTTTTTTCTTAGTAATTCGACAAGCAGGAAAACAATTTATAAAATTAAACTAAATTACTCACTTTTTTTTGTTATCAGTACTTCTTTATTTCCTTGAAAATTTAGAAAAATATTTCATGGCTTCAAAAACTTATATGGTTTTTTATTTATATTTGGTATACAATTTTGCTGTCAACCAAATTATGAAATTAAATTTAAATGATGACACAATAAATTGTTTTTAACGTATACATTTGTCGGAGTTAACTGGAAAGTTAAATTATACACACGTCAGTACGGTGGTGTGCATTGCATTACGGAATCCGAATCCGAAGATCCCAAGTTCGAATTGCACTTAAGTTAAAAATTATATGAACTATCACACTGCGGCTCGGTGAGTGCGGACCTTGTACTGTAATTGGGATTAAGTTCCTGTTGTACAGCGTAACATAAATAAATAAATAAATTACACCAAGAAATTCACTTTTTATCTTTTTGTATTATCTCTTAATTTTATATGTATCAATCTTTTATGCTTAATGATATGTAACACAAAATTTATTGGTCATAAGACATATTTTTGACTTGTTATATATCCTCGTATTTTTGGTTACATTAGTACAAGAAAAACTTAACAACAAATAATAGAAAATCGAAGAAACCCAACAGCAGTTCACTGACCGATAAGTTACACTAAATTCTTTTCGACATCCCTACTTAATATGAATATCTCCATGCACTTTATGTCTTAAAAAAGATACATTCGCAACTGAATTGTATTAGAAGTGTTTTAAATTGTCAATTTCGGTTAGTAACACAATAAGAAGTGTCACTTTACATCGCTAACACCCTTACTTGGCTTCGTTGATGTCTGTTTTGCCTTTGTTGACGCTGCCGCAGAATGCGACGAAGTATCGTTAAAAGAGGGAAAAGACTAGGTCGAGAGCTCTCAGTAACTTAACTTCATTACCACGGGATAAAAACGCCCAAATAAGAAATTCCCGGTAGGCATGCTTAAAACACTGCTGGATCAGGTTCAACTACTTAACGATAATAGCGGATCTTTTATAGTTTAAATTGAAGATTGTATACTTATACAATGAATCCTGTTATAATGTAGAGACTTTTTAAAAGAATTATTGGCTGTTAGCACAAGCTCTGTTTTTGTCTGTTTTAAGAGCAGTGTTTTTGGGAGTTTTAACTATCTCTAACATGTTAAAACCGTGCTCTTAGAACACCCAAATACAGAGCTTGTGATACCAGCTATTGTATTTAAATACGGCAAATCTCTCAGTTGAATGATTGAAGATATGGAAATTCGAATAATTTTTATAAATTTATCGCTTAAATACCGATGACCCGTTGTCTGACATGATCTAAATTTATCTTGAATTAATTTATTGCGTTATAATTTATAAAAAATCTGATGTGGACACCACATGACTTCCTTGTACGCGTATTAAACTATAGATATTTTTTTAATTGCACATATTTGAAATAAAATCTTTTATTTTTTATTTTTTGTTCTAATCCATAGCAAACTTAATTAAAAAAAAAACAAAAAATATATAATATTTAAATTTAGATATCTCGCTTATGCAAAAGGCTAATTTAAAAATTCTTAATATACTAGACGCAGAATTTAATTCTCTAAAACTTTTATTTGCAGCATTTATTTCTAAAATTAAAATAATACCATTTTTTCGTGGAAAACTGTTAGCAGCTTCATGTAATGTGTCACTTCCGGTTAGTCTATTTTAACCAAAATCTATTATGTTATTTCCATTGATATAGTAGTCTTATATACCAAATTTGGAAAGTTTTAAATTATATTTGAATATAGTTTTTCATGAAAATCTATTATAGGCTTCAAGTAAAGTACCACTTCCGGTAGTTGTATAATGACCAAAAAGGGAGGTGCACAACTAGATGTTATAACAGTCCTAAATATAAAATTTCAATTTTCTACGACTTACCGTTTTTGAGTTATGCGAGATACGTACGTACGTACAGACGGCATGACGAAATTAGTCAAAATGGATTCAGGGAGAGCCAAAATACCTATTTCCGTTGAAATCTGACAACCGAAAATAAAAAGGAAATACAAAATATTAATAGAGAAGATATTACTTTTCTTAGTGAGGGGCAGGTATGATTAAAAAGTAAAAATGAAAATCATTACTTATTTTATCTATGTTTGTTAGTTATCCACATGCACGAATAATAACACGTTCATTAATTGAGTAATAAATTACTTTAACTATTTCGTTTTAATTAAAACTGGAATTTAAGTGCCGAACAACGAGACTATAGGTGGTATATTACAAAATTTTAATTGAATTTTAACATCTAAAGTACGTCAGGTGTAAAGTACTGCAACTTGCATTTCGAAGATCGAAATTTAATGCAAAGTAAACTAGAAATTAATCTTTAATTTCTAGAGTAAATTACATAATTTGATTTGAGCTTGAACAAAATGTTGAAATTTTAGATTAATTCATTGAAAAATATTAGTTTTAGAAACTAGATGACACTAGGTTCGAGTTGCGGTGACTGTTGCAGTAAGACACGATAGAAGCTCAGCAACTAATCACAGCATTGAGGCAAAGAGCGAATTACGTAATTTAATCTAAACTGGCTTAAAATTGTGTAGGATTACTTTGTCTGTAATGTGAAGTTACTCCAGAATATTACAATGATACAAGAAAGTTTTGAAGTTTTATCAGTCTTATGACCAGCAGTAACGAATCTTAAATATTAAGCTAGGTTTAAATTAATTAAATCAAGTTTTTCTACGATGACAATTATGCTTACATTTGTCATCGTAAAGTTGACGTTTTCTGTGGAACAACTGAAAAATATCTTTGACGCGCGTCTCCAATGGCAACGCGCAAAAAAGACGTTAAATGCGCACGTTTTCAAAGGCAACGCGCGAAAAAGAAATTAAATGCGCGCTTATTTCAATAGTTACCAGGGATACAAAAAAACATAATCTTGTCATATTGACAGTTAACAGAACAAATTTATTTTCAGTATTCGTTTATTAATAATTTAAGATGCAATCGTAGAAAAAATTATGTGTGTATCACGAGCGTAAAGTGTCTTTATTTCTCTTACACTATTGCAGTTCGCGCCTTCGGCTCGCGCTGCAATTACCGTGTTCGAGTAACAAAGAATCACTTTACGCATCTAATACACAAATAACTATGTATATGAACTGATTGACATAAGTATCAAACATTCGATATGCTTTTATTTATTTAAACTAAGTTTAAAATAGAAGTTTTGTTGATGCAACTTTTATCGCACTTATCCTTTAGAAAACTCGCCAGCGACTCATTTTCTAAACTTGGACGAGTGCGAAAAAAACATGTCATATAAAACTCGTTCTTTAATATACTATTATACCTATATAATTTATGATTTTTTAACCAAGGAAACGGTAATTTTGTTTAATATTTATTCGCTACAAATATTTTGTTTTGTTTGTTTTAACAGATAAAACTGTTTTAATGGATGGTAAATATTTTTTTAACAGTTGCATAAAAATATGTAAAATATTTTAATAGTCACTGGCTATAAATAAATAAATAGCTATAAAAAGGATTTGAAAAATACAGGAAACTATTCAGAGACGGATGAGAACTTTTTGCTGTACCTTTTTAATTTTAATTATACAAGTGGTTATTTATACATACATTCTTATAAATCTACCCCTGTGGCTCCCTCTCCACTAATATCTTTGAGGGCCGTGATTTGCCGGCTGGTAACCGCACTTCACGCGAAAAAAATATATCATTTACCGAGATCTGCTTAGGCAGAGTGCCACACCCAGTAATAAGTAAAAGGCGTGATGATATATTTATTTATTTATTTATTCTTATAAATGCAACAAAGTATTGGTATTATTTCTGCGAAGCTTTGTATGTAAAATTCTCTTTGATAATTCTTATAATAATGCAGGCTTTATTCTTGTTACTGTATGTTTTATAATTAAAAACAAAAATTTGAAATTTTTCAATAATTTAATGCATTTAAGTTTACAAATATTTTCATTTTGAACTACCTACATACTATATTATGAAAAGGAAGCTTCCTAAACGCTCAGAGCTTTAAGCATCAAAGTTTCTCATCGTCTTTCTATTGCTATTGCAATCTTTACAAGCTTCTTTTAACTCGAAAACAAAACAACTACTACAGTATCCATTCTGTATTATTCATTACATTAACTGAAAAACATTCCATACGCAAATAATTAGAAAATTTCCACTCTGCGTTTATAAAAGGTATAAATATAGAAATATCTCGATCTTATTATTTATAACTTATAATTGCTATAAAAATAAATTATGTACATTTTTAAAATAATAAATTGTTTAAAAATAACTTGTGAAAGTTTTTCTTGTTAATTTCGATTTTACTTATATTTAAAATATTTTGCTTTAAACAATTATTTTATCTTTATATATTTAATACAGTGCAAGGCATGCATTTCAGCAATAAATTATATATTATCTTAGTGTTTAGGTACATCAAATTCTTAGAACTTATTTTAATTATATTTTATTTGTTACACTGTACAAGAGGAACCTAATCCCAGTTACAGTACAGAGTGTGCGATTGTGGTATTTTAATGCCATGCAAATTTGCCAACCTGTAGATTCGAACCCGATACTGTACAGCTGTGTTGTACGTCACAAGAAACAGTGGTTTATGCTCTAGCGCGGTCAACCACCGCACCGAACTTGGTGAAACTGCATAAATTTACAGTGATAGGTCACATAAAGTGTTGTATTCTATATATTTTCAAATGTTTCATTTAAATAAAGTAAGATAAATAGAAGGTGTTTCAAAATAATTGCAAAAAAAGTCAGGGTATATATTATTTGTTGTGTTAATTACAACGCAGATAGATTTTTTTCCAAATTCTCAAAAACAAGTTGTATAATATAATAAGTGTTCAATACTTATTAATTTTTATTTATTACTGTAACCAATCAGTCCAGTGGCCTGAAAAATGTTTGCTTCAAATAATATGCAATTATTTTTACGAATTTCAAAAAAAAAAATTAATTTTGAAACAGTCTGTATATCATCTAGTCTTTTACCCTTTATTGGGTGTGGCATTCTATTGCAGCAGATCTCGGTAAGTGATATATTTATGCGTGGTTACCTACTGTTGAATCACAACCCCAAAGATGTTAGTGGAGGAAGAACAACAGAAGTAGTATTAATGTAATGAAAACTGCTTGTTGGCTGTGGGAATCGAACCCGAGTTCTTATATTTACAGGCCGATTCTATACTACTGAGCCACTTATCTGATTTCATACGGATTATTAGTTTATGACCATTTTAATCATACCAAAAAATAAAATGTAAATACTAAGTAACTATTATATTTACTTGAGTCGTTTTGGTCTTAGGGTTTTAGAATCATGAAATAATAATTCATATTTGTCAAATTGTTGTTGACATGACATTTTGGATAATGATGGTCTCTGTTTAGTTTAGTTATCAATGACACTGAAATAGTCCGAAAATGAACCCAGATATGGTTACCGTTACCATTGTAAAGGGAAACAAAAAACACCACAAATTTCATGAACCGTGTACCGAAATTTTACCGGTAAACTGAAAATGTTACTATTGCAAGTGTGGTTTGTTTTCAGAATACACAAATGTTTGACGTAAATAAAAATCAAAATAATTTGTAAATTTTAAATTAAATTCTAAAGAGAAAAATTAGGGAAGTCACGATCGCCTGTGATTCAAATTTGACTTTATTTCATTTTTCCCTCTATTTTTGTTGTGTCATAAACAGCCTCGATCCTGTGATTCTTTCATAAACTGAAAGACTTGACACAAAAGACGACAGACCACAGTGATTTAGTTGGTTGAAGCATTTGTCGGGAGTTCGTAATGTCTCAGATTCAAATCCTGACGGTATCCCAATTATCTTTCTTTATAATTTAATTTCATTTACATTAATTAAGTATTTATTTGAAAGATACTAATTATATATGTATTGGAAATATTTTACTTAAAATCTAAGTGAAACTCGGAAAATATGTGAACTGTGTAATTTCGATAATGAGTAATCTAGGTACATTTCTAAATAGCAAAATATTGTCTGATTTTGTTTTTATTTATTATTTTAATTATTTAAATATGGCTTCTATTACTTATATATCTTTTAGGTTATAAATCCCCACAGCCGACAAACAATTTTCACTAATTTAAATCTACCCCTGTGGCTCCTCCTCCACTAATATCTTTGGGAGCCGTGATTTAACGACTGGTAACCGCACTTCACGCATAGAAATATATCACTTACCTAGATCTGCTTAGGCAGAGTGCCACAGCCAGTAATGGATAAAAGGCGTGATGATATATTTATTCATTTATTTTATTTGTTATAAATAGAAAGGTAAACACTAAATTATGTGTTAACTAGTTCTTAATATTAGATATCTTTTAAAAGTTATATTATATTTATTTATTTTGCAAATACGAACAAAAAGCAATCTCCATCCATTCAAAGCTCCTGCCTATTTGGCTGCTGTCAGTGTATCAGTATGTAGTTATAAATTAATAACAATAGATACAAGATGTTTCTATGGTTACAAGAGACGATCTCTAGATTAAAAACGACTGTTGAATTCGGTCTATTTACATAGAAATGTAAAAATTATTCTTTGTACCTGTCATAATAATTTAAATTGATGCAAATGCAAACAAAAAAAACAAAGTTTTTAAATCTAAGAAGAAGTATGCAATATGCCAGCTAAATTTATGGAATGAAAAATATATGCAGGTAAAATATATTCCTACAGGTATTACAGAACAAATCTGATTGTTTTTCCCTACCTGTTAAAGCTGGCATATATGTATAACTTGGCATGAAATATGTATATAAAACAAATATATAAAATCCTTCTTAGACATATATTCAGTTGTCACTTGAACATCTCCTTGTTGATATGTATCCGGTCTTGGTTACATTGCATCCTAATGTCATGAAAGAAAGAGAGAAAGAGAGAGAGACGTAAAGGTAAGGTTTTATGTTCGTATGTATAGCGGTCTCGCATCTAGCAACCCTGTGAAGGGTTTAAAAAAAGCCTGTCGCGTTTAATCCAATATTGTTACTGTCTTGTCCATCAGGGGATAAAAGTGTCAAAAGTATTTGTAGGGGGACGTGTCCCAGTTTTTACGAAGTCAATTTTTCCGGATTTGGAATTTGAATAGTTTGATGTTTTGTTCGGTTTATTTGACGTGACATATAAAGTAGTATAAAAAGACTAAAGTTTTATTTTTTAATCATGTGATAGACTAGTTTATAAAATAGTAACATCACTTTTTTTCAGTAAAACTTATAGCAAGTTTTGTTAACTTTTACGGCACTCACTATCCGGACAGGTGGAGAGAAATTTGCAGGACTGATTTAAATGTGTTGCAATGTTTTTGTTATTGCATCAACTTAATAATTATTATTTATTTATTTTATCATTTATCAAGTCAGACTGTGGATTTGAGTACCCATAGCCAACAAACAATTTACACAACATTAAAATATTCTTCATTATGAAACCCAGTTGTGTATCGAAAGAGCGTTCATTATGATACGAAACATTTTGTTTTAGACGGTTGGTAGTAGCGGATGACATACTGAACCTATTAAGTTAGAACATCAAAATTTCAATATAACCCCAAAATCTAAACAATTGCATAAATGTCAATAACAGTTACCAACCACAACATTTCATATACAAATTTCTCTATATATACTCGGTTTCAAGTTTCGCACATTTTTAAAATATCAATTTATAAAAGCCGCAGAATAGAAAAAATAGTATAAATAACTCATTTTATAAGACTTTTATCGTCCGCGGCTGGTTTCTAAACTTGAACGCGTTCTAAAAAACATGTCTTCTAAAACTCGTTCTTTAATATATTATTGTAGCATTTACGCACATAATATATCACTTGCCAAAATCTGCTACGACAGAGTGCCGCACTCAGTAATAGAAAAAGGTGTGATGATACACTGATTTTATTTATATTATGCTGTACAACAGGAATTTAATCTCAATTACAGTACAGTGTTCGGATTCTACGAATCGCAGTGTGGTGGTTTATACATTTTAGCGTGAATGGAATTTGATATATTAGATACTAATTTGATATATTTGTTGAGAAATATTCGTCTCAGCTACAGTCTAGATTTAAGTATTTCATATAAAATAATGTTGCCATAGTTAAAAACAATAATAATTTGTGATTGATTTATATGACATGTATTGAATATTTTTCTTTAATAATAAACTAATATTCTCTGCTACATATCTAGTTTTTAAATAACAGGTTATGGGCCCAGTGTGTTAACATTGTATAACAGTGGTGTAAATATGGCTATTAATATTGATAGAGTTAATTTTCCCAAGTTAACTGGCGAAGAAAACTGGCAGGCATGGAAGTACCAGTTGACATGCTACATTCGAGGCCATGGTCTTTGGGGCTACATAGATGGAAAAAACAAGAAGCCTACAGATGAAAATGATGACGCTTGGAATGAGAAGAATTGGAAATTAATTTCTATAATTGTACAATCGTTAGACGAAAAACCGTTTACATTAGTACAAGGTCTTGAAGACGCTAAACTTGTCTGGGAAAAATTGCAAGGGGTATACGAATTGTCATCAGTTGATAGAAAAATGGCGTTATTAATAGAGTTTTATGGGGCAAGTTGGAATAATGCAGACGACATTATTTCGCATATTACAAAAATTCAGAATCTGCGAAAACAGATCAGAGATTTGGGAGAGCCTACATTTGAAGAAACAATAATTGCCAAAATTCTATCAAATTTACCAAGTTCATATGACAGTTTCGTAGAAGCTTGGCGTGCTACACCAAAAATAGCACAAACAGTTTCGCTTCTAACTGAAAGACTAGTTGCCACAGAACGTCGACTGAAGATGCGCGAAGATGAAACGACATTGGCATTTGCAGCGTCCAGACATATGTCAAAAGCCTACAAAAATTCTGAATCTGCTAATATAATCAGGCAGAATCAACAGCAGCAGAAACAGAACAGCGTTGTAGATTCTCAAAAGAAAAAGAAAATCTGTCATTACTGCGGCAAGGTCGGTCATTTTTCAGCTAACTGTTGGCATAGACAGCGAACAGAAGAAAATATCAATCACAAACCTAAATCAAAAGGACCCAATGGAGCAAATGCAGGCAAAATGTTCAGCGTTTGTAGGACATCAGATTTCAGTGGGAGCAATGACACTTGGTATGCCGATTCAGGTGCATCAGATCACATGACCAGCAGGTTAGACTGGTTTACTGAATATAAAAAACTCACACAAGTACAGAAAATCAGATGTGGAAATGGGACATTTATGGAAGCCATTGGATTCGGACGCATAGACATAGAAACTGAAATAAATGGAGTAAGTACAAAACATTATTTTCAAAAGGTATTGCACGTTCCAGATTGCTGTCAAAGTTTGATATCAGTGGGAAGAGCACTTGATGCAGGATATAAGCAAACAGCAATTGGTCAAAGATGGTGGCTAACAGACTCATCCGGCTCTACTATTCTGGAGGGCAAACGTCATGGCCAGATGACGAAAATTCATCTACGCGTACTCAAGCCGAAGCACGTTTTTGCGGCCATTGTAGAAAAAAGAAATGATCTACAATTTTGGCATGAACGCTTAGCTCATCAACACAAGCGTCATGTTGTCAAATTTTTGCAAGATCATAGAATTAAATTCAATGGAAGTATTGATGAAAAATGTGAAGCTTGTATTATGAATAAATTGCACCAGAGATCCTACAAACAACGAATTCAAAAAGCTACACAACCAGGTGAACTCATTCACGCTGATCTTTGTGGACCGATGCAAACAACATCTATGAATGGTGCTAGATTTATGTTTTTATTGAAAGATGACTACTCACATTTTCGTACAGTCTATTTTTTGAAACATAAGTCAGAAGTAAAAGAAGTTTTACCAAGATTCTTCAATAAAATACAAAATGAAACAGATTTTCGGGTAAAAGTTATTCGTACAGACAGAGGTACAGAATTCTCAGATGCAGCAACTGTTAAAGTGATAGAAAAGTACGGAGCCAGTCACGTCATGGTTGCAAGAGCCACACCGCAACAGAATGGGACAATTGAACGTGAAAACAGGACTGTAATGGAAGCTGCTCGTACAATGTTGAATGCAAAAGGACTCAGTACAAAATTTTGGGCGGAAGCATGCAATACAGCTGTCATTTCGTTAAATGTCACAGGTACGTCAACGGTAAAAAACAAAACTCCGTTTGAATTATGGTATCGACGTAAGCCACGGATTGAAAATTTGAGAATTTTCGGATCAAGAGTGTTCGTTCTTGTACCAGAAGCGAAACGTCAAAAATTGGATCCCAAAGCAAAAGTAGGAATATTTATTGGATATGATGACTGTGGATACAGAATTTTGTATCAGGATTCACAGAAACTCGACGTAACGATGAATGTCGAATTTGATGAACAGCATGGCCCAATTTGCAACACACAAAGTAATGTTGAGATTTCCTTTAAACTAAAGGAATCAAGAAAAGAATTAAGAGAAGAAAAGAAAGAAGATACGTTTAGCTGTGGTGAATGCGAAGAAAAAGAAAAGGAAGAAAAAGAAGAGCAGAAGACTCAAGAAAAGGAAGAAAAAGAAGAGCAGAAGACTCAAGAAAAGGAAGAAAAAGAAGAGCAGAAGATTCAAGAAAAGGAAGAAAAAGAAGAGCAGAAGACTCAAGAAAACAAACGATATCCAAGTAGAACTCGCAATTCACCCAAAATAATATACGAACCTAGTTCATTTTTGGCGGAAGTAATGGATGAACCTACGTATGAACAAGCGGTGAAGTCATCCGATTCTGAAAACTGGAATGAAGCTATGAAGAGTGAAATGAAATCGCTGATCAACAATGGAACTTGGTCATTAATAAATGCACCATCCTCTGCACGTATTTTGACGAATCGATGGGTTTTACGTATCAAAAGACACGCTGATGGCTCTATTGATAGGTACAAAGCCAGATTGGTTGTTCGAGGATTTGCACAAAGACCAGGGATTGACTACGGGGACACATTTAGCCCAGTGGCAAGATTTGAGTCAATACGGTTGTTATTAGCAACAGCTGCAAATAAGAAATTGCATTTAAAACAGTTTGATGTCAAGACTGCATTCTTGCATGGAGATCTGGGAGAAGATATTTATATGAATCAACCTCATGGTTTCAACGACAATACAGGAAGAGTATGTAAATTGAAAAAATCTCTCTACGGACTCAAGCAAGCGCCGAAATGTTGGAGTAAGAAGTTTACAGATTTTCTGAAAGATCAATATCTGAAACAGAGTGATGAAGATCCGTGTATATTTACACGAGAGACGAACGAAAATATTTTAATTTTAGCAATATATGTGGACGACGGAATAGTAGCCAGTACTAATAAATGCGACGGCGAAAAATTGTTGGAAAAGTTGAACAAACAATTTGAAATTAAATCAGGCAACTTAAATGAATATTTGGGTCTTCAAATTGAGCAGTTTGAAGATGGATCCATATTTCTTCACCAGAGTGGATATTTACAAAGAATTTTAGAAAGATTCAATATGACAGATTCTAAACCTGTGTCAACACCAATGACGATAGAAAATGAAGAAGATTTCACCGATGATGAAAAGCCTGATGTTCCATATCGTCAAGCGGTAGGAAGCTTGATGTATCTGATGGTTGGCAGTAGACCAGACATCGCATACGCAGTCAGCAGAGTTAGTCAGTATCTTGACTCTTATAAGAAATATAATTGGCAGCAAGTTAAACGAATTATGAGATATTTAAAAAAATTCGTCTACTATTGGACTATTATTTCGAGTAAACTCAAAAGAAAATCCAAGTCGCATAACAACGTTTGCGGATGCAGATTTCGGCGGAGATCTGCAAACAAGACGAAGCACCAGCGGTTGGACAATGATGTTAAATGGAACAGCAATCCAGTGGGGCAGCAAACGTCAACAACGAGTTACGCTTTCAACAATGGAAGCAGAGTATGTAGCTGCCAGTGATGCTGCACGAGAAATAATGTGGTTACACCGGCTGGCAGAAACCATGATTAAAGTAAATAAAAAACCTCTAATGCTAGTTGACAATCAGAGTGCTATCAAATTCTCAAAATTACAAGAAATACGAGCACGTTCGAAGCATATCGATATACGAAGACATTTCTTGCGAGAGTTGGTTAATGAAGGTGATGTTGAAATTCAGTACATCCCTACAACAGAACAGACGGCAGATATCATGACGAAAGCATTGTCGTGGCCGAAGTTTGAATACCATAGAAATAATCTCGGCCTGATAGACATGAAGAAACTTACACTGAAGCCGAAGTGGGAGTGTTGAGAAATATTCGTCTCAGCTACAGTCTAGATTTAAGTATTTCATATAAAATAATGTTGCCATAGTTAAAAACAATAATAATTTGTGATTGATTTATATGACATGTATTGAATATTTTTCTTTAATAATAAACTAATATTCTCTGCTACATATCTAGTTTTTAAATAACAATATTAGATACTAAATTATACATGGTGTTTCAGGACTAGTGTAACAAACTTTAACAGCTTATTCCTGAGGTCATTTTGAGCCAAAAATGTCATATGAACATATGACATTTTTTGCTCAAAATGACCTCAGGAATAAGCTGTTAAAGTTTTAAAAAAATATTAAATAAAACTCTAGGCAAAGTCTCACAAAATTCTTCTCATGTCATCTTACCGTTTGTTAGAGATCTTATTCTCTGCTGGCACAGTTCTTCGTCACCAGCTTCTTCACATGAACTTTGTTCTAGGTGAAGAAGTGAGTTATACCATGCTGATGAGCTCTAACAAGAGCGAAACGTGTCCATGGTTACTAACTGTGCTGGCCGGCCTCCGACGATGCCCTCATAAGGTGACTCGGAGGCTGAATTTTGTGAGACTTTGCCTAGAGTTTTATTTAATATTTTTTATTATACCTAGTCTCACCAAGTGCATGAATGACAATTAATTTTGTTTTTGTTGCTGTTAAAGTTTGTTACACTAGTCCTGAAACACCCTGTATAATGACTCATATTTAAGTTGTAGATATCGACAATTGACAGTTGATAAATATTGTTTGCAGTTAAAGTTTCACTGTACTGTCTTTCTAACTTTTAAAATTGTTGTTTGAAGATGAATCAAATTAGGTTCACTCTGTCATGTACTTAATAGGTTTCAATCCCGATTCCCCGGAAGTTTGTAATATCCCGAGGAACAAGTAATTTTATTTTAATATTAAACCTTTCATATTATACAGCTATTTAATTATTTTAATTGAAAAAAAAAGATATTTATTATTACATTATTTAAAAAATTAGAATACAAAAAACATATTTTCTTTAAAAAAAAACATTAAGCAAATTAATTTTTAAATCAAGTTATATAAAGGAAGTAAATATTTAAATTATCTTGTTAATTTTTAAAATAAGATTTTAAAACCACAGATACATTAGATAATTTACAATGAGCATTCGATGCGAACCTATATTTTTAGCATTCTCATTGTTAATATTCCATTCTTAATAATTCTCATCGTGTTGATAAATTTTGCCCCGGGTTTTTAAACGTGAATCCTGGGAATTGGGTTTATTAAAAACACCTAAATTTAGATTTAAAAATTTCAGTAAGAGTGTTTGTTAAAACATTTTTTGTTAATTACTGAACAATAATTTTCTGTGACAGTAGTGCAACTCTTAACGTAATTATGCTTAAAAATTACCTAAAAAAAATTCAGAATGTTTCGAATTCTAAAACATACATCAATATCAACTTTTTATTATGAATAAAATTATGCATTTTTTGATTGAGCTTATTCAGTATTCACACAACAATAATAATTTAATAATAGCAACTGACATTTGTAAACAATAATAAATAGTGCTATTGTTTCAATCTCTAAAATATCAATCCATATTCAACTTGTCTCGTCCATGGCGCCCTTATTTTAGCTATAAATGATGATAGACTTTGTATAGATATAGATAAAGCAAAAATACAATTGCAAAAAGGAAGTACTACACAAGTAACTGTATTTCTCAACAATTAATTAATACTTTCGCTTCGCAGAGTTCAAAATTCCAGACATTTCCAAAACTACAGATTTTATTTTAAATTCTTTTGTACATTGTTGTTCTCTATACTATAATTAAAATTAATTGTTAGTAGTGCAAGGCAGTAAATAAGTAAATACTTATCCAATATCTATATTTATTTTTATTTTATGCCTCTACTAATCTGTATAATTAGTTCAATAATAACAACAAAGACAAAATTAATTGTCATCCATACACTTGGTGAAACTAGGTTTAATAAAAAATATTAAATAAACACTTGGCAAAGTCTTTCAAAATTCAGCCTCCAAGTCACCTTATGAGGGCATCGTCAGAGGCTGGCTAGCACAGTTAGTAACCATTGACGCGTTTCGCTCTTATTAGAGCTCATCAGTATGGTATAACTCACTTCTTCACCTAGAACAAAGTTGACGTGAAGAAGCTGGTGACGAAGAACTGTGCCAGCAGAGAATAAGATTTCTAACAAACGGTAAGATGACATGAGAAGTTCTGTCGAACCAGTAATGCCATCTACCGAAAAAAAAAGGAAAAGCTACGCAATAGCAATTTAAATAACAACAAAGACAAAATTAATTGTCATCCATACACTTGGTGAAACTAGGTTTAATAAAAAATATTAAATAAACACTTGGCAAAGTCTCACAAACGATGCCCTCATAAGGTGATTTGGAGGCTGAATTTTGTGAGACTTTGCCAAGTGTTTATTTAATATTTTTTAGTTCAATAATAGTTTTGTATGTTCAGTAATAGAACAAAACACTAAACAAACAGTTACACAAGTAGAAATGTGCAAGTACAATTGAACATAATCACAAATTAGAATCAAACGTCCTTAATCGCGTTGAATTTAAGCTTAGGTAAAGAATGATCCTTCTAATCAATAATTTAAATTCCTCCTTTTTTACTAAAATTTATAAAATCTTGTATGTATTCCACGTTTTATTCATGTAACAACTCTTAACAATCTATTGTTATAGTTTTCCAATAAAATCCAAATAAAAGTAACTATAATAACAGCCGATAATACGTTGTTCGGTTCAGGTTTAGGATGAGAATTGTTGGAAACTTCTTTCTATGCGTTGTTTCTCCCACGGGAAAATTGGTTTTACAAACGAGCAATTTTAGCTGTGCAGAATGTAAAACGATTTATCTGTTGACATTTTTATTTCCTAGAATTTTAAGGGTCGACATTTTTTGTGTCAGGGTTATATTTATATAATTTTGTAAAGTGTCAAATAAAACGTTATCGAACCTAAACGAAAATTGATATTATAAGTAATCTATAAAAAGATACATATATTTTTTTATCTACGGTTATATATGTAAGTAGGCCATTAAAATCAATTTAAAAGAACAGTAAATGTTTCTATTTATCGATTTTTTTAATATTATTATTTATTTATATAATATAAAACTCTTACATATATTTATAGTTTAATATTAAAGCATAAAAAACAAAAATCATATTAATTTAAAAATTGCACTTAAAATGAAGACAAAAAAATCTTATTTTTAAATTTATAAGATAATGATTCATTTTGAATTAAAACCAATTTATTTCGAACTTCCATTATCTTTATTAGTGAAAATAATTTGATCATTTATTACATTGTGTAGTAGTGTAATAAATGTTCAAAGTATTTTCACTAATAAAGATAATTGAAGTTCAAAATAAAAAAAAATTAAAAATCTTAATCACATGTTGACGTTTTAGTGACGGTGTGAATATAAACCTGACATTAAATGCAACTTGAATTTAGTTTCCTGCATCTGTCATTGTAACTATACTTTTCGATTAATATTTTTTCATTTTCTTAATTTGCTATCATAGAAAAAATGTAGTATGTGACTCGTTTTATAAAGCAAATTTTATACGAGTAAATGTTTTTTTTACACTTACTTCGTTTGGCTCCATCTCGTGTCAAAAAAAAATTGTAACTAAACAGTTTATAAAACAGCTACATTTAAAATATAAAGTATTTACAAATTATTAAAAATCCCAAACATATAACAGTTCCAGAACCTTCAACAAATGAAAATACTCGTACTTCGCATATTTTAATTAGGCGCATATTTGTTATTTTTATTTAGCCAAACTTTTTGCAGTCTTGTGAAATAAATATTATTGGAACTACTTTTTCTGCCGCCTAATATAAAATACTAGTTTTATGACTGTATACGAGTATTTATCGGTATTAATTTGAAGTTAATGAACGAACGATGTTCAGACTTGCTCACACGTCAAAAGCAGGAACTTGTTAGTTTTAATAGTATCGTGAATGATTCTAGATGAGATCTTATGTTTTGTGTGAATTGTGTTTGTGCTATAGTGCCAGTGCAATGTATTTGTTGATACAATTGGAGCAAAGTAAAGGTATTTACATTTGTTACTATTATATTATTTCATATTTTTGTAAGGTACAATATTGTCGCATCATTCCGTTTCGGAAAATAGGGGCTGAACACACCGAGCCGCAGTTTTTACACTGCCGTACTGCCGGTTTATTTCGTCAGATTATTTTAAGGCGTATAAATGACTAACTTATAGCTTCCGAGTGCGATAAATACCTGAAACTGTATTTTTATATTTTACGACAAATCACACATTGTCGGCAGGCGGATTCGAACTGACGAACCTTGGTTCGGGTGACGTCACAGTATGTTCAGAGATGTGCTTTAACACGGTCGGCCACCGCGCCTAGGTACAATATTATATAACAAATATATAATTTTATATTTAAATAATTCTATCGAGTGGTTTTGCCCTCAACCTAAATACATATTTGATACAATTTTGATTAATTTGTTTACACATATGTTTTAGTCACGAAATATTATTATTACAAAAGGTGTTAATTGACTTGTCAAATGAAATTAATTAAGATATAATTATACTCTTGTGTACATGCCGCTTCATTTACAAATTATAGAAACATATGCAAACACGATTTTTGGTAATTAGGAAATTATAATTCATTCGAGGAATTGTTTGTTGATATATTTTATTCAAAGCTTAAATTATATGGAAAGTAAACAGTATCTAGGTGCGACTGATGGCATAAAAGTTTCCTGATTCGATCTTATTCTATCGTAATATTATATAAATATACAGGGTGTTTCTAATTTGATATACTGATTATAGAACAAAAATATTTTTTTGAAATTCACAAAAATTAGGTTATTTCATTCCTAGCGAACATATAGGGAAATACAATTAATTATTTGATATTTTGTTTTAGTAACGAACTAAATATTTCTCAATAATAACATTTGTTAAAGAATGACACCTATCCAATAAAACATTTTTATATTGTAAAATGAAACGTTCTACAAACCCAAAAGTAATAGGAGCATATTAAAAATTAGTATGAGGTAGTGGCTCAGTGGTATCGGGGCAGCCGGTGAATTTGAGAACCCGAGTTCGATTCCCACAGACGACAAGCAATTATCACCAAACTAAAACTACCCATGTGGCTCCCCCTCAACTAACATCCTTGGGGGCGTGATTTGACGACTTGTAACCGCATTTTAAGCGAAGGAATATATCACTTACAGCGATCAGGTACGGCGGAGTGCCACACCCAGAAATAGGTAAAATGCGTGATAATATATTTATTTATTATTTAATATTATTATTTACTTCAGTAACACATTATTTCGTTACCATCAAAGACTACGAGTACAGATATATTTTTTAAGTTAAAAGGTAAAATTTTCATTTGTAAATAAATAAATAAATATATCATCAGGCCTTTTATCCATTAACGGTTGTGGCATTCTGCCTAAGCAGATCTCGGTACCTATGTGATATATTTTTTCGCGTGAAGTACGGTAACCAGCCGTCAAATCGCGGCCCCCAAAGATATTAGTGGAGGGGAAGCCACAGGGGTTGTTTGTCGTCTGTGGGGATCGAACCAGGGTTCTCAAGATTCACAGGCCGACTCGATACCATTGAGCCACCTACCCCATTATGCATTTGTATGTAGTTTAAATTGAAATATATATTTATATATTATAATTACAATTTTAAACAAAATATGCATTTACAGAAAAATACCAGATGTACTCATAATAATAAGAACTAAATAGTAGTTTATGTAACAAGTACATAATTTAGGTCTTTATTGGACGAGCCGAATTTGATGGCAGAGCGAGCGAGGCTAATAAATAAGGCGAGTCTATAAAGTCCGATTATGTACGAGTTGCATACAACGTTTTATGTTCGACTGCATGGAGAATATTTTCTCTTAAAATATGAATATGTCAATACCTATATTTAAAACATTTAATTGCATCTCAAAGTGTGCTTCGTTGTTATGCATTTGTTGCTTTATTTATCAAATTGTCAAAGTGAAAAAAGTATTGAGATGGATGAAGACATTGAAGACGTTCCAAAATAAATAAAAGATCTTGCATGTAATGCAAGAGAATATCTAACAATTGTATGAAGACACATATAATACATACAGAAAATGGTGTTTAAATATTTGTTTTGAATTTTGTTTTAATGTGACATTGACAGCAGTCCAATTTTGCATTTTTATCGTACTAGTCCAATAAAGTACCCGATTATGGACAGTAAACAGTGTCGTAAAACAGGGTAATATGATGCAGTCGAACATAAATTTATTTATTACATCTGTAATTTATCTTTTTATAATCTTCTTTGTGATCTGCAAATATCTCTATTTGATGACAAACTCGATGGCAAGTAGCCCTACTAAACAATTATTGTATAAATAATGAATTAAATTAATTATTCAACTATCAAATATTTGCCATTAATTGAAATATAACGAGATTTTGATTTGTGTTGCATGTATCATCAATGATTCATTGATTGATCTATCAATAATAAAAGAAATCCAAAAATAGAGATCTATCAATGTTCATATTTGAACTTACATTAACACTCAAATATAGAAAAAATTTAAAACTCAAATAAAATTTTTCGAATACAGTATCCGCATAAAATTTCAACAGGCAGTTTTATATTGCATATCTACAATACTACTAATTAAATTAGGTTATTTCATTCTTGCGAACATATAGGGAAATACAATTAATTATTTGATATTTTGTTTTAGTAACAAACTAAATATTTCTCAGTAATAGCATTTGTTAAAGAATGACACCTATCCAACAAAACATTTTTATATTGTAAAATGAAACGTTCTACAAAGCCAAAAGTAATAGGAGTAGCAATAGGAGCAGTATCGGCATAAAATTTCAATAGGCAGTTTTATATTGCATATCTACAATAGTAAAATATGATGTCTTTATCTTCAGAATTCTGAACTTTATTGTATAGTGAAATTTGAAAATCTATAGAAAATCTGAGCGACCTTGTTGAATTGAGAAGTTGTTTAAAAGTACTGAAAAAAGTTTGTAGATATGAAGGTGCTGGTAGTTCATGCTATTTCTGTTCCTTATTCTTGTTGCAAACTCATGCATGCGTAACTAACTTGACGCCGGATGTTGATATGAATGGAATATTTCAGCGGGAAAATTTAATTTAGAACGGAAAATTTACAGATTATTACATTTTTCATTTTATAACAATGAATGTATACAATTTATATTTGATGTTATTCGAAGCTAATAAAATTGCTTTTGATTTGCAATTTATTTATATATTCTTCAGGACAATTTCAGAAATTTAATTTAATTAATTTAAATTCAACAATGGTGGATTCAAAAATATGCCTGGAAGGTTCTTCAAAAAAGTGTATTGCCATTTATATGTACTATTAATATTCACATTATTAGTAGCAATTTTAAATTTATTTGTTGTCTTATTTGTATGTTGATTAATTAAAGTCTAGTGAAGGAATTTGTATAAAGTTACAAAATTTACGCTTGCAATGTCAAAGCAATATCTTCAACAAAATCTAAAGTGGTTTGATAATTTTATTTATTAAATAACATCAATTAAATACTTAAAGGATTCATTCTAAGTATATTCAGAAGGAATTTTAATGAATACAAAAGTTTTCATTTTCAATGGACAGAGCTTAAATATTATTTGAAAGAAAAACACATTTTTCCATAGGATATAATAATTTATTTTTTTTAATATTGTATTTTGTAGATATACGTACTGGAGGTAGAATCATTTTGAATTAATAATGCGTCATATGAACATAGAACCTGTGCCTATTGGTTACCAAAATACAAGAGGTGAAAATTTTATAAATAACAGCATATTTTTAAATAAATATCATATTGTAAATAAATAAATAAATATATCATCATGACTTTTACCCATTACTAGGTGTGGCACTCTGCTGGGGCATATCTCGTGCGGTTAGGTTAGATTTTACCCATTACTGGGTGTGCCTGTCAGCTGGAGTAGATCTCGATAAATGATATATTTCTTCGCGTGCAGTGCGGTTACCAGCCATCACGGCCCCCAAAGATATTAGTGGTGGCGGAGCCACGGGGGTAGATTTAATTTGGTAAAAATTGTTTGTCGTTTGTGGGGATCGAACCAGAGTTCTCAAGATCCACAGGCCGACTGTGAGCTACCTACCCCATAAATATTTTAATACTATGGTGTCTATATTTTAAAGCCTAAAACCAAGATTTTTTTTTGTTATCTTTGTTTTATTATATGGGGTGTGTTATGAAAAGCGAGTTATACTTAGTCGTTTAAAATGGGAAAACAGTTTTTCGTGCGCAGTGCTTCCCAAATTATTTCAGACAAAAATGCTATGTTTTGTAACGGCAGAAATTAAACATGAAACTTACAATTACAATTCAACACAAAACTTCAATGTGTCAAAACATTGCGACATAATTAAGTCGCGCATTTCGTTGTTAATTTGTTTTAATTCCGTGGATAACGCTATTAAATAGTAATTTTGATAATTTTCATATTTAATTTCTGCCGTTACAAAATATAGAAAATGAAATTACTTTATTGCATTAGATGCAGAATTTTAAGCTCTGGAACTTTTATTTGAAGCATTTAGGAAGCAATGCGCACGAAATAACAATTTTCCCGTTTTAAACGCCTATGACCCGCTTTTCTTGACACCCGGTATATCAACATTTTACTAGTTTAGTTTAGTTTATTTAACTATTTTACAATATAAAAATTGTTTATAGCAGGTCCAAAGATAATATAGTTACATACAAATAAACAAAATAATAAAAAAAAAATACAAATGAGAAATGTAATTACAACCATATCAAACCCAGTCCTCATTCAGCCAGCTATGATTATAATATTCATTTACAGAGTAAAAGCAATGACGTAGTAGGAAACTCTTAACTTTACGTTTAAAAATATCTTCATTTGCATTTCGTAAATCAAGAGGTAGAACGTTATATATATATACTAAGATTTAGTAAAGAACTATTCTACCTTTTAGCCTAAAAGTGACATTATAAATACACATACTCTGAGCAGTATTCGAACCCGTATCCTACGATGTGCAACACTCAAACAACTATAAGTCAGAATTCCATCCAGATTATAAAATACTCGGAGATGTTTGTAAGGTTCAGATTGTAAAACAGCCTAGGCGTGGGATTCTCTAACTTCGATTGCTATCATTTGAAGTTGCTATGACATCTGAATAAATGAAACTAACTAGAATGGCTGGTAGCACAAGCTCTGTTTTTGCTTGTTTTAAAAGCAGTTGTTTGAGTGTTTTAGCCATCTCTAACATGTTAAAACCGTGCTCTTAGAACACACAAAAACAGAGCTTGTGCTACCAGCCAATGAATTTGCATTTGTTATTTACAGTCGTTATTAATTACTAAATCTAACTCTTGATCATTCTGATCAATAAATCCAAATAAAAAGTTTTCAATAGAAAAACTATTATCTCTGTTGTTACGCCAATGGCAGATGCAATATGCGTGCAATGTAATTATCAATTCATCCATGATGTAATTTAATCATAAAACAACGTGACATATATTATGTTTACATTCTGTTCTCGCTGCCCTTTCTATGTAAACAACCCATGCTCTAGTGTACCCTGCAGCGCAGCAGGCTCCAGGAAGGTATCGTGTTGAACCCATCCTCTGTGTCGCGGCCTGCTGTTGCTGTTCTTGTCGCGGTGTCTACGTCACCGCAAGCGACGCCGCGGGTTACAGAGCTTCGTTAGTTGCGGTCTGCAATGGAATGTGGGTACCGAGGTGTTTGATTGTAGGGATGTTGTTGTTTTGTGGTTTGTGATTCTATGCTTCGGATGTAAACTAAGGTTAAGATGGTACTTTAAAGATGATGTCATATTTTTGATGGGAGAATCAATTGTAATCCAATATACAGGGTGTTTCAGGACTAGTGTAACAAACTTTAACAGCTTATTCCTGAGGTCATTTTGAGCCAAAAATGTCATATGAACATAGGTCCTATTCCTTCTAGTTACCAAAGTACAAGAGGTTGAAGTTGAACACGAAATTTTCAAATTTTTTTAATCAAGATACTTTCGGAAAACAAGGATTTTATTGAAAAGGCATACCTTATTTGTCTTAATTAATTTTATTTATTATTAATAACATGCATAAAAGTTCAAGGCGCTCATTTTAAACACTTGCTGTAGTTTTTTTTTTTTAATTTGTTACCTTATTTCATATTATGTTAACCTATTCCATGTTTGGTTATGTTGTTCTGTGTCTATTTAATAGTGTCATTTTATGTTTTGTTCTCTAAATCGTATTCGTTAATATTAATAAATAAAATTAATTAAGACAAATAAGGTATGACTTTTCAATAAAACTCTTGTTTTCCGAAAGTATCTTGATTACAAACATTTGAAAAATTCATGTTATATATAGAACTTCAACCTCTTATATATTGGTAACTAGAAGGAATAGGACCTATGTTCATATGACATTTTTGGTTCAAAATGACCTCAGGAATAAGCTGTTAAAGTTTGTTACACTAGTCCTGAAACACCCTGTATTAAAGTGGTGCACTAGCTTTATTTTTTTATAGAATAAGTCACGCTGTTGAAAGCACAGAAAATAAAAACCGTCGGTTCCGAAACGTCATCTTTAGTATGAATAAAAGTAAAATTAGTTGGTAGTTTGATTTTTTTACTACCCTTATCGATTATATTTACGTCTTAATCAACTCGAAAATCTTTGTATTTTTCAATTTAAAAATCAAATTGTTACATATAAACTAACATATAGTACATCCTTGGGTGCTTTGGTCGAATAAAGAAAATAATAGTTATTTTTCTACGATTGCTATAAAAATTTGATTTGTCATCGTAAAGTTGACATTTTCTGTGGAACAATCGAAAAATATCAAGAGCGTAAAGTGATTCTTTGTTACTCGAGCACGGTAACTGCAGCGCGAACCGAAGGCAAAAAAATAAAGGGTTATATATTATTTGATGTACTGAATACAACGTAAATAGTTATTTGTGTATTAAGAGTGTAAAGTAAATCTTTGTTACTCGAACACGGTAAATGCATCGCGAGCCGAAAGTAAGAGCTGCAATAGTGTAAGAGAACCAAAGACATTTTACGCTCGTGATACACACATAAATTTTTTCTACGATTGCATCTTAAAATTAAGAAAAACCGTATACGTACTGAAAATAAATTCGTTCTGTCAACTGTCAATATGACAAGTTTCTGTTTTGTTTGTATCCCTGGTAACTATTGAAATAAGCGCGCATTTAATATTTTTCTCGCGCTTTGCCATTGGAAACGTCAACTTGACGATGACAAATGAGAGCGTAACTGTCAACTTTTCATAGAAATCGTAGAAAAAAAATATATTTTTGGTGTGCCGCAGAATTTTAGTAATTAGCTTATGTGTGCCGATAGACAAAGAAGATAGTTCGTTGTCATTGTACGTTAAGATGACGGAGAGTAAAATTGCAGCCAATATTGTAAACTGGCTTAAAAAAAACACAAAACGAATTAAAGTCCGTCAAGTACTCACGTACGTAACAGAAATTAAATTAAACTTTTAATATGTCATAGAAAAACTAACAAGTTATTTCATAATATTGAACCTTTTTACAACTTCTTGAAACTATTACTCTTGTCTATTTCTCCCGAAGGAGGGCGTTTCCGACATTCTAAAAAACGCTGATTACGGACTACTAAGTCAGCACCATGAAAGTTCAACCTCATCAATTTTTATTTTTGCACAGTTAATTCCCTTATTTCTTCTTACTTAACGCGATTCATGTGCTCGTTAGTTCATCTGCTTTCTTTTCGTTCTGATAGACATAACACAATTATTTATACATATTTGAGTCATAAAAGCAATGTACTTTTCTTAATTAACAAATATGTATGTTTCATAAAGCGGATTAGCGCTAATACTATTTTTTATTTCGTTTTTAATTCTCTTTTCAATGCGCGAAAGAAATTTATTTTAACTTGGGGTAAAGAGAATGTTAATTAGCATCAAATTTAAATCATTTAGTGAATCTGTTTTAGTTCATAGAACGTTTTATACGTTGAATTCTCACATTCGTTTCTTTGGGGCCCTCCTCGCGCTACTTGTCGTTTTTCAAACAACTTGTGCGATAATACATCGTCTTATGAAACTCGTATGATAATATGCTATTATAATATTCGTATAAACGTAAAAGAATAAAAAGAGGTGGTTTTTTTACTTCTTACCCATGCGGCTCATGTGCTTGTCGGTTCATATCCTTTTTTATAACATATAACAAGATATAACATTAATTCTGTATACTACAGTATTATAATTCCTCTTCATTTTTATTTATTTTGGCCCAAATGGTTTAATGAAGCTGTTAATACTGTTTATTATCTACAATTATAACCTTGTATTACTCTGGATTCGTTTATTTTACTAACTAGTTATATCATATCATGCGAAAAATAAATATGTCATTGTCAACATCTGCCAACACCTGTTGGCAAGTATGTAATTAAATACCTAATAAATTATTTTTCCAGTCCGTAGGGAAATTCTGAACAAAATATTCGCTCCGAAATTGTACGTAATTATCCCCGTGTTTCGTCAATTAATTTATATTAAAAACGAAAGCAGCAACTTTTACAAAGTACATATAACAAAAATTAAAAGCTAACTTTATGAAAAATTCTCTAAAGTTTACTTTTTTTTGTATTAATTTAGCACAGTTTTTAATAAAAATTGTCTGCACAGCTATCAAATCTCAGTCATTTAAAAACGCATGTTAAATACGGTGCTCAAAATTGTACAAGGATATTTTTAAAATTTAATGTGAGATTAAAACTATATATTATATTCAAATATTTGTAAGAAAATTTCTCTTAGGAATACTTGAATATAATGTATATTAACTTTTATATTGCATCCTTCTTAAGGGATAAGGCCACTCTAGAATTTTTAAAAAATGCATATTTTTTTTTATTTGCTTAAATTATAGTTTAAACCAGGGTTCGTAAATATCATGATATTTATAATAAATATCAAAATATCTGATATATAGGATATATATCAGATAAATATCACTTTTTGGATATTTATTTTTTAATTTTAGTTTTTGTACACATTTAGAAAAACTGAAAAATTCGAAAAATTTCACTTCTCCGGAGGCTATATCTCAAAAACTAAACAAGATATGGAAATGCGCTCAACGGCGTTGAATTCCCCGTGTCCGAATTGACTTATAAGCAAATTTTCATACAATTTTATGCAATTTAATATTTTTAATTATTTCCTAAGGGGTACCCCTTTGGTTTTTTCAGATTTTAATTCAATTTTACCAAAAATCCTTAATTGTAGGATTATTAAAACGAAAATTTACATACATATGTATTTTGACCCACTGAATCCAGTGGTGCAATCTTCAAATGCATATGACTTCTGGTTTTCGAGAAAATGTTAAAAAACCGCTTTTTGCGATTTTTTTGGCGGAAAATTGAAAAAAAATAAAAATCGCTGAAACTATGTTTATAAGTTAACTGAAGCATGAGAAAATTAATGCCGTTGAGCGCGTTTTCATATCACATTTAGTTTTCGAGATATAGCCTCGTAAAAGTAGAAAAACTGAAAAATTCTAAAAATTTCACTTTTCCGCAGGCTATATCTCAAAAACTAAACAAGATATGGAAATGCGCTCAACGGCGTTGAATTCCCCGTGTCCGAATTGACTTATAAGCAAATTTTCATACAATTTTATGCAATTTAATATTTTTAATTATTTCCTAAGGGGTACCCCTTTGGTTTTTTCAGATTTTAATTCAATTTTACCAAAAATCCTTAATCGTAGGATTATTAAAACGAAAATTTACATACATATGTATTTTGACCCACTGAATCCAGTGGTGCAATCTTCAAATGCATATGACTTCTGGTTTTCGAGAAAATGTTAAAAAACCGCTTTTTGCGATTTTTTTGGCGGAAAATTGAAAAAAAATAAAAATCGCTGAAACTATGTTTATAAGTTAACTGAAGCACGAGAAAATTAATGCCGTTGAGCGCGTTTTCATATCACATTTAGTTTTTGAGATATAGCCTCGGAAAAGTAGAAAAACTGAAAAATTCGAAAAATTTCACTTTTCCGGAGGCTATATCTCAAAAACTATTTGATATTTTTATATAATGGATATATATCATTGCAAAAATATGACGATATATATCAAAATAAATATCATGATATATATCGATCGATATATATCTTCGAACCCTGGTTTAAACCCTTAGGAATAAGGGACAATTAAAAAAAGCATATATCTACTAGTACTAGTATTTATATATATACTTGACTCGAAACTTTAAACGCGTTTTTCTCGAAATCATATTTTCAAAATCGGGCGAAAAGAAATCTGAAATACTAATTGATGGATCGTGCTGAATCTTTTTATTTCTTATTCTAGATATAAAATACTAAAAAACTACGGGGGCTTTTTTTTAAAGTGCTTCATTCGTTTTTTTACGGTCGTTTTTATACAGAAATTTAGTCCCGAATAATGAACTTTTCTTTCAAACGTGCGCCATTTTGTTAAAAAATCTAAATTTTTTAAATCCAGCCCGTAGTTTTTTAGAGTATACATCATAGATTAAGAAAACGTATCCCTTTTTGATCCAGGTCTATTGCTGTTCCCGGAGTGTTTTCGTCCGATTTGCCCTACGCGCCGAGAGGAGTCGCCATTTTTTTTAATTTCTGACGACAATTTTGAATATTTTCTTTAAAAAAAAATTTTAAATAAAGTTTAAAGAGCACTAAATAAAGATCCAACAACAGTTCTTAAGTAACACGTTTAGATTTCGTTAAAAAAAATCTTGAAAATTACCCTTTTTTCCTTGTCTAGAGTGGCCTTACCCCTTAAGTACATATTTATGCTATAATTTATGATTTTAATTTTACATTCAGTTTTTAAAATATCCTTGTACAATTTTGAGTAGTGTAGTATGTTTATATTGTCCGACAATACGCTGGTGTGGTTAGAATTACGGCATTCGAACCCGAAAATTTCGAGATAGAATCCTATTCAAGCTAAAAATATTTATATGCACGACTACACTGCGGTCCGGTGAGTCCGGACCCTGTATTTTAAGTGTGTGTAAGCTAACATAAATAAGTAAATAAACAATTGGTATCATATATTGAGGTAGGTGGCTCAGTGGTATGGAGTCGGTCTGTGAATCTGGAGAACCTTGGTTCGATTTCCAAAGCCGACAAACAAGTTTCACCAAATTAAATCTATCCCTGTGGCTCCCCCTCCACTAGCATTTTCGGGGGCCGTGATTTGACGGCTGATAACCGCACTTCAACGCGAAGAAATATATCACTTACCGAGATTTGCTACGGTAGAGTGCCACACCTACTAGTAATGGGTAAAAGGTGTGATGATATATTTATTTATACTTTAAACTTTTAACTTCAAACATATTACATGTTTCATTTATAATAACAATAATATCTAGTTTCAAAAAGATCGATATTCAACTATCAATTTCAAACCCAATTAGGCGCACATTTCACCTTAATTGCAGAAAGAGCAAAGTTACAATTTTAAAATTAATTTTAATTACAATTCTTTAATTACTTTCAAAAAGATTTATCGATAACAGCCTACGCGTGTAAATGTTTTATGAATTCTAAAATCTAAACCAGAGTTTGGTTTCCAAAAATATCTTTTGATGTAATGGACCGTGTGATTTAATTCGCAACCCTTTCGGTTATATTTTGTTGCTTCAATGCTACTGGCTGCGGCTATTCACCCTGGTTTAATGGATTTATGTGCGTTATTTTCAGGTAAGTGTGTTGGTAATAGTACCGTCAATAGATTTCATTACTTTAATGAAGTGTGATGAGATATCTATTTTACGCGCTGTCTATTTGTTGCGCGAAGAAAGATTCCGGGTGTGAGGAATAAATGAGATTGTATGGAGGGAATGTAAATGTGGTGAACCAAGGATTCTGGTTCTTTTATATGAGTGGAAGAGTTGATGAGTGAATGTTCTATGTATTTTGCAAGAGTTCGTGTTACTCCATTTGATGGGATATGGCATGATGTTTATGACTGTATGTAATTTAAATAAATGTAAAGCAACAAATTTTTATAAGTCATAGACTTTAACTTTTTTTAAATTTATTTAATTTATAATACCCAATTATGCGCTGGCTTCATCTGAATACAGTGAACAAATTAAAATATAAATAAATAAATAAATATATCATCACGCCTTTTACCCATTACTGGGTGTGGCACTCTGCCTAAGCAGATCTCGGTAAGTGATATATTTTAACGCGTGAAGTGCGGTTACCAGCCGTCAAATCACGGCCCTCAAAGATATTAGTGGAGAGGGAGCCACAGGGGTAGATTTAAATTGGTGAAAATTTTTTTGTCGGCTGTGGGGATCGAACCAGGGTTCTCAACAAATTAAAATAAAATAAATAAATAAATATATCATCACGCCTTTTGCCCATTACTGCGGTTACCAGCCGTCAAATCACGGCCCGAAAGATGTTAGTGATGGAGGAGTGACAGGGGTATTTTTAAATTGGTGAAAATTGTTTGTTGGTTGTGGGGATCGAATCAGGGTTCTCAAGATCCACAAGCCGACTCGATACCATATGGCGCGTATTTCGTGATACACCCTATATATTTAATTTTACCCAAACTATATTACACATAAACCAAAGTATATAAGGAGTAAATGACAGCTTTCATATAACGAGGTTACATTGTATTGCTACCATAAAGTATGTTAATACAAAATCAATTAGGCAAAATTAAAAGTAAAATTACTTCTAAAAGCATTCAATACATAACTAGTAGACTTCGTCCACATGTACTTTACCCTAAAATAAATAAGCTTAACCTGCCTGGATATAAAGCCATGTTGTCAAACATATCATTTACTTGAACAGCACTCCAATGACCTAATAATTATATTCTCGAGAATCAGATTACCTTCGACGTTTGTCCATTATGATGTTCAGTTCAGTATAACATGATACATACAGCGGCAGTTTACACACATCCTCTGTAACCAAATCCAAGCCTGTGACGTCATAGCGGTCTCAACGCCGCCCGCGGACATGAAACGATTTGTTTGATCGTCACGGCCAACAGTACGTTAAATTTGACAGATTGAATATCGCTGTTTGCTGTTATTCAATTAATTGTCAATGTAGACTTTTGTATGGAGTAGGTGGCTCAGTGGTATCGATTTGAGAACCCGGGTTTGATTCCCACAGTTGATAAATAATTTTCACGACATTAAAACTATTCCTGTGGCTTTCTTTAGAGACCGTGATTTGACGGCTGGTGTCCGCACTTCACGCGCATAAAAGTATCACTTACCGAGATCTACCTCGGCAGAATGCTACTACACCCAGTAATGGGTAATAGGCGTGATAATATTTTTATTTTTTCATGAAGATTTTTTGATGTTTGTTTTAAATGACTTTGACAACTGGTGGCCAATAACTATTGGCACTATTTCAACCTACTATTTACATAATTGTTTATTTTTATTTTTAGGTGGCTCAGTGGTATCGAGTCGGCCTGTGGATCTTGAGAACCCTGGTTCGATCCCCACAGCCGACAAACAATTTTCATCAATTTAAAAAATCTACCCTTGTGGCTCCTCCTCCACTAATATCTTTGGAGGCCCTGATTTGACGGCTGGTAACCGCACTTCACGCGAAAAAATATATCACTTACCGAGATCTGCGTAGGCAGAGTGCCACACCCAGTGATGGGTAAAAGGCGTGATGATATATTTATTTATTTATTTTATTTAAATATTTATTGGCATATTCATAAAATTTTACATTTTAATTTTAGTAATTAAGACAAAAATAATGAACTAAATATTATATTATCATACGAATTTAATAATACGATGTACTGTCGCACGATCGGACGGAGAAGAGCTCCAAAGTAATTCTATAGATACTGGTCTCTTAAACATTTGTAAGTAAAGAAAAGTTTTATACTTTGCGTTCACAATTGGTCAATTATTATTACTATTACTAAAAACAATTATATAATAGAGGCTATTGTTAATTTTTTTTGGTATTTTTTTTTTGTCATATTGGTAGAATTAACTTGTCACACATTTAATATCATTTTAAAATGATAACCTCAAATATTTTTTCTACGATTGCTATGAAAAGTTGACAATTACGCTCTCATTTGTCATCGTAAAGTTGATGTTTTCTGTGGAACAATCGAAAAATATCTTTGTCACACGTGTCCAATGGCAACATGCGAAAGAGATATTATGTGAAAAATGTTTAAGATACATGTGATAAATAATCATTTAATTCTACGAATATGAACTATTTAGGAACGTTTTGCAGTGGAACATATATAATACCAAATGCGCAATTATTAAAATTAAGTTAATAATTATACCTAAAGATTACAAATAAATAATTCTTTTTTTAAAAGACCAACTATATAATATAAATACAATAAAAGTATAACGTGCAAATAAGTTTTTTACGACGTCCTCAGTATGTATAATTCAATACCAACATGTTTAAAAGAATGTAAAAATCTATATACTTTTAAAAAGTGTTTAAATGCATACTTTTCCACACAGAAACAGTTATGTTAATATATGTATATGTTTTTTTGTTTTTGTTTTTCTCAATACTATATTTTTCTAATGTAGCATCTTTTGCTAAATAAATAAATGTTATTATTATTATTAACTGGTTTTGGGTAAATCGATCAAATATTCGGAGAGTAAATGGATTGGAATTAATGGAGAATTGTAGAAAGAATGTTATATTTTGCAACTTTTTCGTGTGGGCTTAATTCTTTTACTTCCAGCTTAAAACTTACAAAGAAAAGTAATTCACTGAATACTAATTTTTATAACCTCCATAATAATAGAATATCAAATGAATAAAAGTTAATTTTTTCTTTTGTATTTTGCAGGTTTCATTGTTAAGTTATGAACTTCAACAACTAACTTCAAGTAATGTAAGTATTTATAGACTTTATAATTAATTAAATATCAAGTATAATTTAAAAAAAATGTAATGGAAGTAGCGAATATCTCATTATTGGCAAAGTTTTAAAAGTCTTTATTTAAATTTTTAATTCGATTAATTATTTTTAACAATAAGGTAAAATGTCTAAAAATTTGATTACCTATAATAGAATGATTTCCAATAGTTTTAAAACTGTTTAAAGTAAGCAATTATATAACAAGAATAATAAAAATATATACAGGTGTCAATTAAAAAACTAGCCATATGCATTTAAAATAAAAAGTAAACCCTTAACCAAACAAAATACAATCTTTATGATATTATTATTTATTATCTTCACTTCTGAACATCAAAAATTAAATTATATATAATTTTGAACTCGTAATTATAATTTATTATTATTATTTAAAATAGTAATTGTGTTTATTACCATGCTAATTTTATGAATTTATTAAATTTTTATTTGTTTGGTAAACATCGTGCTCAAATTTACGCGAAAATTTAAATATTTATGTATGTATTTTTAATACATTATATTTCACTCCTTTCGCTATTATAAGATAAATATATTTTGTAAAAGTGTGAAGAATCTCGCGGACTGGAAAAATGTTCCAGGTGGGTCGCGGGTTGGCCACCCCTGTGTTAATGTATCTTTTGCACTCTTGCGTTTTCAGAACGAACCGCAGCTTCTTACAATAAAGTGACACTTTTAATACTAGTTGTATAATAGCTATTTATGAAACTAGTAAGGAAATGAAGGTTATTACCTTAAACATGTGCAATTTGCAAAACGAGGCGTAGCCTAGTTATGTAAACGCATAAGTAACGTAATAACCTACTTCCTTACTAGTTTCATACAATATTTTTTCTACTTCCGTTTTAATAAATACGAAAGAGCGTTTTTGAAATTATAAAATTTTGACATATTAATGACAGTTATAAATTCAAAAAAATAAAAGAATAACACATCAGAATCCGTTTACCAAGATATCTGTTGCTATATTACCTCATTATTTCACTAGTTAAATAATGCAGTTCATTACCTAACTCAAATAAGTGAAATAAAACGTCTATATCCTAACGGAAGTAGAAAAATAACCATTTTGTATCAGTCAATAATGTGCCGCAGAATTTTAGTAATTAGTTTCTGTGTGCTTTAAAACAAAAGAAGGTTGCTGAAGTTTAGAGTTTAGATGTTAAATTAGTATTTAACTTCTTTAACTTTGGTAACTTGATATATGTAAAATAATGATGATACGTGAATTACAAATAAAAAGTGTATACCATACGAGAACTGATATTTTAGCAGTTTTCAGGCTTTAAATTGAAATTTATTTTATGTACCTACATTTTGTTTTATGAACAAGAAGCAATAAAAGTTTTATATTGGGCTCACAACATTTATACGCGGATACAGAATTATTAAATTCATAAAGAACAATTTATTTTTGTTGGTTTATGATGTAGATAATACTCGTATATATGAATGTAGATATTTTTAAAGTTAATTTTCACATTTTGAAGCTAAAGAAATAAAATAAAATCGCACTTGTTTCATTGGAGGAAATTGGCAGACTGTTACAATCAACAAGCCAGTCATTCATCAGAGTTTCCATTGTTTGGAAATGTATCTTATATACAGAATCGATTACTGTTCTTTTGTATGAACTTTTTGATTCATTTTCTCATTAAAAGATTATCTGAAATATTCGAAAAATGTAATATTTCAACGATGAAAACGATGAAACGGAATAATACTAATAATAATCTGAAACTGACCTACATTTTCAAATTAATCTGTAGTTAGGTATTTGTTGGATTAAAATCATACAAAATTAATTGAATTGTTAAACGTATTTATAATTTCGTAATTTGTACTAATTGCTACATCAGTTTAGAAAGTGTTTTTTTTTTAAATTTAGTTTATAATATGTAATAATATATAGGAGAGGGATAGCATTACCGCTTCAGACCTTTAGGAAAGATACAAATACCGCTAAAATATTTTTAATCCGCTAATAAATGTTTAAAAATTAATTATGTACTCTAAATTTATTTCGATTTAAGATATCAAAATAAAATTACGTTTTTCTACGATTGCAATGAAAAGTTGACAATTACGCTCTCATTTGTCATCGTAAAGTTGACATTTTCTGTGGAACAAAATATCTTTGTTGCGCTTCTCCAATGGCAACGCGCAAAAAGACGTTAAATGTGCGCGTTTCTAAAGGCAACGCGCGAAAAAGATATTAAACGCGCGCTTATTTCAATAGTTAGGTACCAGGGATACAACAATAACAGAAACTTGTCATATTGACAGTTAAGAGAACAAATTTATTTTCAGTATGCATACGTTTTTTAATAATTTTAAGATGCAATCGTAGAAAAAATTATGTGTGTATCAGAAGTGGAAAGTGTCTTTGTTCCTCTTTCAACAAAAATCACTTTAAGCTCTTAATACACAAATAACTATTACACAACTCGTACTTATTTAGTTTATATTTCATTTTTTATTATTCCTTAACTTAAACAATATTTGTAAAATGTCAATAATAACAAAAAAGATACATATGAAAAATAAAAATAGAAAAAACAAAAAATAATAAATAATTAAAATAAAATATACAAAAATTTAATTGTTAAATTCCCTAAAAAATTTTGAGCATATTTTAAATTATTATACGCATCAGGTTAATAATTAATCGAGTTATCATGGTGTAAATTTATATGTAGCGTTTCTAAAATAAGTCTTCCATAACATCAATAATTTTGGCTTCAGAAAAATTGAAAATATGTCCAGTCTCCTGATGGTGACGAGTTAAAGCACTATGATTTGGACCAAAATGCTTGCACTAATAATTATGTTGATATATTCTTTTCCAAAGGCAACGCTCGAAAAAGATATTAAACGCGCGCTTATTTCAATAGTTACCAGGGATACAACAATAACAGAAACTTGTCATATTAAAATGGTTTAAGAAAGATCGCAATGCTGTAACGTCAGACTTAATGGCAATAAAAGCACAAATATCTTAAAATCCAATAATATTTTTGACACTTTGATCATCTGTGGCACCAAGTTTTTTGGTGTTAATATAAATGACAAATTTATCAATTTCTGATTTTAGTGGAAGATTCCGTTATTCATCATTTAAGTATATTACGTTTACATACAAATATACAAACATCACAAATTTATTTCGATTTATGATATTAAAATGAAATTAGGTTTACACAACTCGTACTTATTTAGTTTATATTTAATTGTCTATTATTCCTTAACTTGATCTTGATTTGTTAACTATCAATCATAGGTGGAAATCTTATTAAGAATTTTATTTTGTTGTGAAGAAAGTTAAATTTTAAAATAATTGCACATTGTAATTAATTATTATATAATGAATAGTGAAAACTGATCCCAAACATCAACAAAATATTCACCTTTTAAAATCACCGGTTTTAAATCAGGCCATCAAGTTACATTTTTTGCTATCCGGTTAAATATCTTCAATTTCTAAGTCTTCTGATTTATTATACTCATCTGCATTTCCTAATAAAGACACAAATTTGTTCTCTGCCTCAAGCAACAGATGTTACTTTAATAAATCTAGAAATGTAAAATAAATTAATAATGCTTTCTTCATCAAATAAGGAATACTTCCAGCATAAACTACGTTTGAATATTTCAGAAGCACTTTCCAAAGTTTTCTGCAATGAATAAAAGAGTAAATGTACATTAGTCACACGAATATTTTCTTGAATTGATAATCAAATATTTTCTTAGCCGAGAATGAATTATTTACTTTATTGGAATGAGGCTAATTCCCGTCGAGAACGTGTTGAAAATTTTACGTGCCAGGAACATGAAATAAGAATAAAATAAATTGATTATTTGCTTTGCTAGAGAAACATCATGAATGTAAAGTGTGGGAGGATTCAATTCTTGCATTTGTTTTTTCTGATTTTTCTAGATTTTAGAAAAATCTGAACTGAAAAAACAAGAAATATACATATTTACTTTCGATTATTTGAATACACGTTGTCAAGCACCGCAAAAATTTATGTTCGACGTCGTAGAAATATAAGTTTACTAACTTTTCAATACTTCAATTCTTCGAGAAAAAAAACATATATCTATAAGTTATTGTTTTATGAGAAAACCAAGGTATTCATAGTTGAGTCTTAAGATCATCTTTCCTCCACTGATTATTTTGATATGAATAAGTTGATTAAGTTATGATTATTAATCATCTCATCATTATCTGTGGCGCTACAGCCCAAATCGGCCCTGGGCCTACAGGACACACCGAACCGCAGTTTTTACACTGCCGTACTGCCGGTTTTCCTAGTCAAATGCTACATTATTTAAGGCGTATAAGTGACTAGCTTATAGCGCCTGAGTGGGACAAATACATGTAGCTGTATTTTTATATTTTACGACAAATCACACATTGTCGACAGGCGGATTCGAACTGACGAACCTTGGCTCGGGTGACGTCACAGTATGTTAAGAGATGTGCTTTAACACGCTCGGCCACCGCGCCTGTATGTGATTATTAATACCGGACAAAAACTATTTTTTTAAGTTGTTGATCTTTCAAACAATCCTTTTATTTATTTATTTATGTTACGCTGTACAACAGAAATTTAATCCCAATTACAGTACAGGGTCCGCACTCATCGAGCCGCAGTATGATAGTTTTTATATAATTTTTAGCTTGATTGAGATTCAAACTTAGGATCTCCGGATTCGAACTCCGTATCGCTATCCACACCACCGTACTGACAGTGTTTTGCTCGTAACTGTCCAATGTTTTTCTGTATAATTATTATTATTCTAAAATTTTCACCAATTTAAATCTACCCCTGTGGCTCCCTCTCCACTAACATCTTTGAGGGCCGTGATTTGACGGCTGGTAACCGCACATCACGCGAAGAGATATATTACTTACCGAGATCTGCTTACGGCAGAGTGCCACACCCAGTAATGGGTAAAAGGCGTGATGATATATTTATGTATTTATATTCTAAAATGGCCAGAAAATTAGTTCCTGAACCATATTATCGCGAACTGTTAAAAAATACAACATAATTTAGTAAATATAAGTAATGTTTTCGTCGCTTGTTTGGAATAAATTAAGAATAATAAAGTATATCATTTATTCTCTTTTTGGGAACAGAATTTACAAACGATGTGTCTTGTACTTTTGTACATTCGCACATTAAAGTAATATGACAACATTTTCAGAAATGATGTTTTAAAAGGGCAAGAGATATAAGCAACAGCTGAAAATGAGAGCAGAAGTAATTTTAGAAAATTTATTAACTGGACTCACATGTCCTTTTATAGCCTGGAAGAAGATCCAAAATTATGAGAATAGACTCAGATTACAAGACCATAAAATGTAATTTAAAATTCTGTTGATATATTCTACACAAATATGAGAATGCTTCAGAATAGTCAAACAGCTATTGTTGAATTATTTGATTTAAATAAAAGCTCTGCTTAAATATAGGGAGATAAAAAAATGGTATCAAATCGTAAAATGAAAAATAAAGATAGATATAATGCCTGAGCTTATCAAAATCGGTGACACTTTTCGTTGTCAATTATGATTTGATGTCAATTGTAACAAGTAATTAATTTAAAATTTATGATTTTGAATCTTATTGTTTATTGCCACCAAAATAAATATATTTTAACTAAATACATTTATTTCAGTAAAAAAGTCCTGCTAAATTGAACAATTAATGACAATTTTTCTTGTCAATTGTGACATATAATCACCAAATTAAATTTAGAAATACTTTTTTATTTTATGATGCGATTTGATGCCATTTTTTAATCACCCGTTACCTGTTTAAATAATCAACGACAATTTATTCACATACTTTTAAGTTCTGAAATAGCAATAAAATCAACCAATCATATTTAAGAATTTTATCTTGACGACGTGGTATAATCACTTTTGTTTTATTCACCTAGTCAAAAAATGGAAAATTAAGATCGAGAATGAACGAGATAACAAAAATAGTATGTTATGCATCAAGGGAGGGAAACAAGCGATTATTCCCGCATGTGAAGTTGCCTAGGAAACGCCGCAAACAGCTAATAATCGTAGTCTCTTGGGAGAGAAACATCTCTCTAGGGAGAGAAACATCTCTCTAGGGAGAGAAACATCTCTCTAGGGAGAGAAACATGCTACCTAGAGAGAGAAACATCCTACCTAGGGAGAGAAACATAATGTAAAGGGTAGACAAGCAGTGTTTCTCTCTATAAAATTAGGGAATAAGAACGTGTTTCTTGTGCATGTGTTACGAAAAATATGAAATCTTGCAATCACAAATATATCAAAAAGCATCGTCGTCATAGAAACAAAGTTATAATTGCGTTTTTTATTCAACAAACTAAAGTCATTTGCTAATGTCAGATATTTTATTTCAATTGTAATTTTGATGTTATTTCGTCATGGAACCTTTTCTGTTCATTTTTTAATTTGTTAATAATCATATCGAATACAACACGAATGTTTAAAAAATATCAGAATACATTATTTTAGAAAACAGCTCGTCCTACGGTCTCGTGATTATCCAAAATAATACGTTTCGTGGCAACACAATATATTCGATAATTTTGACCACACATGTTATATTAATCTTTGTAAATAAATACTATAATGACAGTTTTTAAAATATCAAAAAGAAAATATATATATATAATGTCCATAATCTCCTAGTAAAAAGAAAATAGTACATTGAAAAGTCAGTGTAGGTAATTGTAATTTGAATACAGGTTATGTAACAACCCACAGACGAGTTACTCAAAAAAACAAATATTACAAATATTACAAATAGTTATTATAACATCAGGTTTTCATACTATTTTTCATATATCGCATTTATTTACTTTTATTTCAACATTTGTATTAAAAAATAATAATACTGCTCAATCGTTAAATTTCCATATCAACTCATAAAAATGTATGTAAAAAATAATCGCCTATGTCTATATTACTTATTATATTACTACTGATAATACCCAGAATGATTTTACTAAACATGTATCCATGCATTACTATGCGCACGTTACTACGGAATACATGATCCCTTTAAAAGTAATGGAAGTGTCGATATCTTAAGTTCTTCGGTTTCTAAAAAGTATATAAATTTTGGTATTACAGAAATGAATAATTATAGTTTGGGACTGGTAATATTTAAAATAAAATTTGAAATATTCCAGCCATCAGTAGGCTAAATATGTGCGTCAGTACGGTGGTGTTGATAGCGATACGAAATTCGAATCCGGAGATTCCTAATTCAAATCGCACTTAAGCTAAAAATTATATGAACTACCACACTGCGGCTTGGTGAGTGCGGACCTTGTACTGTAATTGGGATTAAGTTCCTGTTGTACAGCGTAACATAAATAAATAAATAAATTTTGATTAATTTGTTATTTTACTGACGTTTCGTTGAAATCATAATTTTAGAATATTTAAAAACGAATCAATTGATAGCGAATATATACTTTCAAAAGTCTATTTATTACTCGTGAAACAGTTAAATCAAACTACATTTTAGTCTTCAATTTGAATCACAAATTGACTATTGCAAGTGAATGTTTACTACTTTCAATCGTTTTGTTTTAAATATTTCAAAAATCATGGTTTTGACTTTACAAATATTGTCAATATATTTAAAACTAAAATGTAATTTAATTTTACTTTTTGAAGACTTTAATATTGGCCCAATCTCGGGTTGAAATAAAGATTTAATGAAAATATAAGCCCAGAAATCTATTGTTTTCCATACGTGATTTTAAATTTCGTCTTATCCATTCAAAAATAGAACATATTTAAGTTTATATACGTATATCCTATATTCTAATACGAGCAATTCTTTTCTGTCCATCTCTCTGTCTAAGTGTGTATGACAATGATCTAGGAATCAGCTCTAACGATTTTAATGAAACATGGAATTCTAATGTTTTTGGCCAATAACAATGAGCTAGTTTGATCTCATCTTCCGGAAAATTTAGTTAATAAAATTGATTCCGGAAATCGATTGAGATCAAAATTCGATATAACTAATTGTCCTTGAGATATGAACGAAAATTCAAAAGAACCTGGAGAGAAAAATAGTTTTTTAGCTGTTTCTTGGTTTCTTATTTTTCATTTTAAGCCAACCATCTTCTGTTATGTCCCAAGTAAAGTTCGGTTTTTCAAATATTCTTATTGAAAATAAAAACTGTAAAACGATAGTATAATTAAAAATAATATTATTGAATTTTGTATGATGTTATAAGCTAATTTTATAAATTAACATAATATATGTGGGGTAGGTGGCTCAGTGGTATTGTATCGGCCTATAGATTTGAGAAAGTGGGTTCGATAAAAGTTTTCACAACATTAAAATTAATTCTGTGGTTGGCGTTTCACTAACATCTGTTGGGGCCAAAATTTAACCGTACTTCACGCATAATAATATATCATATACTGAGATCTGTTACGGCAGAGTGCCACACCCAGTAATCGACTATTCAAACAGATATATAAACGAGGTTTGATACTGATCTCAGCTCGATCTCGAGACGTAACTATAGTCTCGTCTCGATTTACTGGTTTAAAGTCTCGCAACAACACTACTCCGAAATAAAAGTATAGTAGATTAACTTTAAATTTTATCCTCATTACGTATCTTCTTGCAATAGTAATATAAAGACGGAAAATTTTGCAAAAGTAATAAAATTCAATCCTTGCTCTCTTGCACTCAGCAAAAATATTTAAAATAGATCCAATATCTTGTAGTCACTACATCACTACAAAATTTTCCTGCAAATTCAATCCAAGCTCGTCGTGCTGAAAAAGAAATTTGTTTGCTATTTCATACATACAAATATCTGCACGTGAGCCCCAGGACACGGCATTTCATCCTGAGAACGTGTCTCGGGACAATCGTGTTTTGCTTCACACATCTCTACCTCTCAGTGTGCTTTGAACGGTTGTCACGTGGTCAGAACGGACTTTTAACGCCAAATTGAGTTACCTTTCTACGCTATGTGCTCACTAAGTTACGTCAAGGAAGTTTCAGTATTTTGCTGATGAAGCTTAAAATGTACTGGGTCGGGAAAGTAGTTTAGGGCAAGTTGTTCTTTTGTCGCTAATGGCTAACGAAGTAATAGGTGTACGTTTCTTCTTCAAAGATCGTCAAGAATTATTGTTCTACTGATTGGAGTGTTACAATTGTGTTTTAACTGTAAATTAAATCTCTTATGTTTGTTTACTTATATTTTAAGTTTGAAATATATATTTAAAAAAGGATTCATTTATATAATAATATTAAATAAAGAAAAGGCTTCAGAATCTAATGTTTTTATCAAATATTTATTTGTGGACGTTTCGAGGTAAAATATTAGCTAATCATCAGCACCTTAAAATACAAATACAATAATTATAATATAAAACTAATAAATTAATCAAAATATAAAACCTCTAAAAAATGTAAAAATATAAAACAATATTTGTAAAATGTCAATAATAACAAAAAAAGATACATATGAAAAATAAAAATAGAAAAAACAAAAAATAATAAATAATTAAAATAAAATATACAAAAATTTAATTGTTAAATTCCCTAAAAAAAATTGAGCATATTTTAAATTATTATACGCATCAGTTTAATAATTAATCGAGGTATCATGGTGTAAATTTATATGTAGCGTTTCTAAAATAAGTCTAACATAACATCAATAATTTTGGCTCCAGAAAAATTGAAAATATGTCCAGTCTCCTGATGGTGACGACTATGATTTGGTCCAAGAAGCTTGCAATAATAACATAAGAAAGATGTGATACCGTAAAAAAATGATACTTCGCGAGCTGAAATTAATCAAAAATAACCTCCTATTTTGATCAATCGAAGAAACAAATATATTAATTATTTAATTAGTAGAGACATCTAGTTACAAATATTCTAAGATAATTTAGAAGAATTGTTAACACTATACTTGATCTTATTTACTGGTTCGAAAACCTTAGGTTTTGAACTATCATGTTATATTATTGATATCTTCGCCCTCTTTGCATTATAATCTACATAACGCCTTTAAGGTATAAATAATAATTAATTAATGATGTTTTCACATCATTGCACTGTCGTTATTAGAACTGTACCTAAATAATTGTTTTAATTGCAACAAAATTAGTTTTGAAAGTTTGCTTTAATCTTTATAATTTAATTATTTACTAACTACACTGCTCAAAATTATACAGGGATATTTTTAAAACTAAATGTAAAATTAAAACTATAAATTATATTATAAATATGTATTTAGGAAGGATCCAAAATAAAAATTAATATAAATTATATTCAAATATTTCTAAGAGAAATAACACCTTAGGTATTCTTACAAATATTTGAATATAATTTATAGTTTTAATTTTACATTCATTTTTTAAAATATCCCTGTACAATTTTAAGCATATTTCTCAACCCGCGCGGCCATCACGCGAGACGAAAAATAATTATGACTGCAGCTACAATCAATGACTGGAAGACCTAGAATGTGTATATAGTCACGGAAGAAATTTTTTAACAGTTTAATTAAGTTTGTATTTTAATAAATTTATTTAATAAAACATTACGTCATATTATCACTTTGATCTGCGATTTTTTATTTAAATCCAAATTTTTCATAAACTTAACAAAATGATTAGATACTTCAAATAATCGAATAACTACAACCAAAACCGTTTTTCATTTAATATTAAGATACAGAAACAAATCAAGGGAGTTTTACCTAAAAAAATACATACATACATACATAACATCACGCTATATCCCATTAAATGGGGTAGCACGAACACGTCAACATTCTCATCCTGATACACGATACTCGTTTCGACCACATTAACACTTCCTCCATACGAACTCTTCCTTTTCTCACAACCAAATCCATCATCACGCAACAAACATCCATCCATACTCAAAAATGTCGAACATATTTTAATTTTAAAGGACTAGAATGTGTATTTAGTCGACGGAAGAAACTTTTAAACATTTTAATTAAGTTTGTGTTTTGAAGAGATCGTGTCCGGAATACATTAGTGTATGATGAATGTGAGATTGGGAAGAATGTTGTAAGAAGAGTGGGAATAAGTCAGTTGAGATGGTTTGGTCATGTAGAACGTATGTCGAATGACAGATTGGTGAAACAGGTGTATGTTGGTGAAATTGAGGGTGAAAGTTTGCGTGGACGGCCTAGGAACAAGTGGATGAATATGATTGAAGGGTTGTTGCGTGAGCGAAAGATTCTGAGCGTGAAGAATAAATGAGCTTGTATGAAAAGAATTATGAATGTGGTTGAAGCAAAAGTGGTGTGTCAGGATAGGAATGTTTGGAGAAAATTAATTGCGGGATAAATATGATGAATGAAGACAAGCGTATGATTCTTGATTTTAGATTCAGGATGAGAATGTTGACGGGTTCGTGCTACCCCAGTTAATAGGATATAGCGTGATGTTATGTATGTATGTATGTATGTGTTTTGATAAGTTTTCAATTTCAATTTTTTCACGTTGTTAACAAAATAACTAGTTAAAAATACTTTATACAACCGTGCCTCAAGATTAATTTACATAAGTATAAGGAATTAAAAGGGGCGGTATCAAGTTTTCAGCCTATTGGCGGCAAAAATTAAAAAGTTGCAATTATATAAACCATAAACACCACCATGTGTAGAAAAGAACAAACCTAATAAAAAATAAATCCAAATGTACACTTTGATAATATCTCCATCTTAACACATGTGCGATATTCCTTTACAATTCAAAATGAAATTTTGGCTGTGTTACGATGATGCCGTGCTCATGTATTGTGGATGGTGATGGCATCACAACGGAAGAATTTAATCTGCTTCTGGTCTCTGTTGGCAGCTTGCTTTCTAGATCTGCACGCAGGTTGTGTGCTGTTGTGATCGTTCAGATCGTTGCTAGGGAGAAATTTCAAACAAGCTCTCGGCACGCGATATTACTGTTTAGAGGGCGTAACAGAGAAATATGCACTTTAAATACAATATGTGCTGTTTTGAACTCACTTACGTCTTAGATTTCTCATACACTTGAACACGTGTTTTGTTTTATTTTCTTAGATATACAAAAAAAAATGTTTTTCTTGTTAAACTTTGTATAAAATTCTCCATACTCAAATAAATATGTTATGACTTCAAAGAATCTAACACATACTTTTCGTAACACATGCACAAGAAACACGTTCTTATTCCCTAATTTTAGAGAGAAAAACACTGCTTTTCTCCCCATACATAATGTTTCTCTCCCTAGAGACTACGATTATTAACTGTTTGCGACGTTTCCTAGGTAACTAGTTACACAACCCATATTTGACATTTGTCCCGATAAGACAGTAATTTTTGTGCACTTGTTACGATAAGTATAATATGCTTCACGAAAGAGCGCGATTATCCCTTGTGTGAAGTTGGCAAACCTCGACTTCACATGCGAGAATAATCGCTTGTTTCCCTCCCTTGATGCATAACATACTATTTTGTACTCATACATTAAAATGTGTTGTTTCCCATCGCCTACGCAACGACCGAAACGTCATTTTCCCGCACTCGTTCGGGAAATTTCGGAAAAACACTCTAATTTCGAAAGCACTATTAAAGAACTATATATATAATAAAAAAGTATAGTATCTCAAACACCCTTTTGCGTAATAATAATAAAAGTAAATGATGGAATATTGAAGAAATTTAATTTTAAAATGATAAATTTAGTGCATTTAATTCACAATATTGCCAACGAAATAACATCACTCGACAGCAGTGGAAACACATAACCAACAAACATAAGGTAAATTGTAACAACATAGATGTGAAATTAGTAAATAATATAACACTCTTTATAATTAAAAGTTGGAAAATTCAAATTTGACCTAAGTTATCGATATATTTTTTGAACCTGTTACATTTGAATTGAACTTTTCCCGACTTTAACACAAAAAAATCTAAATTTTTCAATTAAAATTAAAGCAGAAACATTAAACAAATTGTGTTGTGTTAAATTGAAGTTTGCAGCAGAAATGAAATTTAATTTCCTATACCTGTTACGCCCTAACAGAATGCAAAGTAAGTTAAGCATACAGTGAATTTCTAATGCAAAATTCTATTTTAGTTGGCTGTAGGGTACGAAAAGAATAAGAAAGTGAAATAAGCTAATTTAAATTTTTGTACGTTCCCTAAAGGTTTCCATTCAGGTAACCCACCTCACATGATTGCGATGCGAATTGTAAACTTATAAATCTTAACATTTTTCACGAGAAATTTGCTTTTATTTAATTCTTCTTAGAAGCTTGAGAGTTATATTTCGTAATTTAGAAAGATTATAATTTTATACTGAATTTTTAGGATTTGATTTCATACTTAGATAAATTATTTCTTACAATCCAGCATTTTAATTATATTTAATTATGATTTAAAGTGTTGGAAAATTGATAAAACGATTTAAAATTTTTATAATTATCTTAAGTTTATTAGCTTTGATGCAAGATAAAAGTTTTCTAAGTATGAAAAGATTCCCGTCTTTGAAAACATGCAAAGTTTTCTTTCATATTTCTTTTCTGTATTTCAAATATAATCGTTTTAATTAAATTTTCTTCAAATAAAGCTTGAATCATAAAAAAACAAAATACAATTCTTTTGTTTTTGTTCATTTTAATTACATGAAATTAGTATTTCAAGCCAAGAAGAATTACTAAATTTCTTTGAATATAAAAACTCTCTTGATTTTAAAAAACATTTTCATTATTATGAAAAACCTTTCGTGCGAAATTAATTCATGTAGGTATTTCGCTGCCTTAATTTTACAATTAGAGCGAAAGTAATAATAGTAAATCAGCCTGAATAAGACAATGTCCCACTTTTTCAATTGAATATACTATTCAGCTGGTTAAGATAAATACAATATTTAATATTGTTACTGTTGCTTATTTTAACTTTCTAAATTCTTTAGACTGTAATAAATTTAATTTTATCCGACAAATTACTATGTACTGACAGGAAAAATTAGTTTACCTATTATAACAGTAATATATTTATAAATTTCTTTTTAAAAAAACTTTGACTAATCGTTTATGACAAAAGTTAATCTTAATTTGTAAAAAGTTAATGTTAATTTGTCATCATAACCAATTAATTATCAAACTGGCACCTATTTGTTTTATTTATCTTATAATTTAGTTAAAACATTATCATAACTATTTAAACAATATTTATTAATTAGTTTATAAAAAAACTAATACATATCATACGTTACTTTAATTAAAATGTGTACCTATCCGACAAATTTATTTTTATTCTAACAATAATGTGGATAATAAAAGAACGAACAGTAAAGAAAATGGTTCAACATCAGCAACATTTGAAAACAAGAACGTTATTTTTAACAAACCTAGTTAGGTACTTTCTTAGCAAAGTGCTAGTTTTGTTGTAAAGAAAGTCATAAAATTATATAGCCTTTTTAAAAAGTTCACGTTCATGATTTTTTATAGTTAGTAGTGGTGAAATTTCCTGTTTTATTGACTTTTGACAGCTTGTTAAAAGTACATATAATTGTATTACCGATGATGTGTCTTTCATGTACAACGAACAGTTTTTAATTTTTCTGTTTTTAGTTATTATGGGGTAGATGGCTCAATGGTATCGAGTCAGACAAGGGCGATACAAGTCTTATAAAATGAGTTATTTATACTATTTTTTCTATTTTTTTTTATCACCATCATATCATAAATAAATAAATTTAGTTAGTTAATTAGTTGATTTCTTAATTAAGTTAACAACACTGTATCCCATAAAATGAAGTAGCACAAACCCTAGATACGTTCACTTCAACATTTATTCATTCAATTCGTCCTGTACTTGAAAAATATATAAAAATTAATGATAACTAAATAAATATATATATATATATATATATATATATATATATATCATCACGCCTTTTACGCATTACTGGGTGTGGCACTTCGCCTAAGCAGATCTGGGTAAGTGATATATTTTTTCGCGTGAAGTGCGGATACCGGCCGTCAAATCACGGCCCCGAAAGATATTAATGGAAAGGGAGCCACTGAGGTAGATTTAAATTGTTGAAAATTGTTTGTTAAAAAATCTGCAATATTTTAAACCGAGACAATTTAGGGCAGTTGTATATGAAATGTTGTGGTTGGTAACTGTTATAACATTGTAACATTTAATTGTTCAGATTTTGAGATTATATTGCATTACTTAAAATATATTTCAAAGCTGACAATTAAGCGAAATATTTGTTGGTTCTTTTAAAATATAACAAAATATATAATAAATAAATATATCATCACGCCTTTTACCGATTACTGGTTGTGGCACTCTGCCTAAGTAGATCTCGGTAAGTGATATATTTTGTCGCGTGAAGTGTGGTTACCAGCCGTTAAATCACGGCCTCTAAAGATATTAGTGAAGGGGGAGCCACAGGGGTAGTATTAATGTGGTGAAAATTGTTTATTGGCTGTGAGGATCGAACCAGGGTTCTCAAGATCCACAGCCCTACTTGATACCACTGAGCCACCTACCCCATTAACAACCTGTATAAAATTAAAATTTACAATAAATTTTATAGTTTTTCAATGTACATAATGTAGATTCATAAAAATGTTGTGTACATCTTGATCGTGCAATTTGGCGGTTCGTCTCGGCCAATAATTTCACTCGTTGATGCGCCAAAACATTATAAATATTCAAATTACTACGTATAGTAACAGTTGAAATAATTGAAAAATCAATGATATTTTTGATATAAATAAAATAATTACCTGCATTCCTCATGAGTTCTCAATTGATTTCCAGTTTATTTGTCCACATTAAATTTATAGTTTATATATATATAATTTAATTGGTACATTTAAGGGGTAGGTGGCTCAGTAGTATCGAGTCGGCTTGTGGATCTTGAGAACCCTGATTCGATCCCCACAGCCGACAAACAATTTTCACCAATTTAAATCTACCTCTGTGGCTCTCCCACCACTAATATCTTTGCGGGCCGTAATTTGACGGCTGGTAACCGCACTTCACGCGAAAAAATATATCATTTACCGAGATCTGCTTCGGCAGAGTGGCACACCCAGTAATGAGTAAAAGGCGCGATGATATATTTAATTTATTTTATTTATTTACATTTTAGTTCGTATACATGATTTATTTGCAGGAACTCGTAGTTTTTTTTTTTGCTAGGTGGTTTATACATTAATACAAATAAAGTTATTTACATAATATTAAACACGAGAATAAACATAATATATAAATAATTTTAGTTAAAATGGATCAGATATTTCTGTTTAAATTTAATTTACTTCTAATTGGACTGATTTGATAAATATTCCAATTTGGTTAATTTGAAATTGATATTATATTTATATATGACAAGCATATATTTGCGTACATCTAATCACAGGTTATATATTTGAACAGATTTGTATCACATATGTTTGTACATTTTCTCACAGATTTATTAATATTATGTACTCGAAATACAAGAGTTATTTAATTAAAAAAATTATTAGTTTTTTGTTTTTTTGTATGATTAAATAGATACACAAAAGGGATTTGATATTAAAAAAATTGTAATTATGTGTGATTATATTTACTCATAACAAAATAAATATTTTCTGGTATTATGTTACAAAGAGTATACATATAAATGTAAGCTTTAACAATCGAATATGATTCGTGAGTTACAAACATGACTTTTGAATTATAATAAGCTGTGTTTCATCATATTAATTCTGTTTACTGGACTGGATTAAACGAAGAACAATGGGAGTTTTAACAGCCTAAGGACGCAAACAGTTTTGTTATCGTTTACATTATTTTGAAATAAAAATAGATTTTTTTTATACCCAGTCAGAAAGTAAAATTGTCTTTTTTTAATTTAGAGTAGAAAGTAATAGTTCACATCTCTAGCAGTACATAAAACCGGTTAATAACTTGGTTTCAAAAACCGGTAATCGATATTTTAAACGAAAAATCGCAATCGTTGTAATTATAACTGTTATTTTTAAAATTTTGGGCAGGAATATATGGCTTTTGATTCCTTGAATACAATTATTTATTTATTGGACGTTTCGATGGTTAACACATCATCTTCAGCATTTGTTTTTACAAAAATATTTTCCAAATCTAATACATATCCTTTTTTATATTATTATATTTATTATTTGAAATTAGTTTTACGGACAAAAATTGACAATGTAAAAATCACATGTCTTCATTTTAATATGATTTGACGATTGGTTACTGCACTAAATATGTCACTTACCGAGATCTGTCACGTCTATCAATACATTTGAAATTTAATATTAGCTTTATATAAATGTGTTATGTTTTGTTGCATGGTTATTTTTAATGAAATGCCACGAGATTGATAAATTGCTTGTCGCAGTGGACTCATCAAATATTATTAGTAGCTCTGTTCTAAGGTACATCAAGAAGAGTGACTTTATAAACTTTGTACATTTCGCTAACTTATATTTTAATGATCTTAATCATTTACCATCATTACTCAACGGGTTCACTAACTATGTACTTACTCCCACAGTTTCCTATAATCATATTTTAAAATACTCATATACTCTTCTAATAGGAAAGGTTTACTTTTTAGAATTCATTTTTTCATTTACATTTTTTCCACTAATTTTTTTCCAATATTTCATTTTTCTACTATTAATTTTTGCCACTATTTATATTTACCACTAACACATTTTTCCAATTTATTTTTTCCTCTTAAATTTTTGTTATATTTTATTTTTCCGTTATAAATTTTTACCACTATTACAATTGGCATTTAAACATTTTATCTTAATTTTAGTTATGCTTAGATTAGATTAAATTTAGCTAAGTTTTGATATATTTAGTTAGGTTAGATTAGATTGAAGTAGGTTAAATAAGGTGTGCTTAAAGATTTTAATATTTAGAAAGTCCGTAATTTCGAGATAAATAGAGGAAAGTATATTTAAAATTTCATAAAAATCTATTTATCCATTCTGAAAATAGATCGTCGTAGAATATGACCAATCGCCTTTTATATCCTATAAGATAATTTAAAACAAAAGTATACACTAAATTTAAAAGCAATCGCTCAATCCGTTCAAAAGATAGATCACCATTGTATTTCAAGATGGCTGACCAAATTTTATAGGTATAAAATGTTTCAAGACAAAAGTAGGCATTATATATACTTTTAGATGCTTTTTTGTGATATTTTTTGGTGCAATTTATTTGAATTTGTATGACAGTTTTTTGTAGTTGTTATGTCATAGTAATTTGATATTTTTTTATTTGTATATTTGTAAATATTGATAAAAATAAGATCTTTTGGATAATTGGTCTTTGGATAATAAATATTGGAATAATAATTATACCAGTGGATTATTAAGCTATTGGAAAAAAATAATGGAAAAAATAGTTTGTATAAATTGACGTAGAATCCTTTCTAATTTATTATCATTTGTAATGTATATTATAGATAGAGAACAAAGTAGAAAAAATCCATTTTTACTGCAATGTCCATTATGGTATTTTTGTATTTATCTTTTAAATGAATTATTATATAATACTAAATTGAAACATAGATATACGAGTTCGTAGTATTATACAATCAATAATTATAATGTTTTTTCAATCGTATTTCTAGACTGTTTTATTAAATTTTATTATAAACATAAATTTGTAGATAACGCATGAATTATGATGTGTTAAATAAAAATAAATATTAATGTGCTGTACGAAAAAAACATCACATATAAAAATTCATAACCTATATATCATCATCGTTCATGTATGTCTTTTCATTGTTTCGACTTTTACTACAAATTCTTATTACCGGTACTGATATAACGTAATAAAATAATTTTTAGGTAAATAATTATTATAACAGAACATTGAGGTACAATTTGGTATAAATAAATGTTGAAAATTATTAGATAAGTGTTCTGCAACCGTTGCTTTCTTGGCTGCTTATAAAATATTTTAATAAAATTTCAAGATTATTAAATTCTGAATTTAAATCTGCTTATACATTTTGTTTTTCTTATTTAATTACTGTTAAAAAATTTATAACCCATATATCATCATATATTAAGTATAAATTATATATTTGAGAATTAAACGTTACATATTTGTTTACATATTTATTTGGGGTAGGTGGCTCAGTGGTATCGAGTCGGCCTGTGGATCTTGAGAACCTTGGTTCGATCCCCACAGCCGACAAACAATTTTCACCAATTTAAAAAATCTACCCCTGTGGCTCCTCCTCCACTAATACCTTTGGAGGCCGTGATTTGATGGCTGGTAACCGCACTTCACGCGAAAAAATATATCACTTACCGAGATCTGCTTAGGTAGAGTGCCACACCCAGTGATGGGTAAAAGGCGTGATGATATATTTATTTATTTTTTATATTTGTTTACATTTGTTCTAGTTTCATGATTAACTACGTAAATATAAAATTAACACAATTTTAATAAATTAATTTAAACAGTAAAATCGCATTCACAGCTCACAACATATACACTGTTCTTGTCTTTTTTTTTTTGTAGATTGAATCATTTTTATTTGTTGACACAAACATTATTTTTGTTTTACAGTTGTTTAAATGCCTGTATAAGGTAGATCAATTACCAAAATGATATAGAATGTATTCTAAAAAATTAGAATATTAGTAAACGAGAGTAATTCATTTTTATAGTTTGCTACTATTTTTAGTTTAATGTATTATTGAAGAAATAAAACTAAAATAATCTATTTTAAGGTTAAAACAAAAGTTTGAAGTTTGCAAACTTTTATGGTTGTGTTTATGATTATGCTTCAAACAAGCACTAAGAATATAGTTGGTAATGGTCTAAAGTTATTATACAGGGTGTTTCAGGACTAGTGTAACATACTTTAACAGCTTATTCCTGAGGTCATTTTGAACCAAAAATGTTATATGAACATAGGTCCTATTCCTTCTAGTTACCAAAATACAAGAGGTTGAAGTTCTATATATAACACAAAATTTTCCAATTTTTGTAATCAAGATACTTTCCGAAAACAAGAGTTTTATTGAAAAGTCATCCCTTATTTGTCTTAATTAATTTTATTTATTAATATTAACGAATACGATTTAGAGAACAAAACATAAAATGACACAATTAAATAGACACAGAACAACATAATCAAACATGGAATAGGTTAACATAATATGAAATAAGATAACAAATTTTAAAAAAATTACGGCAAGTGTTCAAAATGAGCGCCTTGAACTTGTATGCATGTTATTAATAATAAATAAAATTAATTAAGACAAATAAGGTATGACTTTTCAATAAAATTCTTGTTTTCCGAAAGTATCTTGATTACAAAAATCTTATGTGGACACCACATGACTTCCTTGTACGCGTATTAAACTATAGATATTTTTTTTAATTGCACATATATTTGACATAAAATCTTTTATTTTTTATTTTTTGTTCTAATCCATAGCAAACTTAATTTTAAAAAAAACTAAAAATATATAATATTTAAATTTAGATATCTCGCTGATGCAAAAGGCTAATTTAAAAATTCTTAATGTGCTAGACGCAGAATTTAATTCTCTAAAACTTTTATTTGCAGCATTCATTTCTAAAATTAAAATAATACCATTTTTATCAAGGAAAACTGTTAGCAGCTTCATGTAATGTGCCACTTCCGGTTAGTCTATTTTAACCAAAATCTATTATGTTATTTCCATTGATATAGTAGTCTTATATTCCAAATTTGGAAAGTTTTAAATTATATTTGAATATAATTTTTCATGAAAATCTAATATAAGCTTCAAGTAAAGTACCACTTCCGGTAGTTGTATAATGACCAAAAAGGGAGGTGCACAACTAGATGTTATAACAGTCCTAAATATAAAGTTTCAATTTTCTACGGCTTACCGTTTTTGAGTTATGCGAGATACATACGTACGTACAGACGGCATGACGAAATTAGTCAAAATAGATTCAGGGAGGGCCAAAATACCTATTTCCGTTGAAATCTGAGAACCGAAAATTTTCGCGATTACAATACTTCCTTTACTTCGTACAAGGAAGTAAAAATGAAAATTTCGTGTTATTTATAGATCTTCAACCTCTTGTATTTTGGTAACTAGAAGGAATAGGACCTATGTTTATATAACATTTTTGGCTCGAAATGACTTCAGGAATAAGCTGTTAAAGTTTGTTACACTAGTCCTGAAACACCCTGTATATGTCAAACCTCCAGTGCCGGATTAACACTAGGAGGGGCTCTAGGCAATCGCAAACGAACATATTCTTTTTGTAGAACTTAACCCAAAAACCTTACACAATCAAGTATACTTGATTCCTTATAACAGATACTATTCATCATGGTCAATATTAGCAGTCGAGTCCTCACCTGTGTAACAATACACCTAATAGAACGTTAACTTGCATCTAACAAACTTTAGAAGTATAGTAACTAGATCAAGTAGACTCTTCTACTCTTCGGTGTCATTTTAGCAAACTTACACGCTGCAGCAAACAAACAAACAATCACAAACACACACACACACACACATAAGGATGCACGTGCAACCAGTGGCGTTCGGTAATAACACAGTGTAGGCTAACCGCCCTCTTTGTATTCGCGCCTATGGCTAACTCATTTACTATGCACTTTCAATCGCTAAATATTCGGTTTAAAACCGAGGTGACAACGGCTGGAGCCTAGCCGAGTCCTTTGACATTTATGCAAATCGAATAGGTTAGAGTGTCTTTTATTTACTGTATTTTTATCGGCCGTTTAGGAAGCTTTACTGGGTTAGTGAAGCTTTTCTAATAGAGAAATCAATTGACGGAAAACTCTAAAGCAGGTCTGTGCAACCTTTTAAACGAAAGGACCAATTATATGTATGTGCATGGTGTGATGGCTCTACAGATATTTTCAATAATAAATTCGTTAATTTTATAACTAAAATAAATATAAACATATCATTACCACTTTTACCCATTACTGGGTGTGGCACTCTGCCTAAGCAGATCTTGGTGTGATATATTTTTTCGCGTGAAGTGCGGTTACCAGCCGTCGAATCACGGCCCCCAAAGATATTAGTTGAGTGAGAGCCATAAGGGCACATTTAAATTGGTGAAAATTGTTTGGCGGCTGTGGGGATTGAACCAGAGTTCTCAAGATCCACAGGCCGACCCGATACCACTGAGCCACCTAAAATAAAAGTCTGACTATATAATGATCAATTTGATAACATTTTTTCCCAAAATTCTATTAAGAACGATATTCAGAGTAGGGCTGGGTCGGTTCATTGTTTGCTGCTTAGCTCGTCGACTCTCAAAGACCCGAGCTTAAATGATCGGAACGGTGTCTGTATCATAGACAATAATTAAAAACTTATATATAGAAATACTAAAAATAATCCTTAGATAAAAGCTTCACAACCAGTGCGCCGCTAACGATTAGAAGATGCAAAATATTGCGGCGTGCATTAAATAATGAGGTCTTACACTTTAGTCATTTATATTAAAACTAGACCCAAAATCATAGTACCAGAGATGATCAAAGTTTAATAAGTGTTATTGATTTTTAAGATATTTGAATTTTTAATAGCATTAATTCTGATGTCTGCAATTTGTCATTTACTCTCGTTCTTGCACATCAAGTCGGAATTCTTTCTATTTTTCATGTCTTCTGTTTTCATCTAATTAGCAGCTAATTTTGAGGTTATTGTTATTGAGGTTACGTCGTTATGGGGTAGGTGGCTCAGTGGCATCGAGTCGATCTGTGGATCTTGAGATCCCTGGTTCGATCACCAAATTAAATCTACTCCTGTGGCTTCCCCTCCATTAGCATCTTTGGTGGCCGTCATTTAACGGCTGGTAATCGCACTTCACGCAAAGAAATATATCACTTATCGAGCTATGCTACGACAGTAATGGGTAAAAGGCGTGATGATATATTTATTTATTTTATTTAGTTATATGCAAAATTAAAAACTATATTTTAAATACATATCTAATATAAACTCGTAATTTCTTTCTTGACTAATAAATATGTTCTTAATTATACGCGAGACCCACTGTTTAAGGTCCACATTTCCTTAAAAGTCGGACGTCACGAAATGTTTAAAAAATCATTACGGCTTAATGAACAACAATTAAGATTTTCTAAAGCTGTACATTGTTTTCTATTTAGATGTAGTTTCAGATATTTTTTTAACAGTGAATGATCTTTTTAAACCTTATTTTCTTTAATTTATTGTTAACTTCAAGCTCTTTTTTATTCATTGGACAAACTTTGCAAATTACGATACAGGAATTTAAAAGTTGAAATAGATATGCCGCAAACATATTTAACTTTATTAGTGTGCTATGATGCGAATAAAGTTGATAAGCACTGCTATAAAAGACGAATTCAACTTTGATTTAGGTATATACATATACAGGCTGTTTCACAACTTTGAGCAAAAAATTAAAGGGTGTATGCTGTACGACGTGCTGATCATGCAACAAAAAGAATTGTTTTTAAATCGCAAAACTATTTTCCATGTTTCCCAGTCCAAAATTTTTCGTTGCCACTGCCACTGGGTGGATGATTATGTTAAAGTTATTAATTAAATAAAATTCTATTATAAATAACTGCTAATAATTGAATTGTGTAATTATTCTTTCGTAGTTGATACCTACTTCATTGTTTGTGTTTAATAGGAAAGCGAATCCAGTGCAGTACTACAAAAAATGTTTTACGTTAACAACCCTTAATTTTTCGAATTTAAAAAAAAATCTTTTTGTTTCATGATCAGCACGTCGTACAGAATATACCCTTTAATTTTTTGCTCTAAGTTGTGAAACATCCTGTATATGTATGTCGATTATACGATCGCTCATTTTGTTTTATTTGTTTCGCATACTCCTTCTACAATTTTTAATTGATTTCAACCAATTTTCTACAAGTCTAGTTCAATCTCTCGATCACCAAGACGAGAAGATTAATTACAGAACGAATCTAATGAATAAATGTGGAGTAAATGTTTCAACGGTTCGTGCTAGCATAGTGTTATCCAATATAAATATAGCGGCCATCCTAAACTAATTTCCTGATCCTAACATCTCAGAACTAATAATTAAATAAGCATACATGTTCATAGGATAATATTAAGATTTATCAATACAGACCTAAGTTATTACAATCGGGTTTCTTAAATGTTTACTTACAGGTTTCCAAGACAGTTACTGACCGGTATTGGAAAGCTGTGAACAAATATAAATTAAACATTCCTCTGTGGTAATATAACAACCATCTAAACATACCGGGTGGAACATCATACCTGTGTACATAGGCGATTAACATGAAAAAAACAGTTTTTCTGTGCGCATTGCTCCCCAAATTATTTTAGCCAAAAATGCTTCAAATAAATGTTGTAGAGCATAAAATTCTGCATCTAAATCAATAAACAGAATTACATTTACATGCGTTATAACGACAGAAATTAAATAAAAAAATATTAAATTTACGTTGAAAATATCAAATAGCCATGGAAGTGAAACAAAAATAGATAGATGCTTGACGTTTGACAGATCTCCTGATTTAACACCTAGCGATTTTTTTTATGGGGTCATCTTAAATGTAAAATTTATAAGCAACGCCACCCAAATATTAATTCTTTGGGAGAAGCTATCGTGGATAACTGCGTCTTAATCACAAATAGGCAGCTCGCTAATGTACGACATTCCTTCTACAATAGATTTGGTTATTGCTTGGCGGAAAATGGAGGTTTATTTGAATATTTATTGTAATAATAAATTGTAGTGATTATTTTATTGAGAGAATTATTGTTTGATATTTGAATTATAATAGATAGGTTATAATTTTTACATGACCAACCCTATAAGAAATAAACGTTTCATTGAAATGTACAATTGTTTATTTATTATTAAATTGTAATCATAGGTATGGAGTTTTTTGTATGAATTTTATTGAATGATTAATTTGTCGGGGGTAAAATATCAAATAGACAGAAAAACGTCAAGCATTTATCTATTTTTGTTTCACTTCCATGGCTATTTGATATGTTGAACGTAATTTTTAATATTTTTTTATTTAATTTCTGTCGTTACAACGCATGTAAATGTAATTCTGTTTATTGATTTAGATGCAGAATTTTATGCTCTACAACATTTATTTGAAGCATTTTTCGCTAAAATAATTTGGGGAGCAATGCGCACGGAAAAACTGTTTTTTCATGTTAATCGCCTATGTACACAGCGTCACATAAATAAATATAAATAAATAAATATATTTTTTAATATTTCTAAGTTTCAATTTTGTTATGGCGTCAATCGTGTAAAAAACTTAATAATCATTACAGTCAGTAAGTGTCTTACAGGTATTGGATATGTCATATGACATGACTGAAAGTACAGTAATGATGATAAATTTTTTCTGTCATAAATTTAACTTTAAAGGTATTGGATAGTTTAGAAATCTCGACTTTGTCTCGATGTTCAAAATCATCTTCAACTGGTAGGAAGTACTTATTTATTTATCTGTGCGACTCTATAGAACAGAAACTTATTCCAATTACAGTACAGGGTCCGGACACAATAAGACGCAGTGTGGTAGTTCATATATTTTTTACTCGGGATCATCCTATTCAAATGCCGTAACGCTATCCACACCACCCTACTGCCGAACAGTAATTATTGTCTTTAATAATATAACTATAGTATAACAAATCAAGTAATAAATTTGCAAGCTATTATTTCAAATAAAACTTATGTGTAGTAATGATGACTAATAAATTTCGTAATTTGATCCTTAAAACAAGAAGCACTTTTACTGAAAAGTTTTAATTTATTACAAAAGTTTTTACGTGTGAAGCACTTACGGAAACTTTTTGTTAAAATTAAAAAATTGTGTTTATCCTCAATATAGTAAGTTTTTATTTTATATTCGATAGAACTCTGGTGTGGTTAACGTTACAGCATTCGAATCTGAAGATTTTGAGTTCGAATCACATTTTTAGTGGCATTTATAATTATGTTGCTAATGAAATAAAGTAAACAATACTAATAAAATTATAGCTATTTATGAAACTAGTAAGGAAATGAAAGTTATTACCTTACGCATGTGAAATTTGCAGAACGAGGCGTAGCCGAGCTATATAAACACATAAGTAAGGTAATAACCGAGTTTTCTTACGTGTTGCATACAATATTTTTTCTACTTTCGTTCTAATAAATACGAAAGAGCGTTTTTGAAATTATGAAATTTTGACATAATTATGACAGTTATAAATTCAAAAAATAAAAGAATAACACATCAGAATTCGTCTACCAAGATATCTTAATTTTTTTGTGTTACCTTATTATTTCACTAGTCAAATAATGCAGTCCATTACCTAACTCAAATAAGTGAAATAAAACGTCTATTTCCTGACGGAAGTAGAAAAAAGGTATTATGTAATTTTCATTAACAAGTGAATATTTTGGTCAAGGAAAAAACAAAAATGAGGATATCATTTTTTAAATTTCACATCAGAATAAACTGCAAACAACTCATTGCTACAAAAATTGTTGAAAATTATCTTCTGCTGTAGCTATACAAAATACAGCACGTGTATCAAACACACACCAGTGACACTAAAAATGTTCGCTAGGAATGAATTACCCAAATTTTTGCGAATTTCAAAAAAATTCTTTTCTCTACGATTGCTATGAAAAGTTGACAATTATGCTCTCATTTGTCATCGTAAAGTTGACGTTTTCTCTGGAACAATCGAAAAATATCTTTTTTGCGCGTCTCCAATGGCAACGCGCGAAAAAGACGTTAAATGTGCGCGTTTCCAATGGCAACACGCAAAAAAGATTAAAAGTGAGCGTTTATTTCAATAGTTATCAGGGATACAAACAAAACAGAAACTTGTCATATTGACAATTAACAGAACGAATTTATTTTCAGTACATATATGTTTTTTAATAATTTTAAGATGCAATCGTAGAAAAAATTATGTGTGTATCACTAGCGTAAAGTATCTTTGTTCCTCTTACACTATTGCCGTGTTCGAGTAACAAAGAATCACTTTACGCTCTTAATACTCAAATAACTATTTGGTCTATAATCAGTATATCAAATTTTATAAGTCATTATAGTTTCGTGCAGAGGTATAGAAACAACCTGTGTAGTAAATAGTAGGTGAATTAATAGTATGTATTTTGCGATAATTGTAGTAATAATAGTGGAACTATGAATCTTGTGCTATTATTCATAAACCTTGTACTATTGTTACAATAATGCTGCTAAAAGTGAGGTAAGAATTGCGTTTATTAATTAATAACTAAAAGGTCTCGCGTTCATATTTCGCTCACTTCAACTTATAGTAAAAAGTTTGATTGTATCTGAATTGAAACCGCCATAAGCTGTACTGTAATACAGATTAAGCTCCTGTTATGCATGGTAGCAAACAAATTGCAGTGTTATATGTTTAATTTTACTCAAATAAATTAATTTCCAAATAAAACAAATATTTATTTTGCAATTAACAGTCAAAATGTATAGAACACAAAATAATATTTGTCTGGTCATATCATTCAATATGTATATATAATTAGAACAAAAACAGATGTATAAAATAAATACCACCCACTTCAAATATTGATAACAGTTCATATAATTTGAATAATTCCTATTATATCTTTTCTGTTATCTATCAGATGAGTTATCTGTCATTTTATTATTCTTCCTTTTAAAAACTTTTCTTTATGTCCATTATAATATAATTTTTGTAGCTATACTGGGCGTTAAAATAATAGAAGGCAGCATTTAGGGATTGTATCAATCATATCAAGATAAGAAAAAATTCAGAATATACCTATGTCTGAAAACAAACCATTTTCGATTTAAAAACACTTTTGTTGATTTTTGCGCAAATTTTGATTAATGTTTAAGTTTAAAATATGCTACAATTTCTTTACAATATCCATATCTGTACATTAATTGTATAAGGGCTAATTTTGAGTTTGTGTAATCGTAAATTATTACAACAAATATACTATTATTTAAGGCAAAATTAATTCCAATTTATTAATTACGGTCACAATAAATTATGCCCGGACATGTTTAAATATTGAAAAAAAATGTCTTGTGTAGAAGCAGTTCCCCATCGAAAATTTGCCACTTCGATAAATGTTTTTTCTACGATTGCTATGAAAAGTTGACAATTTCGCTCTCATTTATCAGCGTAAAGTTGACGTTTTCTGTGGAACAATCGAAAAATATCTTTTTTGCGCGTCTCCAATGGCAACGCGCGAAAAAGACGTTAAATGCGCGCTTATTTCAATAGTTACCAGGGATACAAACAAAACAGAAACTTGTCATATTGACAGTTGACAGAATGAATTTACTTTCATTACGTATACGTTTTTAAATAATTTTAAGATACAATCGTAGATAAAATTATGTGTGTATCACGAGCGTAAAGTGTCTTTGTTTCTCTTGCACTATTACAGCTCTCGCCTTCGGCTCGCGCTCTGCATTGACCGTGCTCGAGTAACAAAGAATCAGTTTACGCCCTTAATACACAAATAACTATTTTAATTGACCTTTCTGAAAATAGCATTTATTAAAATATATATAAAATTATCACTTATTAGTTTCACTAGTATAAAAAATCAAATAGCTTTCATTTCATTAGTTCACTTTCAAACAAATTCATGATTATATTGATTCTCTTATATACGTTGTATATTTTTGCGTTAATGTTTTTCTACATTCTGTACCTGTCACATAATGTGAATGTTTAATAAAGAATATATGAAAAATTAATCATAAAATGATCTGTCCAACTACAACTACCCCCAGACATAAATTCAATTTGCATATTTGAGTCGTATATTGATGAATTCAAGCACGAGTTGATCCTGTGACTGTGTTCCTATGTCCTCGGGTCGTCCATAGTTGAATTTCATCGGCGTTGCGCGCCCTTCTGTCAACTGTTGCATTACAGAACTCTAGGAGGAGAACTTCGCCGTACCAAACACCATAAATGCTATAGTATTGGTGTTCGGTGCTTAAGTTAGGGAACTAAAACTAATTTTGTCAGAGTGTCGCCCCTAATATCCTGGATCAACTGAAATTTTACTGTCTTAAGTAACTAGATTAATGGTGGAAGTCTCCGTAAATCTATAAGTTTTATAGATCTGTAAATCTGTAAATGATGAACAATATCGAAACGAAATTTTTGACTTTATGAAATACTTTCTACTTAAAAACAAATATTGATGCGATTTTATTCATTATTTACATATGTGCAAATCTATACAGGCGCGGTGGCCGAGCGTGTTAAGGTACATCTCTTAACATACTGTGACGTCACCCGAGCCAAGGTTCGTCAGTGCGAATCCGCCTGTCGACAATGTGTGATTTGTCGTAAAATATAAAATACAGCTACATGTATTTATCACACTCGGGCGCTATAAATCACTTATACTCCTTAAATAATGTAGCATTTGACTACGAAAACCGGTAGTACGGCAGTGTAAAAACTGCGGCTCGGTGTGTCCGGTAGGCCCAGGCCCGATTTGGGCTGTAGCGCCACAGATGATGATGATGATGACAAATCTATAAACTCATGGATTTATCACAAAACTCCACCATAAATTCTGAATAACAACCGTCTTATTCCTGTATCTACAGGGTGTTAAAAAAAAGGTGAAAAATGTGTAAGGTATATTCATTTCGATGTGCTAATTCACAATAAAAAATATTTTTTCAAAATTCGCAAAATTATGGACATGCTTCTAGAAGAGTACATTTCTAGTGCCACTGGTCGACACGTAATTTTCGGAATAGATGGCGCTCTAATCACAAGGGGACTCACCGAAAAAAAGTCACCCCAAAAAACAATAAAGGAATAAAATAACGTTTATTTTATAAAATCGTTTTTCAAATTTATTTCAAGCATTTAGTCGGTGAAAGGCTTGTGGCTACTTGTGATTATGTTGATTTTTTTATTTGATTCAATGTTTATTTCTTGTGATATTAGATCGTTTTTCACTTTTCTTTCAGAAACATGTTAAAACCAGCCATTTATTCCGAATTGGAAAAAAGTTTTAGATAAAATTTACTTATTTTTTCTCGCAGAATACGAATCTGCAATAAAAAATGGGGGTTCCCATGTAAGGTTTCAAAGTTGCCCCCGCCTCACCCCCTGGGGGTGTGAGTTGGGGTTTGTGTTTGGTGTGCTTAGATAGGTTTTTCCAAAATATGAAACACGTGTTTTTTTGTTTCTTGATTCGATGTGTATTTCTCGAGATATTTCACCGTCCCGGAACTTATCACCCTGTATAACATTTGTTTGTTAAATAATTAATAAGAAAAGAATAGATTATTATAAAAATGTACTATTTATAAAAACGCTCTACACAATTTTTAACTTTCAACTTCCAATTCAAATATAATTTAGGTTTTTTTTACAGAAGTCATTAGTATGAATTTAATTATGTAACTGGTATAAATCTTGTGAAACTTAAATTAACCTGTTGCCATAAAAAGTTAATAACTTTCAAATAAAAATATCTTTTTCCCTTGTAAACATTATTTCTTGATTTTTCGGCATCATTAACATTTTAAACGACCCACAATTAATTATGAAAAAATAAGCAATCAACCCTTGAATGCACAGAAAGCGTTTAATTTTAGCGCTGAATAAGAAGATATTATATTTGCATAATGACTACGACATTATGAGCAAAACTTGTGCATAGGAAACCACAACTTCAAACTTTAAATAATTGGCAGCAACTATGAAACAAGTTAATTAGAAATTTGCAATTATCTATCAAAATTACCTTCAAATAATTTGAACACGATTGAAACTCGTACTTACTAACAACTCATATTAGTATTAATAAATTAACAGTCTATTGTCAAAGTTGAAGTTTCCCAGCCGTACATGACTGGAATGTGTAACGCGAGATATTACTCACATTGTGTTATATCAATTGGAAAATAGTCGGAAATTGGACAAGGAGTAATATACTCCCTTCAATACTCTAACGTTTCGATAATAATATTACTAAAGCCCGGATTTTTAGGCAATTGCCTAGATTCAAATTTTAAAATACTTCAGGCAATTTAGTTTTTCTATACATAGGTAATATGTTTACGTGTAATGTAAGGTTTTTTTTTCGTGCCTCAGAGCCTATTTTTTCTACATTTTGGTTATTGTGCCTATTTTACCTTATACAGCCTATTTTGCCTATTTTTGTTGCCTATTCTAACTTTGATTGAGCAGACAAGGTGTATCATCTACTTCGTTGATTAATTCAGCACTCGACAAAGTGTTTCAACCTAACCTATAATATTTAAAGTACTTACTTTAATCAAGTTTTTGTGTGTGAATTTAAAATGCCGAAAGAAAAAACGTTTTTTAGTCAAAATTTTACGTGGCAATTCAATTGTCTTTGCCATTAATCAATGGAGCTGAGGTAACTTTAGACGATATGGCTAAATATAAGAATGCTCCTGTCATATTTTGTGATTTCGAACGAAGTTTTCAACTTACAAGCAGGTTCTGACAGACCGAAGACAGTCCCTTTCCGAAAATTTCATAGAGCAATTGCTCGTAATATTTTGTGAATTAAAGTATACTACATAATTTTAATTTGCATAATAGTTAATAAAATGAAAACCCTACATTATTATTTTTCAGATTGCGTAAATTTTTGTTTAAAATTATTTTTTTTCTAACGAAGAGTAGATACGAGTACCAATATTAGAAAAAGTGTTCGTTTATTTTGTTTAAACAAATTATTTACATTTAGGCTGCCTAAAATCCCGCTTATTTTAGAGTAATTACCGGCCTGTATGCCTGCTTATTTGGGTGTTTTTAAGAGCCTAAATATCCGGGCTTTAAATATTACTATTCTCAGAGGAACTATAAAGAAATCACAAGTACGTAATAAATTAACTGTAATAGGATATATGTCTCAAAATAAAAATACCTAGTTTATAACAAATTAAGTAAACAAACATTGTAAACAATTGTTTGCAATGTTTTTTATGCTTGTTATATTTATGATACTGTTTTTCATTTGTACTTCTACCTGATGGTATGTATTTATTTTAATTTGTTATAAACTATGTATTTTTTATTTTAAGACATGTATCCTGTTACATACAACATACAATAATAGCATTGTTTAGTATTTTTTGAGTTTGACAGTTTGTGTTCTTTTAATTGTTACTTTGGTTTCATTAGGATTAAAATAATGGAAAGTTTTAGTACAAATGAAAAAGTTCAGTGTATAAGATGGTATTTTGGTGGAAATTCGATTGCTCAAGTGAGGGATTTATTCAGCAATTTTTTACTAAACAATACTATAATTTGTTTTATTTTTCATGGCACTCTGTAAACAGCTTAAAGATGGAAATTTTAATTTAACTGTATCTCGTGACAATAAATAAGGGTTCCTTGGACGCAGTTTTTAATTCTGAACAATTTTTGTATTTAAACTTTTGCTCTAAAATTAATAGGGAAAAATTTATGGCGTAATGAACATTTTACCATTGAATTTCCTATATAACAAAAAAAAAGTAGACACCCGGTATATGTATTACAATACAAGAACAGTAGGTAGGACGAAAGTTGGAAAGTTGGAAAAATAAGACAAGCAGGGACGAGTTTTTTTTTATTCTGAGTTTTTTTTAAATGACTTATGGATCAAATGTTTTTTTGTACGATTGCTATGAAAAGTTGACAATTTCGCTCTCATTTGTCATCGTAAAGTAGACAAGGGATTTGACAACTGATAACCGCACTTCACGTGAAGAATTATATCACTGAGATTTTCTCATACTTGTAGTAATTAGAAAACTAGTTGTTCACGCCTTATGAAACGTGTATATTATACAATGTTTTTTCTAAATTTTTTCTTTTGTCAATGTATATTTAAAAGTATGTTATTTAATTTTCTAATTTAAAATCATAATTAGGAATATTTTACATATTTATTTGATTGCTGGTAACAGTGATTGACATTCATAACCTTTACAAGCAGTGACGTTTCATTATTTATAGCAAACAATATAACATGTTTAAAATTGCCAACCTAATAGAAATCAAGTTTGAGTTCTTTACTGAAGTACTTTATGACACCCAAATCGATTTAATTAAGTATACATTAAAAAACCAAAGAAGAGAAATATGCCAATTAGTAACATACGCGTTTCCAACCAACAAAACAGTTGAGAAGTGAGTTATTATTTACTTCCGGCTAGCTAATTGTCACTTTCCAGCCGCTAAAGTAACCTTCGTTTGATTTTTCATGTAGCAAACTTTCATTTGCTTTTTTTTCGACACGTTCTCCCAATTTTGGTGGAGTACACTCTAATTACTATTAGACATTATATTTGCAAGAATAATAATAATATATAAATTTAATAAATATTACAGAATCAAAAATTCTTATTCTTTGCTTTATTTGACTTTATTAGAACAATTAAATTTTATTATATGTATATATATATAAATGATTAACTACCCCTGTGGTTCCCCCTGCACAAAAATCTATGGAGGGGGGGGCGTGATCATTTACCGAGATCTGCTACTTATTTACGCACTAGGATGCAAAAAGTGAGCTAAATACGAGTTGTCATGGTAATGTAAATGATGAAAAATTCAAGTAATTCGCGTATTGATATTAGTGAAAAAGTAGTAATTTTTGTATTAAGTGCGCAAAATGAGTGTTTTTTTGTTGCGCGTGAGAATGTTACTTTTAGTCGAGACCGCAGGTCGAGACAATAAAAGTCATTCGAACGCGCCAAAAAACAAGAATTTTACCCACCAAATACAAACATTTTTTCTATAACTGTAAATAAAGAATAATACAATAATTATTGATTTATTTAAATAAATTGAAGGAAAACAATAACAATAATATTAATTTGATTCTATTGATGTGTTGTAACTAATGACACCTAACAACAAATAATTTGGGACCTTGCGCGAGATACTCATTTTGCGCACTAGAATATGAAACAGTGCGCAAAATACTCATTTTGCACACTAGGGTGCAAAATAATGCGCAAAATACGCGTATTGATATTAGTGAAAAAAATGAACATTTTTTGACAGTTGTTGAAAAAACCCTTTTGACAGTTGTATTTGCTATTTTTAATGAAAATTAAAAAATTAATTTAGTAAGTACTTGTGCTTGTTCAGACTTTGCCTGAAAGTTACCTCCTAATTAGACGGGCTATTTCACAACTGGATTTGACAGCTTGATATTATCATAATAATAATAATAATATTTATATTGCTTCATATGTGAACTTTAACTTTATTTATTTCATTTATTATTAACTTAAGCAATAATACTGGTAATGAACTATTTTATTACGCTCATTAATGCTTTCAGTTAGTTTGATTTCAAAATGGCGTTTTATTTGAATTGAAATACGTATGCAGTATACAACATAATAAAATACAAATGCAAATTTGAAGCACTGCACAAAATTCATAATTATAATAACTTAGAAATTAATAAATGAGTACATTATTTTAAGTTAATACTGTACAAATCAGTAGCGTAGCTATGGGCAGAGGTTAAGGGTACAACCTCTCCCACCCGAAATATCCGGAAAGTTTCCAAAATTCTTTCAGTAAAGAACAGCAATGTTTGTCGTCTTCATGAAGTCAGATATCAGAAATGATATTCAATCTAATGTTATATTGGAGCTACTCTGCTTGTAATCGTAGCGAGTGTGGAACATAATTTTTCAACTTTGAAATGTATTAAGCAATACTTGCATAACTCAATAGGAGAAAATCGTCTGGCCGGACTTGCGCTATTGAGTATTCATAGACATATAATGGTGGGTACTGAACAAGTCATATGTTTTTGCGCAGAAGAAAAGACAAATCTTATTATAATTGTTATGTTATATGTCGTTGCGAATCTAGTCGATGTTATCGTAATTATTGCAAATATTTAGTCGAAATTCGTTTTTATAAGATTGAAATTATTTGAAATACAATGTAGGAAGTTATTAGATTGTCACCTTATTTTTCAAAGAAATAAAGAAACGTGAATTCAACATTAGCCGATTATTTTTCAACCCCCAGCAACTTTTTCCGGTACTAGAACCCTCCTTCCCTCCGGAAAGTAAGATCCAGCTACGCTACTGATACAAATAATTCACAGTTTACAAAATTAATATATTGTTTTGTTCTAAACGTATTATTACGCTACTATTTTTATTATATCATATAAAATTCTAGTAGATAATTAAATTATAATTACATACATTATTATTTGAACTTGTTATCTAGATTCTGCCGCCACGCACGGAATCGACACACAAAACTAAACATTAATTTATATTTACTAATTTATTAGTGCTCGTACAGTTAGTTCCTTAATTAAAAAAAAACGTTTCAGTTTTGAAATATATTTAATGAAAAAATATATTCTGTAATAAAGTGAAACAAAAAGTGAAATTATTTATAACTGTTAAAAATTATATAAATTATCTAACAGGTAACAATAAATATATTATATTTTCTTGATAAAATACAAAAGTTTCTGAAGAAATCTCATTTCTAAATAAGTTTTTGCACAATAAAAAATTCAAGATTACTTTCATAAATCAAATTCAAAATGTTTTTTTTGATTTTTATCACACTTTTCATTACTGTAACTTTTCTTTTTTTCAAATTTACCTCATTTGTTTTCAACGCTAATAATGATTAACTCGTTGTTTTATGTAAATTTTATTAAATAAATATTTTTATAGTTAACCAAATCAAATAATAAAGTATTTGAACCTGACACTTATAAACTCCGATCATATGCATTAAACTAACTACGCTACAGTCGACAGTGATTCAAATTTGATTTTATTCCACTTTTTATCTCTATTTTTTGTATGTGTCAGGTCAGTCTCCATCCCTGTACTAATAATAATAATAATATAATTTGATTTGATTTACATGAATTATTTTCTTCAAAAAAATACATATTTTATAGTAATTACAAATAAATTTAATTAATAATTGAAATATAAATATTAGTGCCTCAGGTTTTATTCATAATTTAGTTTCAATTGATACAGTATATTAACATAAATATTCAAAATAGTTATAATTCATACAAATATAAAACAGCAATATAAAGTATTTGACAGAATAAATTTTAAAGTAAAATATTTATGAAATAATAACGAAAAATATTTTGAAATTAAGAAAAATAAATGTTCTCAAATTGGTTTGAAAAAAGTACGTCGTATTTTAGAACTGATTGTATATTTTATAACTTAATATTCGTCAGGGAAAGAATTTATTGAACTCGATTTTACTTTATAAAGAAAATAAATTATTATGATAAATATGTTGGATTAGTTATTATAAGTGAATTTTTGATATCATAAATAATTGATATTAAAAATATGAATCACTTAAGTACAAGTAAAAATATGAAATTTATTATTATATAAATTATTAAAATAATAATGCACAAATGTTAACAAATTATAATATTTTATAATCCTAAACTCTGATATTTCAATCTTTCAACAAAATTTCTAATAAACTTTTGTCAAATAAACAAAATATATCGCATTAATATATATTTAAAATTATAAAAAATTATTAACTGTTTTTTTTGATACTTTATTATTTGTTTGTCAATTTATAAAAATATTATTTCATTTATGTTTAAAAAACTTAATATAAAAAATATACACTTAAATTTTAATGCGTTAAAAAAGGTTCTGTAGAAATGTTGTATTCTTTTAAATAATAAATTATGCAAATGCACAAATTTCAATATTAATAAGTAATAATATTATAGTAATATTTAATATGTTTCAAAAGTACTATTTGCTGAATTAAAATTAATTCGCTGTCGAAACAATTATCGTAACTATTAAAAACATTTGAAAATCTCAATAACAAGTCGTGCCAAGTAAAATAAAATCTCACTTACCACTTGTAGTTACTTGAAACAAAATCTTCAACAAAGTTGTCCACCAGTACAGCACCTCTAAGTTGCGTGTAGCCTACACAGAGCCTGATTGCTTGGTACCCGCGCTACAGTTCCGTGCGTTGTGTTGCCGGCATTCGCGCGACTGTTCGAGAGTTGCGGATCTAGTGTGCGCCGTCAGCCACGCAGCCACGTTTTGTAGTTGCAGGACGTACGCGGCGGGTTGCTCACCGCCTTCCCCCGCCTCTATGAAGGGGTGATGGCGCTCTCAGGAGACTGGTGGACACCTCCGCGAATTTGTGTGCCAACGCACATGGTTCAGTGGAGGGGGGACTTCTTTTCGATGTTCGATTGTTTGAACGATGGCGAACTAGAGTGATTGAGTTTACTAAAGAATTAGGGAAGTTTGGAAGTTAAAGGTTAATTTGTGACTGTAAGGTCTTAATTGTCCGGAATCTAATTTTGTACTGTGGACAGTGCTTGTACATTATTTATTTATTGTTGGGTAACACACGAAACTCTTTCAACATATTAAAATAAATTCTTGATGTATTTTTCTTGTATAAATCACACAATTGGGATTGTGTTTCTGGTATTGTATTTAAAACTTCATAAAACTTAAATAAGAATTAATTGTCCTGCGAGATGTACGCGCGAGTTGGAGCCTGACTCACGACCATCAGGTCGTGGGTTCGAGTCCCACCCGTGACGGCCATTTACAAAGGATATATTCGGCATATAACCTTAGTAGTTAGTCCGATATATGTGTATATATATATATATATATATATATATATATATATATATTTATTCTAGTAATTTTAACAATATTTATTGTTAAATGGTGAATAAATAAAATTTTCAAAATATTTTTAAAGATGCCTGGACTAAAATTTCCATTTTCCTGATTTGTGTATGTATATTATTACTTCCTTGTACAAAGTAAATGAAGTATTGTTATCGCGAAAATTTTCGGTTCTCAGATTTCAGTGGAAATACGCATTTTGGCCCTCCCTGAGTCCATTTTGACTAATTTCGTCGTGACGTCTGTACGTACGTACGTATGTATCTCGCATAACTCAAAAATGGTAAGCCGTAGAAAATTGAAATTTTATATTTAGGACTGTTATAACATCTAGTTGTGCACCTCCCTTTTTGGTCATTATATAACTTCCGGAAGTGGTACTTTACTTGAAGCCTATAATAGATTTTCATGAAAAACTATATTCAAATATAATTTAAAACTTTCCAAATTTGGTATATAAGACTACTATATCAATGGAAATAATATAATAGATTTTGGTTAAAATACACTAACCGGAAGTGACACATTACATGAAGCTGCTAACAGTTTTCCTTGAAAAAAATGGTATTATTTTCATTTTAGAAATAAATGCTTCAAATAAAAGTTTTAGAGAATTAAATTCTGCGTCTAGCACATTAAGAATTTTTAAATTAGCCTTTTGCATAAGCGAGATATCTAAATTTAAATAGTATATATTTTGTGTTTTTACTTCCTTGTACGAAGTAAAGGAAGTATTGTTATCGCGAAAATTTTCGGTTCTCAGATTTCAGTGGAAATACGCATTTTGGCCCTCCCTGAGTCCATTTTGACTAATTTCGTCGTGACGTCTGTACGTACGTATGTATCTCGCATAACTCAAAAACGGTAAGCCGTAGAAAATTGAAATTTTATATTTAGGACTGTTATAACATCTAGTTGTGCACCTCCCTTTTTGGTCATTATATAACTTCCGGAAGTGGTACTTTACTTGAAGCCTATAATAGATTTTCATGAAAAACTATATTCAAATATAATTTAAAACTTTCCAAATTTAGTATATAAGACTACTATATCAATGGAAATAATATAATAGATTTTGGTTAAAATACACTAACCGGAAGTGACACATTACATGAAGCTGCTAACAGTTTTCTTTGAAAAAAATGGTATTATTTTAATTTTAGAAATAAATGCTTCAAATAAAAGTTTTAGAGAATTAAATTCTGCGTCTAGCACATTAAGAGTTTTTAAATTAGCCTTTTGCATAAGCGAGATATCTAAATTTAAATAGTATATATTTTGTGTTTTTTTTAAAATTAAGTTTGCTATGGATTAGAACAAAAAATAAAAAATAAAAGATTTTATGTCAAATATGTGCATTTAAAAAAATATCTATAGTTTAATACGCGTACAAGGAAGTCATGTGGTGTCCACATCAGATTTTTTTACTTCCTTGTACGAAGTAAAGGAAGTATTGTTATCGCGAAAATTTTCGGTTCTCAGATTTCAGTGGAAATACGCATTTTGGCCCTCCCTGAGTCCATTTTGACTAATTTCGTCGTGACGTCTGTACGTACGTACGTACGTACGTATGTATCTCGCATAACTCAAAAACGGTAAGCCGTAGAAAATTGAAATTTTATATTTAGGACTGTTATAACATCTAGTTGTGCACCTCCCTTTTTGGTAATTATATAACTTCCGGAAGTGGTACTTTACTTGAAGCCTATAATAGATTTTCATGAAAAACTATATTCATATATAATTTAAAACTTTCCAAATTTGGTATATAAGACTACTATATCAATGGAAATAATATAATAGATTTTGGTTAAAATACACTAACCGGAAGTGACACATTACATGAAGCTGCTAACAGTTTTCCTTGAAAAAAATGGTATTATTTTAATTTTAGAAATAAATGCTTCAAATAAAAGTTTTAGAGAATTAAATTCTGCGTCTAGCACATTAAGAATTTTTAAATTAGCCTTTTGCATAAGCGAGATATCTAAATTTAAATAGTATATATTTTGTGTTTTTTTTTTAATTAAGTTTGCTATGGATTAGAACAAAAAATAAAAAATAAAAGATTTTATGTCAAATATGTGCAATTAAAAAAATATCGATAGTTTAATACGCGTACAAGGAAGTCATGTGGTGTCCACATCAGATTTTTTTAAATTAAGTTTGCTATGGATTAGAACAAAAAATAAAAAATAATAGATTTTATGTCAAATATGTGCAATTAAAAAAATATCTATAGTTTAATACGCGTACAAGGAAGTCATGTGGTGTCCACATCAGATTTTTTAATAACAATTTTACCGTTTATATATTACTTTATGAATTTAATTTGCAATAAATATTTGTAAACAAAGCGTAATAAAGAGAAAATATTATTTTTACCTTGAAATATCTCTTTTGCTCTCTTTATTTACGATGTTACAATGAGAGAATAATTTTATAATGTATATCTTTCATAATAAAATGAAAATCAAATGTACTTGTATATGTATCATACGTATGTACAACGTTGCAATTGCGTAGTACTATTTTATTACTTTAGTTTCTTATTTTTGTTTTATTTGGCGGCCAGGTGAAATTCAGTTTGTTGCATTCAAATACATTTTTACAATACGTATAAAACCCTTTGGTAAGTCAATATACACTTGTAATAAGTAATAGTACAAACCCTCCTGATTTTATCGATAAAATTGTAAATAAATATATCATCACGCCTTTTACCCATTACTGGATGTGGCATTCTGTCTAAACAGATCTCGGTAAATGATTTATTTTTTCGCGTGAAGTGCGGTTATCAGCAGTCAAATCACGGCTCTCAAAGATATTAGTGCAGAGGGAGCCACAGGGGTAGATTTAAATGAGTGAAAATTGTATTTTGCACAAATTATATTTGCTAGCAACAAGCATGAGGACGAGGAATTTTACCTGTTGTCATTGAGTGATTTTTCTATCAGCAAAAAAATTAAAACTTGAAAAATAAATGTATCTATGGAAAATCTGAGAGGTCGCATGTTGTTGGATAAGATAATTTCTCGAGATAAATAATATTAAATAATTGTTTGTCAAATTAACAGCATACATATTATCGCCATACACTGATTTTAACATTTCATTGGCTTCTTTGGCATTTTTTGCAACTTCAAACAAAACTTATGACCGTTTTCACAACTACAGCTTAACATTTAAGCCTCGGTTTCAAGTGACTTACAGTCTTTTAAGCAGGGTTCGAAGATATATATCGATCGATATATATCATGATATTTATTTTGATATATATATCGTTATATTTTTGCAATGATATATATCCATTATATAAAAATATCAAATAGTTTTTGTGATATAGCCTCCGGAAAAGTGAAATTTTTCGTATTTTTCAGTTTTTCTACTTTTCCGAGGCTATATCTCAAAAACTAAATGTGATATGAAAACGCGCTCAACGGCATTAATTTTCTCGTGCTTCAGTTAACTTATAAACATAGTTTCAGCGATTTTTATTTTTTTTCAATTTTCCGCCAAAAAAATCGCAAAAAGCGGTTTTTTAACATTTTCTCGAAAACCAGAAGTCATATGCATTTGAAGATAGTACCACTGGATTCAGTGGGTCAAAATACATATGTATGTAAATTTTCGTTTTAATAATCCTACGATTAAGGATTTTTGGTAAAATTGAATTAAAATCTGAAAAAACCAAAGGGGTACCCCTTAGGAAATAATTAAAAATATTAAATTGCATAAAATTGTATGAAAATTTGCTTATAAGTCAATTCGGACCCAGGGAATTCAACGCCGTTGAGCGCATTTCCATATCTTGTTTAGTTTTTGAGATATAACCTCCGGAAAAGTGAAATTTTTCGAATTTATCAGTTTTTCTACTTTTCCGAGGCTATATCTCAAAAACTAAATGTGATATGAAAACGCGCTCAACGGCATTAATTTTCTCGTGCCTCAGTTAACTTATAAACATAGTTTCAGCGATTTTTATTTTTTTTCAATTTTCAGCCAAAAAAATCGCAAAAAGCGGTTTTTTAACATTTTCTCGAAAACCAGAAGTCATATGCATTTGAAGATTGCACCACTGGATTCAGTGGGTCAAAATACATATGTATGTAAATTTTCGTTTTAATAATCCTACGATTAAGGATTTTTGGTAAAATTGAATTAAAATCTGAAAAAACCAAAGGGGTACCCCTTAGGAAATAATTAAAAATATTAAATTGCATAAAATTGTATGAAAATTTGCTTATAAGTCAATTCGGACACGGGGAATTCAACGCCGTTGGGCGCATTTCCATATCTTGTTTAGTTTTTGAGATATAGCGTCCGGAGAAGTGAAATTTTTCGAATTTTTCAGTTTTTCTAAATGTGTACAAAAACGAAAATTAAAAAATAAATATCCAAAAAGTGATATTTATCTGATATATATCCTATATATCAGATATTTTGATATTTATTATAAATATCATGATATTTACGAACCCTGGTTTAAACATATATTAAAAAAGAAATTTACAATTGTATGAACGTGTAAATTTCTAAAGAAATGGATGAAATTTTTAATAACGATTTAATAGAACATGATTTTGATGAATTACATGCAATACAATTTATAGAAAATTTAAATGTAAGAAAGATATATGAAAGAAGCAATTATTTTTATAGTTTTGGTGATTCGCAGTTCTTTAGACTATTTCATTTGCAAAAAGGAAGTATTTATAATTTATTAACATTAATAGAAGATCGTCTAGAACAAACATATAATTTGTAGGTTTAACATTCTACCATCTGCCATCCGATACAAAGAAATTAATTATGTAATTTATAAAAGTATAGTTATAATGTAAAATTTACCAATAAAATATTTTCCAAACAAAACATTTAAAACCCAAATTAAAACGTGGTCGTATTTCTACATGTTTCTGCATTTAAAAACAATAAAGATGTCAAATAATAAAATATAACAAAAAGGACTGCAACTTTCATTCTAAAAAATTGCTAGATTTTGAGGGAAAAACTAATACTCGTATTTCCTTATAAGTGACAGATTTATTTATTTATGTTAAGCTGTACAACAGGAACTTAATCCCAATTACAGTACAGGGTCCGCACTCACCGAGCCGCAGTGTGTTAGTTCATATATTTTTTAGCTTGAGTGAGATTCGAACTCGGGATCTGCGGAGTCGAATTCCATATCGCTATCCACACCACCGTACTGACGGACACAAAATTAACCCTTTGCACTCCAGCACAACACAGAGTTGTGTGCCAATATTCACTTTCATTAATTGTATGATTTAACTAAGCTGCGGTTTAATGTCAAGTGTACAAACCACTAAAAATGTAAGCTTTGGTTTAGCTTAAACTAGGCTTTGTTAAACGTTCTAGTTAAACTGTAATGGTGTAAATGGACATCAATGTTAACGCGTTGTTCGAAATCCATGATGCGCAACAGACACTGTAAACACGAACTCATTCTTCCGGCTCTGAACGTCAACTGATAAGTCACAACTTGTTCTAACGTGGCACTGACTGTCTCAACAAATCAGATTATCGGATTTATTATTTCATTCGCCATATTGGTGACGGGATTTTATTAATATAAAACTATATTTATTGGTTGAATTTTCAAATGTTTTACATTATTATTAGCTGAAAACAGATCCAAGGAAATTATTAAAAAATAAGTATTCAGTTATTATTTGATTCCCACAGTCAACAAACAATTTTCATCACATTAAAATTACCAATTAACATCTTAGAGAACCGTGATTTGACAACTGGTAACCGCACTTCATGCGCATAAATATATTACTTACCGAGTTCTGCTATGGCTCATCATACATTTATTTTTTTTAAAATATATTTCTGCGTCAATCTAAATTGCAAAATAGTATTTTCTCTAAATAAAGCTAATTGAAAATAAATTCCAATATCGAGCTGGCCTGTAATTTGAATAAAAGAGAAACATTTAAATATCTCCGTGTATTTATATTTCAAAGCATTTTACTTTTTCTTATTTTCAGTTAATTTATATTTAATTTATGAAACAAATACGAATAAAAAAATGTAAATACCTCGTTCGGTGAAGAGATCGACATTTATGTATTGGAAACTGGCCTCGTTCACCCAGCACCCAGAACATCTCTTGATCCGGCCCTGACTCGATTATTAACCAAAAATTCGCGGATCTCGTGGGATTTGGAATACCACAAGGAATTGTTTCTATTTTTTTCAAAATAATTTTTATGTGTTGTCTCGTTTCGGGTTATTGGCGGGGGCGTATAGTATGCAGGTGCGCGGACACGCAAGCACCCCCAGGAAGCAAAAATGTGGGTTCAGTGTGCTTCCAGAAATCTTCATTTGCTGATATAAATAACAAACATTCTTTTTAAATACTATTCTATTTCTGCAACGAGAAGCTCGACCTACTGCTTGTGCTATCTTAGTTTCGATCTTCTTATATGCTGACGAATTTTTCACATCAGTAAATGCGCTAATTAGATCAGAAATTTGTTTAATTTGAGCTTCCAAAGCTGCGTGATCCTCTGCCAATGCAAACGGATAATCAGGGAAAACAAAACTCTTCTCCAATTTGAGCAATGCACGGAGCGATTGTCTCATGAACTCAACCGTACCGACCTCATCGACACCTCTGAGCTTTAGCTCATAAACTAACTCATCCCTGCCTAGCCTATTTATCTCCATTTAGCCTCCATCGTACGAGAACTCAATGATAACCAAATGTAACTAAAACTAAAATTAATTTAAGAACTAGTTGTAGAATACTATTCAAACCAAAAATTTAATTCCCTAACTAAGAGCCAATTTTCAAAAGCAAGCAAGGTAAAACAAAAAAAATCACAAAACCGAGCCAAACATGAAAACGACAACAACAAAATCGAGCCTCTTCTGCTCGTGGCCTCTTTTTCTCGGGCCCCACGTTGGGCGCCAAATTTGTAACGCTAATTTCTTTGTGTTACAGTTCTTGTTTGCTTTTATGATTAATTTTTAATAATAAATTTACTGCAATAATAAATATAGTTATATATGGGGTAGGTGGCTCAGTGGTATCGAGTCGGCCTGTGGATCTTGAGAACTCTGGTTCGATCCCCACAGTCGACAAACAATTTTCACCAACTTAGTGGAGGGGGAGCCACAGGGGTAGTGGCTCCCCCTCCACTAACATCTTTGGAGGCCGTGATTTGACGGCTGGTAACCGCACTTCACGCGAAAAAATATATCTCTTACCGAGATTTGCTTCGGCAGAGTACCATACTTAGTAATGGGTAAAAGGCGTGATGATATATTTATATTTATTTATTTATATATAAATATAGTTCACAAATTAGAATCAATTTTGTTTATTTTATATATAGGATGTTCAGTTTATTTTGTCGGTTAAATTAACAAACAATTTCTATTTTACAAGACTATTTTAATGAGTGGATACGAATTTTGTTATTTTAAATGGAACCATATTTTTTATTTGGATGTTCAATACAGAATTTTATTGTGAATTCAGTATTTGTACACCCTTAGATAACAATTTTTATGAGAAAAATGCATGTTTAAATTGATTTCATTATAATTAAAATAAGAGCGCCATGGGCGAACAAGTTGAATATGGATTCAGATTTTAGAGTGCTGTGACCGAAACAATAACACTATTTATTATTGTTTACAAATGTCAGTTGCTATTATTAAATTATTATTGTTGTGTGAATACTGAATAAGCTCAAATAGAAAAATGTATAAGTTTACTGAAAAATTTGATATTCGTCAATTTACAATAAAATGTGTAACAATATTTTTGGCCATGATTTGAGGGCTGATAACCGCACTTTTTACGTATAAATATATCACTCACCGAAATATGCTACGGCAGATTGCCACACCCAGTTTTGGGTAAAAAGTTTTATGACATATTTATTTATTTATTAATATATACATACATACATACTTTATTATAACATCACGCTATATCCCATTAAATGGGGTAGCACGAATCCGTCAACATTCTCATCCTGACACACGATACTCGATTCGACCACATTAACACTTCCTCCATACAAACTCTTTCTTTTCTCACAACCAAAATCCATCATCACGCAACAAACATTCATCCATTCGCTCCTGTACACCTGTTTCGTAAATCTTCACTTACGCCCACTTCTCTAACAACGAATCTATAAGAAATGAAGGCAGCATCTCCTGCGCTTGTTTAAAAATACATTTAACACAATTGCAGTTACACACTGTATAGTAAAAACTGAAAATGAAGTAAAAAAGATGAGGAAGGAAGGGAGTATCTGCCTGCGCTTGTTTTTGAAACTGAATTTCACACAATTGCAATGGACACTCTATAGTAAATACAGAAAATGAACCAAAAAATAAGAAAGGAAGGGAGATACTAAAATGTTTTTCTATTTTGCGTTCATAAGGAAATCACTACGAAACTCAGTTGCGTATCGAAAGAGCGTTCATTACGATACGCAACATTTTGTTTTAGCCGGTTGGTAGTAGCGGATGACATACTGAACCTATAAATCTGAGAACATCAAAATTTCAATATAACCTCAAAATCTAAACCATTGCATAAATGCCAATAACAGTTACCAAACACAACATTTCATATACAAATTGCCCTGAATTGACTCTGTTTAATTTCAATCTATAAAAGACGTAAAATAGAAAAAATAGTATAAATTACTCATTTTATAAGATTGTTATCGCACTTGTCGTTAAGAAAACTCACCTGCGCTTTATTTTCTAGACTCGGATACGTACGAAAAAAAAACATGTCTTATAAAACTCGTTCTTTAATATTTATTTATTTATTTATTCACTCATTTTGGGATCCTGTAAACAGTGCAAGCACTGGTACCCAGGTCCTTAATAATTACATTACAAAAAATAACAGTTTCATTTTTGTTAAATATTAAATTATTGCAGTAACTATTGCTTATTTAGTATATCACAAGAGAATATAAAATTAAGTAACATAATCATAATAACATAACTCAGGAAATTAAAACAAGAAAATAAAAAAATTTACAAACAAATGAACAAAACTTCTTATAGTAATAGACTAATACTATCACAAGTCGTCAGCTCGTTTTATATAATTTATCAATATACTATTACATTCAGGTCAACTTAATTTGCGAATTTAAAAAAATATATATATATTTTTCATTCGTATCAATATACTTCGTATCATGAATGTATCATCAAAAAGTTTAAATTTATTCCTAACTACAGTTTAAATCTTGACATCCAATATAATTTTTTTGTTATTTGTTCCTATCATCCATCTTTCTTATTTTGTTCTTATGTATTCTTTATTTCTCATGTATAATTGTTCTGTATTTAAGATCCTGTATTATATTGGATCGATTAATTTATAAATACAATATTTATTTTATTTTTATTTGATTAATTTAAATATATAAGTAAAAACATTTGAAAAATAAATGTAGTAGATAATACTGGCCGTTAATCTTAAAATTAATTATAATTTCATTTCATGTATGAGACACGGGAGAGCCTATTTTGTCACCATGAAAAGTTTTTTGTGGCAGTATTTTACCTGGGTCACTCTTGCTGCTTGTCTTTGTTTGTATACGATTTATGTTTATAAACCAAAACATTACGTCGACAAAGGACCAATATAAAATATGAAGATTAAATAAGGCTTACGTGATAAAAATATCAATTCTGTGTTTGTATTTTAAAAAGGAAGAAATTCTATTAAAAGAAAACCGTGAACAATAAAAATTAAATGCCTTTGACAGATTTTAATTTGAAAGATGATACATGCTTCTAATTTTTCGTCGTCTCAATACCTCAATTTTAAAAGATAAAACAAAGACTGTCGTCTCACATAATTTAAAAATAATTAAAAAGTTCATGTTGCTAGTATAACAAGTGCAGAAGTACGTACTATATTGCTTCTTACTTCTGTAAACATGAGCTTTGTTTTTCTATTAAAATTGAAATAAATATTATGATAATTGTTAAATGTTTATAATGTTCTTGTCTAACTATTTTATTTTTAATAGAGATGGGCGAATATCATCCGCGAATAGTCGAATGCCGCGAATATTGACATTATTCGATATTCGCGATTTTCGAATATTAACGTCAGTATAGCGAACATTCGAATACCTCGAATATCGCGCTATATGTTGACCTCAATTTTTGACTATGTTTTTTTTTTATCTTTTGTACATAAACTTAAAGCTATTACAATACTTTGAAGTTATTAATAACAAAGATATTTTGTTTCAAAACCATGAAGACGTACCATATTTCAAATTTTTTTTTTGCCAACATCAGCCCGTACGTTTCACCTTAAATTTGAAGTTTTCGTCTTTTTCTTTTTTGTTTGTACTTTTTGTTTTAATTTTATTTTATCTTAACAATTTCATTCAAATAATGAAAAGGACATAATTAAATAATTATTAATAATAAATAAATTTACTTTTAGGAGTATTCGAATATTCGAATTCGAGAAATTTGATATTCGCCCATCTCTAATTTTTAACCCTTAACATTCCGTTGTCATCGTAATTGTTACATTTTTATATTACATGCGCGTACTTGTAAATAATATAGTGTTGGAGTTATTGGTATGCTCTATAAGTTTTTAGGCTGGAGTGCAAAGGGTTAATTTTGTGTCCGTCAGTACGGTGGTGTGGATAGCGATACGGAATTCGAAACCGGAGATCCCGAGTTAGAATCTCACTCAAGCTAAAAATTATATAAACTACTACACTGCGGCGCGGTGAGTGCGGACCCTGTACTGTAATTGGGATTAAGGTCCTGTTGTACAAAGTAACAGAAATAAATAAATAAATACCACTGCTGAGTTTTTGTACCTAGTACATTATAAAAATAAACTTAGCAATTAAATCAGAAAATTAAATTTAGTTGGTTAATTAGTCTATTTCTTAATTAAGTTAACAACACTGTATCCTATAAAATGGAGTAGCACAAACCCTAGATACATTCACTTCAACAGTTATTTATTCAATTCGTCCTGTACTTGAAAAATATATAAAAATTAATGATCAATAAATATATCATCACGCCTTTTCCCCATCATTGGGTGCGTATCAGATCTCGGTAAGTGATTTCTCAATGTGAAGTACGGTTACCAGCCGTCAAATCACGGCCTCCAAAGAAGTTAGTGGGAGGGAGCCACAGGGATAGATTTAATTTGATGAAAATTGTTTGTTTATGGGGTAGGTGGCTCAGTGGTATCGAGTCGGCCTGTGGATCTTGAGAACCCTGGTTCGATCCCCACAGCCGACAAACAATTTTCACTAATTTAAAAAATCTACCCCTGTGGCTCCTCCTCCACTAATATCTTTGGAGGCCGTGATTTGACGGCTGGTAACCGCACTTCACGCGAAAAAATATATCACTTACCGAGATCTGCTTAGGCAGAGTGCCACACCCAGTGATGGGTAAAAGGCGTGATGATATATTTATTTATTTATATTTAAAATTGTTTGTCGGTTGTAGGGATCAAACCATGGTTCTTAAGATTTACACGCAGATTTGATATCACTGAGCCATCTACTCCACTTAATTAATTTATTTAATCAATTATTTTTTGTTAGCTTATTCTTTTTGCATAAAAAACAATTGAGCAACAAGTAGATGCAGTTTTTAATACTTAACATTTTAGTATTTACACTTCTGGTCTAATTTTATTAGGAAAGCAATAGTCATGATATTATATTATGGGGTAGGTGGCTCAGTGGTATCGAGTCGGCCTGTGGATCTTGAGAACCCTGGTTCGATCCCACAGCCGACAAACAATTTTCACCAATTTAAATCTACTCCGGTGGCTCTCCCTCCACTAATATCACTGAGGGCCGTGATTTGACGGCTAGTAACAGCACTTCACGCGAATAAATATATCACTTACCGAGATCTGCTTCGACAGAGTGCCACACCCAGTAATGGGTAAAAGGTGTGATGATATATTTATTTATTTACATTATATTTCCTATGTTCAATATTACATTTTTATACCCGGTATATATTCATAGTGTTTCATAACTTCAGGACAAAACTTAAATGTCAGATAAAATACAAGAAAAACTTTCAATTTTTTGAAAACCAAACAGTGTTTTTCAGTATTTCAAGGGGAATAATGAGTTAACCATCTTAAAGCAGAAACGTAAATTTAAAAAATCTCAATTTTATCACAAACAACATATAATATGTTACTACACATTATTTTAATCTTTCTTAGAATCTATATGAGTGTAGTTCAAGAGAATTGTACTCAAGGTTTAAACTTTATTGTGACTTGCATTTTTATACCATTACTACAAAATTACAACATGGTTTCGTTTTCAACTAAATATGTAAATACTTTAATTACACAGTAGTAAATATACCTTTTTATTTAGAAAATAATAACAATCTTTTCGCAGAATTGTTTTCCTATTTTCCCTGTTCATATACTTGCTAACCTACACACAAAAGATGTTTCCTTTATTTCTTTTATCTATTATTAGAACAAAAGATAACATAACAGCAAAGACAAAATTAATTGTCATCCAACACTTGGTGAAACAAGGTTAATAAAAAATATAAAGTAAACACTTGGCTATGTTTCACAAAATTCAGCCTCCAAGTCACCTTATGAGGGCATCGTCAGAGGCTGGCCAGCACAGTTAGTAACCATAGACGCGTTTCGCTCTTATTAGAATTCATCAGTATGGTATAACTCACTTCTTCACCTAGAACAAAGTTCATGTGAGGAAACTGGTGACGAAGAACTGTGCCAGCAGAGAATAAGATCTCTAACAAACTGGTAAGATGACATGATAAGTTCTGTGAAACTGGTCATGCCATCTACCGAAAAAATGGGAAAGCTACGCAATAGCAATTTAAATAACAACAAACACAAAATTAATTGTCATCCAACACTTGGTGAAACAAGGTTTAATAAAAAATATAAAGTAAACACTTGGCTATGTTTCACAAAATTCAGCCTCCAAGTCACCTTATGAGGGCATCGTCAGAGGCTGGCCAGCACAGTTAGTAACCATAGACGCGTTTCGCTCTTATTAGAGCTCATCAGTATGGTCTAACTCACTTCTTCACCTAGAACAAAGTTCATGTGAGGAAACTGGTGACGAAGAACTGTGCCAGCAGAGAATAAGATCTCTAACAAACTGGTAAGATGACATGATAAGTTCTGTGAAACTAGTCATGCAATCTATCGAAAAAAAGGGATAGCTACGCAATAGCAATTTAAATAACAACAAAGACAAAATTAATTGTCATCCAACACTTGGTGAAACAAGGTTTAATAAAAAATATAAAGTGAACACTTGGCTATGTTTCACAAAATTCAGCCTCCAAGTCACCTTATGAGGGCATCGTCAGAGGCTGGCCAGCACAGTTAGTAACCATAGACGCGTTTCGCTCTTATTAGAACTCATCAGTATGGTATAACTCACTTCTTCACCTAGAACAAAGTTCATGTGAGGAAACTGGTGACGAAGAACTGTGCCAGCAGAGAATAAGATCTCTAACAAACTGGTAAGATGACATGAGAAGTTCTGTATAACTCGTCATGCCATCTACCGAAAAAAAGGGAAAGCTACCCAATAGCAATTTAAATAACAACAAAGACAAAATTAATTGTCATCCAACACTTGGTGAAACAAGGTTTAATAAAAAATATAAAGTAAACACTTGGCTATGTTTCACAAAATTCAGCCTCAAAAAAGATAACATAATTTTAATAGTTTTATTATGTTGGAGAAATGTATGTTTATTTTGGAAAATAACATTTATATTATAATCATTTCTTCAATTTGAATAAAAGCAAACAAAATGTTATTCTAATGTTACTAGATTTTTGTTTTTTTTTACTGTAAATTTAATCGAATTTGCGATAGGAAATTGTTAAATTGTTTACATCACGCAAGTTAAAAGCACATAGCATCACACTGTGGCAAACAACACAACTACACCTATTAATAATCAAAGTTAAAGAACTTAATACCAGTTCTGAAGCTTGGTAGAAGTTCTCGGCAGCTTTTGAGCTTTTGAATATTTTAAGCAACAAGTGTACGACGCGATCGCGTAAATGAAAGCACATTAACTATTCACGATTTCTTAAACGAAGTGATTCTTATTTCAAATGTCGCAAGGATTTCAGAAAGAGATTGTTTTTTAAATAAAAAGGAAAAAAAGATTTTTCAAGAAAGTAATAAGATTAAAATAATGAGTTAGAATAAAGACTACAAATAAATTCAATTTAATTTTATTATTACTAACAATTTTTATTTCTGATTACAGAACAAAAAGAATGTTTTTGAAATTCACAAAAAATATGGTATTTCTTTCCTAGCGAACATTTTAGTGTCACTGGTTTAACAGTACATTTAATTATTTATAATTATGTTACTAATGAAATAAAAGTATAAACACTGCCAACAAATAATCATTTATTAATTAGTTATTATGTAGGTACCTGGTGTAATGCTTTATTTTTATTTAAGTACCTAGTCTGATTTCGTATACGGTATTGAAAGGGTAAGTTGTTGTGGGAGAAATTTGAGAAAAATGTATAGAAACAGTGAATTAGTGGATATGCTGTTAGTGTATGGAGAAGCGGCGCAAAATTCCGAATTAAGCCAGTGATACTAAAAATGTTCGCTAGGAATGTAATACCCTAATTTTTGCGAATTTCAAATATTTTTTGTTTGTTTTATATCTAATTATATATGTCATTAAAGTTTAGTGCAGAGGTAAGAGGAACAAAGACACTTTACGCTCGTGATTCATAATTTTTTCTACGATTGCATCTTGAAATTATTTAAAAACGTGTACGTACTGAAAATAAATTCGTTCTGTCAACTGTCAATATGACAAGTTTTTGTTTTGTTTGTATCGCATTTAACATCTTTTTCTCGCATTGCCACTGGAGACGCGCGACAAGGATATTTTTCAATTGTTCCACATAAAACGTCAACTTTACAGTGACAAATGTTAACTTAATTGTCAAATTTTCATAGCAATCGTAGAAAAATTCTATTTTCATAAATATCAATTGAAAAACATTTATCAAAATGGCAAATTTTCGATGGAGAACTGCTTCTACAGAAGAAATTTTTGTTTGTTAAATTCTCACGCAAAATACAACTCGTAATATGATAATTGTCAGATAATATTTAGACATGATTTATTAATCAAATTATTATCGGCAGTTATTATAACTTGCTATATTAGTTATGAAAATATTTCTTGAACAATTTAGTACATAACACTTTTGAATTCTCACCATACAATAACATGCTCTAATATGTAAATTGTAATATTACATTAAGTAAAACTGAATTTAATTATTCTCTTTAATAACTAGATACATCAATCAAATTTTAATTTTAAAGTTAGTTTAAATAAATAAAAGCATATCGAATGTTTATATAACATAAAAAAGTTCAATTTGTTTTTATTAATTTAAACCATGTTTTAAATTTAAGTTTTGTTTGTGCAACAGTCATTAGTTATTTCATGATTTAAATTAAAGCATGATAATTGTTTCATTAATTGACTCATTTTGTTATTAATATTAAATAATTCTTTGTTACAGAAAGTGCTAAGTGAAGGAAAATGTGACCTGTTTGGGGCAATTGAAAATCGACTAAAAAGTAAGTACAGTTTAAAATTTGTAATTGCAAATAGTTAGCGAAACAAGCTAGATAAAAATTATAATTGCTGTAAATCAAACAGGAACTTGAACCGAAACCGAACTGAACCGGTTCATTTTCTTCAACCGTGAATCTGAATCGAACCAGTCATACAATGGTTAATTGAACTAAACTTAATATGTAAACTGATTCGAACAAATTTTTTCAAATATTTACAGACCCTATATATGTGTAAATATATTGATTGACCTGTAAATTTAAATTGGAAAATTAAAATTTTAATTATAATATAAATCGAATAGAAGCGATATTATAAACCGGTTCATAAACCGTTTCAAAACTTAATAAACCGAACCGATTCATTCATCCTCGTTACGTAATTTTTTAAATGGGGTCCTTACTTATGTTTATAATGGTTTTTATGAAATTAAATTGAAAACAATACACAGTTTTATAAAGTCTTAAGCCGTAATGATTTTTTTAAATTTTGTGACGTCAGGCTTATGAAATTATGAATCCAAAACAGTAGAGCTCATATATAATTGTACTCACATATATGATCTACTTTATCATTTAGAAACAAAATATAAATGAAGTTTAAATAGTTTTCATAACAAGTAATTAAACATATGCATGTATATCAGTTATTTCAGAAAGAAAAATAAATAAACTGTAAGATTATATTGGTCAAAGGTTTGATTACTACTAGTATGATTTCCTGATTTACACCATTCAATTTGACTTTTTCCTCACTGATTTGTGTCAACCTAACCATTGTTGAAGTAGGCAGTATTTAACAAACATTTTATCTGAGTAACATAATCATTAATTAAGAAATAATAATATACAAGTATTTAATATATATTTAAAATATAATTATCAATTCTGTATAAAACAACGTAAACATAACTATAACCTTAAAATTAACTGACAGTTGGACAAAGACAGACGACAAGAATAATAGAAAGAATTCTGAATAGATAGAGACGTTTAATGGCATTAAAAACTTAAATATCTTACAAACTAACAACATTTTTGAAACTTTGATTGCCTCTGGTACGAAGTTTTTGGATTTAACCTCAATATAAATAACTAATTTCCTGATTTGTAGCTATAGTGAGGGACCCGATTGTAAATTAAAAAAAAAAACAACGAAACATATAGGTACATTTAGTATTTCACTTATTTAATATATCACCATGTTCAAAGTGAAATTCGTTCATAGTAAACTAAGCCAACTATACAAAGAGCAATACACTCCGTCAATCATCATCCCACATACACATACAACATATGTTTCCTACTTTAATAATCTAACTATTTGAGATTGAGGTAACGTAAATAGTTCAACAGATACCTGTTTGTATTCAAAGCACCTACATAATATCCGGTACATCGTAATTAAATTGCTGGTTACTTACCGCACAATAGGGGTGATCACCCCAATTGAGATGGATATAGCCCTTCTCTACCTACATATGCGTTTCTACAGATTAATTGCTGAACTTCGCAAATCCGACAAGTACATGTCAGATGAAATGCTCGAAGTTAAACTACTTTTTGATTCGGTTGTTTTGTCGTTATTTGTTTGGAAGACTAGAGAAACTGAGAAACTAAAAACATATAATGGATGTTTCTGTTGAGAAAGAAGATATACTCTACATTTTTTACTGAAATTCTTCGAATTTGGCGTAGAATTTTTATTTTATTCTTACTCATTAAAGATGCACAATAGTTCCAGTATTTAAACTTAAGTCTTGATTGATTCTTTTTCCGTGGGAATTAATGAAAATGAAAAATAATCGTATTGAGATATGCAACTACTAAGATCATGATGTGTCAAACGTTCAGCTTCGAACTGATAAGTTCTTACTAATGTTTACTTGTGTTTATTCGATTTATATTAGAAAATTATCAATTGTAATACTATAAGTAATGGGGTAGGTGGCTCAGTGGTATCGAGTCGGCCTGTGGATCTTGAGAACCCTCGATTCCCACAGCCGACAAACAATTTTCACCAATTTAAATCTACCCCTGTGGTTTCCCCTCTTTATCTTGATTTGACCGCACTTCACGCGAAGAAATATATCACTTACCGAGATCTGCTACGGCAGAGTGCCACGCCCAGTAATGGGTAAGAGGCGTGATAATAATTTTTCGTAACACATGCATAAGAAACACGTTCTTATTCACTAATTTTAGAGAGAGAAACACTGCTTTTCTCCCCTAGGGAGAGAAATATAATGTTTCTCTCCCTAGAGAGATGTTTCTTTCCCTAGAGACTACGATTATTAGCTGTTTGCGGCGTTTCCTAGGTAACTAGTTACGCAACCTATATTTGACATTTGTCCCGATAAGACAGTAATTTTTGTGCACTTGTTACGAAAAGTATAATATGTTTCACGAGAGGGCGCAATTATCCCTTGTGTGAAGTTGCTTGTTTTCCTCCCTTGATGCATAACATACTATTATTTATTTATTTTACTATAAGTAGTCAAAGTTATGTCGATTATTTTTTCCGGTGTATTACGAATGTCTGTTGTGCTTTAGTATGATATTACGAGTGCGCAACACGAGTAATATATTCATAAACACAAGAGACATAAGTACTTAGGGGACAATGGATGTTTGCCGAACGCTTCGGAACAGCCGCGGTTATAAATTTATTAGGTATTGAGTATTGATATTATTTAGGTTAACATTAGAGTTTAATCAAGAAGAATAAACTGTGCGTTCTCTATTTGCGGAGTGGTTATCTGCATTTCGTTGTGTTTGCTGTATCTACATTATTATTATTATTATTCATTAGCGAAAAGTAACACGTAAAAGATAAACAATTTGTGTAGATTAGCTAACAAGAAATAAAATTAAATCATTAAATTTATTAAATATCAGAATCCGAAAGATAAACAAAACATATGTTTGGGGCATATTATTTTCAAAATTTAAAAATATAAAATAGTATGTTATGCATCAAGGGAGGGAAACACGCTTACATCTCGGTTTGCCAACTTCACACACGGGATAATCGCGCCCTCTCGTGAAGCATATTATATTTTTCGTAACAAGTGCACAAAAATTACTGTCTTATCGGGACAAATGTCAAATATGGGTTGCGTAACTAGTTACCTAGGAAACGCAAACAGCTAATAATTGTAGTCTCTAGGGAGAGAAACATGCTACCTAGGGAGTGAAACATAATGTTTCTCTTCCTAGGGGAGAAAAGCAGTGTTTCTCTCTCTAAAATTAGGGAATAAGAACCTGTTTCTTGGGCATGTGTTACGAAAAATTACTTACCTACTACTATAGTGCAAGAAAGACTGTCCTATTTGGGATTATTGTCAATAGAAAACAGCAAATTCTAGGCAATAGATAATTCTTCAGTTGTAGATGTCTTTGGAACTAAAAAGGAAACAAAGATATATAAACTTATTATTGGGATTGTGTATTGTTATTAGATTCTACATAGTTTAATTTTCTTTTGTATTATTATACTAATATTTTATATTGAGTCATCCTGTGGATTTGAGAACCCGGGTGCGATTCCCACATCCGACATCATCGGATAATTAAGAAAATAAAATAATAATGCTAAGCATTGTTTAATTGTGTTAATGTATTATTTTGTGCTAAAAACAAAAAGATTGAAAATCATCAATGTTGAATACCATATCCAGTGATGAATGATGAAATAGTTATAAATATTCGACAGGGCTGAATATATAAAAAAAAGTTGCCACTTTTTTATTTTCTATACTATAGGTATCATAATGAGACATACTAATCTCTAAAATAAATTATTTATTAGTCATTATTTATGTTTCAATTAAAGAATATATAGAAATCTGAAAATATACATGGTGCAATCATTATAGATAATTATTTAATTTTAAATGAAAAATATAGGTATACATACCGTTAGTACGGTGGTGTGGATAGCGATACGGAATTCGAATCCGAAGATCCAGAGTTTAAATCTCACTCAAGCTAAAAATATATGAACTACCACACTGCGGCTCGGTGAGTGCGGACCCTGTACTGTAATTGGGATTAAGGTCCTGTTGTACAGCATAACATAAATAAATAAATAAATAAGAGGAAAATAAAAAACAAAAATGAAATTATGGAAAATAAATCAAATAAAACTAAATAATAACAAAAGTATTATTATATTGTTATTGTCAACATATGCATGAAACGCGTGGAACGTAGCGCCTCTAGCAGTAAGAAGTGAAAACCAAATTGAAAACAAAATTCATGGGATTTTTCAAGTGGGTTTATCGGGAAAAGGAGGGACAAAGTTACTACAACCCTGTATAAATTATTGTTTAATTTAATTGTTATATATGTCATAAACAATATTACAATTAGATAATCAATTCAAATTCAATTATAATTATTCTGCACCTACTTGAACTAGATTAATATATTAATTTAAAAACAAATCTGTTCTATATATACGAGTATATAATTAATCTCAAATCTAGGTTACCTATATAGTGTTATAAACCACATCTGAATTTGCCACATATTACATAATTTGTTTGTATAATATGGACAGATATTGTGAGCTTTTGATATTTGATTCCTGTTAATTATTTATTATATTATTACAAAATATATCTGTATACTGTGAGTTTAACATAAAGCATGGGAATATTAAATAAAACTCTAGGCAAAGTCTCACAAAATTCAGCCTCCGAGTCACCTTATGAGGGCATCGTCGGAGGCCGGCCAGCACAGTTAGTAACCATGGATAGGTGGCTCAGTGGTATCGAGTCGGCATGAGGATCCTACGAACCATGGTTCGATCCCCACAGCCGTGATTTGACGACTGATAACCGCACTTCACGCGAAGAAATATATCACTTACCAAGATCTGCTTTGGCAGAGTGCTACATCCAGTAATGGGTAAAAGGCGTAATGATATATTTATTTTATAATATATTTTCAAACTGTCAAATAAAGCCCTAGTTTGTTAAAACTCATCCATAACATTAAATATTTAAGCAGCTGTAATATTTTCAGACAAATTTTGACCCATAATTTTTAATTTTTCTACATTTGAAATATTGCCTCTGAATAAAAAAAATCAATTTCTTCAAACTTATATCAAATTTCACTAAGATCTCATATTTTTTGGCAACGTATGTAAATCTATTGTCCATTCATTTTTTACATATAATTACAACCAGACACAGAACAATACACATTACTTATCTTTATGGCAAATTAAACAGCGTTATATTAAATTTCAATGTTCAAGATCAAATATCATATCCGGAACTAAACATTAAGATTGCTGTGAAACATTCGATTAGATATTTTCTTGTTAACGATCCTTCAAAATATATTGAATTAGTAATATATCAAATATATGAAATCTGACAATAATCTGTAATACAAAATTCTCAAAAAACAATACGTAAATTGCTCGAGTTTATCACATCATCCATAGTTTCACTATCTACCACCAGATGGTTTATCGCGTCCATAGATCACAAATATAATTCTGTATCATATTCAAATAATTTGTATTATCTAAGTTACATTCAATAAAAAAATTATCTAATTATAAATCTACCAAAATTTCCATTCCATACATTAACTTTCTCTCGTATGTGATACCAGAATTAAACAAGGATTTTATTGGCTTCAATGCCGATAATTTTGTATATTAGGTTCCTGGTGTAATTAAAATGTAGTCTCATGATTAAAATAAATAAATTTCACGAAATTTCTGTCTGAATTTTATTCATTCACGATCAGTTCACAAAATACCTTTCTTGTAATTTTATACTTTATGAACAGTTAAAGGATGAATATTTAATTCAGCAGCAATCAGACGCACACTAACATTTTGATTTTCTGATACACACAAAAGTATATTCAATTTGTTTTCGTCTCATATATTCAAATTAAAATGTTGTACATTAATATTTCTGCGATTTTTCCATAGTTGAATTTTCCTTCAGTTTCATACAATTGTTTAATTATCCCATGAATGATCATAGCGGAAAGAATTGGTCGATTTTCATATAAAGTGCTGAATAAATCTTTTATTCATCTTATCGATTTTCAGCAAATAGTTATTTTTGTTTTAAGTGCGCTAAATGCGATTTTTGTTTTCGCGTGACAACGTTACTTTTAATCGAGACCAGTAGATCGAGATAAAAAGTCTTCCGAACAAACCAAAAAACAAGACTTTTGTCCCCAAAATACAAACAAATTTTTATTCTACATACAACTGTCAATAAAGAATAATACAACATTTATTGATTTATTCCAGTAAATTAAAGGAAAAAAAAACAAAAATAAGATGAATTTGATATTATTGATGAAAAAAATATGTGGAAGCGTGAACGAAATACTCATTTTCGTAACACATGCACAAGAAACACGTTCTTATTCCCTAATTTTAGAGAGAGAACACTGCTTTTCTCCCCTAGGGGGAAAACATTATGTTTCACTCCCTAGGTAGCATGTTCTCTCCCTAGAGACTACGATTATTAGCTGTTTGCGGCGTTTCCTAGGCAACTATCTACGCAACCCATATTTGACATTTGTCCCGATAAAATAGTAATTTTTGTGCACTTGCTTCACGGGAGGACGCGATTATCCCTTGTGTGAAGTTGGTAAACCTCGATTTCGATTCGAGCCTTCGGCCCTCGGTTTGCCAATTTCACATGCGGAAATAATCTCTTGTTTCCCTCCCTTGATGCATAACATACTATTTGCGCACTAGAGTGCAAAACGGTGCAAAAAGTACGCGTTTTCATGGTAATTTAAATGATAATAAAATACGTACTTCTCGAATTGAAATTAGTGAAAAAAGTGAAAATTTTTAGCGGTTGTAGAAATATACCATTTTACACACTGATCTTTTTCATTAGTAGTAAGAACAACAACAGTACAATACAATGCAATTTTTTCATTTTTCATGACTCTTTATAAGTAGGTAAAATATGGATATTTTTATTTACATCTATTTCAAGACAGAAATGTATATTATCAGAAAATTGGATGATAGTTTTTTAATTCTGTACATCTTTTGCATTTACAATTTTGTTCTAAAATAAATAAGAAAAAATGAAAATTTTACTATTATATTTCCAATGTTACAGTAAATAGACAGTCTGTATGTCACAAAATATTCATCACTACCAAATTAGAATATTTTATAAACTGTAGTGTAAAATGATATAAAATACAATTTATTATTCAAGAATATTTAGAAGCATAATAATAATATTTTCTGATAATACAATAAAAATGGTAGGTAAAAATAAAAAATTTATATATCTATTATTTTACTGACAAAATAACAATGTTTTATTGTGTTGTAAATATTTTAAATTAATACTAAACTGTTTTGAATAAAATATACTTAACATAAATTTGTATAATTAATTATTTTTCTCTGTTCTGATCGGTTTTATAAACAACAATTTAATTTCAAATGAAATACATTTTATTCATTCAAATAATAGTCAACCTATTTACAATAATATTATATATGCCATAAAATAAATAAAATTGATTCGAACTTGTTTACTATGGAAGTCAATTTATTCTGTTCTTTATAAAACAGGGCTTTAGTATCATAAATTATAAAATTAATAAGTCGCGTTTAATTTTTAAATTGTATATTATTTTCGTATTAGGTAATCTTACAATAAAAATAGAAGAAGCAAATTAAAATGATGAAGTTTACTCTGTTTAACCATATTACAAACATAAGCCGAAGATTGTTTCTTGAATACAAGTTTCAACGTTATGTTAAAATACTGGACAACTTCCTGTATTTCCTCGTTCGATGTTTCGTTGTGTTTTGTCGTCGATGTCGATGTTGAATCCGGCTGAAAAGAAAGAGAAGCCATTGAAAATATCGCTTTATTCTATGACGTCACCGTTATTGACACGGTGTGAATAAACTGCTGTAAACAATAGAAATGAAATTATAAAAGTGTTCATGAGTATATTTTAATCAATATTTCTTAAAATAAAATTAAATGTTTGGTGAAATTTCTTTTCCCGATATTTAAAAGGATCAAATTCGGTAGCTCTTAAAGGCAGGTAATGAAAGAAACAGTCTAGTTACTTAGCAACATAAAATACTGACTGAATATGTAAGTCAATTACTTCTTTTAATTTAAATTAATTTAAAATATTTTTTATTTGTTTATAAGTTTCAGGTAATAGTTATTTACATTGCAAGACCGTTATACAGAAATTTACAGGCGAGCATAGAAAGGTAACGGGCGAGCGCTAGCGAGCCTGTTATCTGTGTGAGCCTGTAAATTTCAGTTAACGGTCGAGCATTGTACAATGTTTTATGTGCATTTGAATCGCAATATATGTATATTTAATGAAATTAATTGCAATAGTATAACGTAATAACTAAAATGTTCAATCAAGGTAGACTTCGAAAATCTGACAGATTTTGTTTAATCAAAAAATATTTAAGTGTCAAACGTTTAAAATTAGATATGTTGTCATGATAACCAATGTCAACTGCCCGTTATAAATTTTACACGGGCTAGCACGTTATAAGTCTCGTAACCCCTAGACACAGAGTTAAGTAAACAGTTCATTACGATTCAAATGTACGTAAAATGTTATTCGTAACACATCAGTAAAGCGTCGTACAGGATTCGTAACCTGTTTCAAGCCTCTCTGTCGCTCGGCATGAAACTATCTACTCATCCTGTAACTGAACGCTTACCTGACTTTTTACTTAAGTAACTATTATTTAATACTCGAAAGTATAATTCCACAATATTAAATTTTAAGTTTTAAGCATTTGTTTTATTTTTGCGTAGGTTAGATGATTCTGTTTTTCAGTATCGTCTAAACGAAACATGAAAAATAAATATAAATACAGAAATCTCTTGCTTAAACTTTGACGCATAATTTATTTAAATATTAAATTTTTCATTCCTTACATTAACATTTAAAAAGTCAAAATAAGTTAAATAAATAATAAAAACTTAATAATTCATGAGCAAAATTATTGTGCATATTAAAATAACTCCATATTTCAACCTCCTTGGAATGTTTAAAAGATAAATAAGATCTGACAGATCGCCAACATATCTTCATATAATTTTTCCTTTTTACAATTTCTTTCGTTAGCTTACCAAACAAGAATAAAGAAAGAACAGCAAATGATATTAAAATAAATCTAAATTGTAAAAACGAGAAAAGAGGATAAATGTAGGTAATTTTTATTCTTGAAGGATATTTTCTGTTGTTAACACAAAATGTAATAATAAGAATATGTCATAAAACTGCGAAGTAATAAGATCTTGATTAGATGCGATGAGAATCTTTTTACATACAAACTTGCTGAATTAATATTTTTACTAATTTTTATTTATTACTGTAACCTATCAATCCAGTGGCACGAAAAATTATTTTTTCGTAAACTGTCATATAAAGTTAAAATTTACATGACAACTATCAATACGCGAAACGAGTGTTTTTTTGTCTACAGAACGCAAAAGACTTTTGCATGCAGGATGCAAAAGTTTTTGCATCCTGCAATTTTTTGATAGAAGAAAGGCTCACAATTTAATAAAATTTGTCACTTCCTTTTTACTTCCTTGTACGAAGTAAAGGAAGTATTGTAATCGCGAAAATTTTCGGTTCTCAGATTTCAACGGAAATAGGTGTTTTGGCCCTCCCTGAATCCATTTTGACTAATTTCGTCATGCCGTCTGTACGTACGTACGTATCTCGCATAACTCAAAAACGGTAAACCGTAGAAAATTGAAACTTTATATTTAGGACTGTTATAACATCTAGTTGTGCACCTCCCTTTTTGGTCATTATACAACTACCGGAAGTGGTACTTTACTTGAAGCCTATAATAGATTTTCATGAAAAACTATATTCAAATATAATTTAAAACTTTCCAAATTTGGTATATAAGACTACTATATCAATGGAAATAACATAATAGATTTTGGTTAAAATAGACTAACCGGAAGTGGCACATTACATGAAGCTGCTAACAGTTTTCCTTGAAAAAAATGGTATTATTTTAATTTTAGAAATGAATACTGCAAATAAAAGTTTTAGAGAATTAAATTCTGCGTCTAGCACATTAAGAATTTTTAAATTAGCTTTTTGCATAAACGAGATATCTAAATTTAAATATTATATATTTTTTGATTTTTTTGTAAATTAAGTTTGCTATGGATTAGAACAAGAAATAAAAGATTTAATGTCAAATATGTGTAATTAGAAAAATATTTAATACGTGTACAAGGAAGTCATGTGGTGTCCACATCAGATATTTTTGCTTAGAAACAATAAATCTATTCTTTAAGAAAATTTATATTTAATGTTCCAATTGAGCAATTATTCATATTTATCCCGCTTGAGGAAGCTAACTGGTGTACTGGAATAGTTTCTTGAGAAATGCCAATAAATCGCAGAAAAAAAATAGAACGTTTGTTTGGTTTCTATTGCCAACCAGCTGTCAAGTGCTGGTCAGAGAATACCAGATTTGATAGCAATTATATTACATACATTGTTGTCATGGAGACATTAGATGTCACATTAATTAATCCTAAACGTCAAAATTTTCTCATTTTTTTTTTTTTGCAATTGACAGCTGGTTAGCAATAGAAACCAAACAAACGTTCTAACTTTTTTCTGCGATTTATTGGGATTCGCATTGCATTTCGCATTGCATTTGTCAAGAAACTATTCCTCAAGCAGGATAAATATGAATAATTGCTCAATTGGAACATTAAATATAAATTTTGTTAAAGAATAGAAGTATTGTTTCTAAGCAAAAAAATTAAGTGACAAATTTTATTAAATTGTGAGCCTTTTTTCTATGCAAAAGTCTTTTGCGTTTTGTGGACAAAAAAACACTCATTTCGCGTGTTGATGGTTGTCATGTAAATTTTAACTTTATATGACAGTTTTCGAAAAAAATCTTTTTTCGTTGTATTCAATACTTCAAATAATATATAACCCTTTATTTTTTTTGCAATAATTTTAAAACAAAAATATGCAAATGTTTCTGGGTAGTTCGGATTGCATATTAGAGGAGTGTAGATGAATAAAATTGTTAAATATTTCCGCGTGCAATACTTTAAATGTACCTATAGCCGATTATGAGATTAGGTAGTTTTAATTTTATTTTACGCGTTACCGTTTTGTTCACATGCTCACATCTACATAACGTTTCTCCTTTCGCAGATAAAATCTTATTTTCGTGCTAGTAGCTCACCGTAATGTGCAACAGGGTTGCCAAAGTAAAGCTCCTTTTAAACTTTAATGCTATTCTTTGTTCTTTTGTTCGTTTCCATTCTTTTTGCGCACATCCACTTAATGTTCATCCCTTTTGGCTTGTAAAGTTATTTGTCGATTGGCATTATTTTGTAAATGGTTTTATTTTCTGAATGAAAAGCAAATTTATGGAATTGGACAAAAACTTAGAATTTAAATTTTACTTAAATTAAATATAATTGTGCAGCCATTAAGGTATATTCAGTAATTTTTAAACTATCTGTGAAAAAAATTATTAAATAAATAAATATTATCACCATGCCTGTTATCTGTTACTAGGTGTGACACTTTGCTGTAACAGATTTCGGTAATTGATGTATTTATGTGCATAAAATGCAGTTACCAACCGTCAAATCACGGCATTCAAAAATGTTATTGTAGGAGAAAATTTTGAAAATACGAGTATATATTATCGCACCTTATATTTATTACTGGCTGTGGGTGGCACTTTGACGTAGCAGATCCCGGTAAATGATATATTTATTCGCGTGAATTGCGGTTACCAACTGTCAAAGATGTTAGTGGAGGAAAAGTGTCAATAGTAATTTTAAATAAATAAATAAATACATTCGGGGAAAAGAAACGCGCCATAACTCAGTTGAATTTGATCGAAAATTGATGAATCTTTGAGTTTTCTCTTTGAGGTCATGCAAGTTAATGTGTCGCCAAGTCCATATTTTTACTGTCTAACCAATATTTTTTTCTGTGGCTCATATTCTAAATATGGCACAAACTTTTATAATCTTTTAAATATTATTATTATTATTATTATTATTTTATTTCTTTCCTTTGGATTACAAAAATCATGGAAGACGTCAAATAGTAAATAATATCTTATGAAAATAAGTTTTTATACGATTGCTATGAAAAGTTGACAATTGCGCTGTCATTTGACATCGTAAAGTTGACGTTTTCTGTGGAACAATCGAAAAATATTTTTTTTGCGCGTCTCCAATGGCATCGCGCGAAAAAGATGTCATATGCGCGCGTTTACGATGGCGCGCTTATTTAAATAGTTACCAGGGATACAAACAAAACAGAAACTTGTCATATTGACAGTTGACAGAATACATTTATTTCTCGCGTCTAGTATCCGCGACGTTATATTGTTTGTTTGAATGAATGTTTATGTAAGTCGCGCTGACTAGCGGGGCTGCCGCCGCACTTCGGCATTTAAATACATATAACTCCTAAACGACTGCGCGGCCCATTATAAAAATTGGCATGGAGTATAAACACAATATAAGCTTTTTTGAATGAAATTTAAAAAATTTTAAAAAAAATGCGAACTTTGTAAAAAACGAAAAACAAATTTTTCATTTGTTTTTTTAGTGATTTTTTATTTATTTTTGAAATGAAATTAAGGGGTTAAAAAGGTCATTAAATAAAGTATAAAATCGAGTGGTTAATTTATTTTACCATACCTTCTTAACACTGAATAATGGCATTCGAAGAAGTACATGCATCACAGTCACTCAAATCTTCAAAGACCGATATTTTGTGAACCAGGCTTGCCAATAAAAAAATATGTTGTATCTGAGTCGAGAATATGAACAGGTATAACATACTAAAATTTAACTCAAATCGGAAACTTGAACTTTGTTTGCCCTGCCCGCTTCACGTGAAATGCCCCATAAACCTTATTTAATTATTCTCTATAGTTATTAGTTAGCTAGAAAAACTTATTGGTTGTTTTAAAAAACCATATAAATATGTCTTCATTTTGACGTTTTAGTCCGTCAATCAATCAATCAGAATCAAGATCAAATCAATATCCTATACAGCTACAGTGTAATCCCTCATCTAGCGAACTATAGATACTCGTAACATTTATATATTACATAAATCATCACGGATGCTATTATTTTAGACTCATGTATTTGAGGTAAAAAACACTCGATTAATACAAACGCAAATAAATAATTTGTGTTGCGTAGGTGGTTGCTGAGCGTGAAACTAAAAACTACTTTTCTTTGAAAGTTTAATAACATTTCTAGCTTTGATCGTTGCTGTGTTTGAAGTACAGTCAATTAATGTTAACCTATAACTATGATTTGTAAAAATATGCATATAGGTCAGTGGATTGAAAATAAAGAACAATAAATAATTGTTTATTATTACAGTCTATTTGAAACAGGGTTCGAAGATATATATCGATCGATATATATCATGATATTTATTTTGATATATATCGTCATATTTTTGCAATGATATATATCCATTATATAAAAATATCAAATAGTTTTTGTGATATAGCCTCCGGAAAAGTAAAATTTTTCGAATTTTTCAGTTTTTCTACTTTTCCGAGGATATATCTCAAAAACTAAATGTGATATGAAAACGCGCTCAACGGCATTAATTTTCTCTTGCTTCAGTTAACTTATAAACATAGTTTCAGCGATTTTTATTTTTTTTCAATTTCCCGCCAAAAAAATCGCAAAAAGCGGTTTTTTAACATTTTCTCGATAACCAGAAGTCATATGCATTTGAAGATTGCACCACTGGATTCAGTGGGTCAAAATACATATGTATGTAAATTTTCGTTTTAATAATCCTACAATTAAGGATTTTTGGGAAAATTGAATTAAAATCTGAAAAAACCCTTAGGAAATAATTAAAAATATTAAATTGCATAAAATTGTGTGAAAATTTGCTTATAAGTCAATTCGGACACGGGGAATTCAACGCCGTTGAGCGCATTTTCATATCTTGTTTAGTTTTTGAGATATAGCCTCCGGAAAAGTGAAATTTTTCGAATTTTTCAGTTTTTCTACTTTTCCGTGGCTATATCTCGAAAACTAAATGTGATATGAAAACGCGCTCAACGGCATTAATTTTCTCGTGCTTCAGTTAACTTATAAATAGGGTTCGAAGATATATATCCATTATATAAAAATATCAAATAGTCTATAATAAATACAGTATACCTCTCATTATTACTTTCATAAATTCTGTTAAAATTATATTCTAAAGAAAATTCTTACTTTACTAGCTTTTGACTAACTTCACATCAACGACATAAATCCAAATTGTGTGCCATTTGTGATGTCATTAACGGCAAAGTCTGAACCATTTCCAAAATGTTTATTTGGTACTCATTTTAGAAATACAAATCATTTAATATGGTGGAAAAGTGTAACTATCAATGAGTCAGAGTGGACAAATAAAAGTACATTTATTGAACTATGTGAACAGTTACACACTGCTGTAGCAGGCACAGCAGGGCTGGAACGATATTTCTCCACTTTTGGCATTGTCCAATCTCAATTACGTAATCGTCTCGGTATCTTTAAATATTTAAACCAAAAAGAAACTACAAAAAAAAAACTAATTTAGATTGGATTTGGCCAAGTGAGTCTCTATCTGCAACGCTATGTTCAGGAAGTTCATCAGAAGATGATGATTTGCTCTAGGATATAGGATTATTTAAATATTCTTACTATTCTTAGTACTATATAATATTTGTGTATCCATTCAATGTATATTTACTTTTTTTCATTACCTATGTTAATTTTTTATTTAGGAGTAATAATTTATTTTGTATTTTCTATTGTGATAATAAATGTGTACAAAAACTAAAATTAAAAAATAAATATCCAAAAAGTGATATTTATCTGATATATATTCTATATATCAGATATTTTGATATTTATTATAAATATCATGATATTTACGAACCCTGATTTGAAAATATAACATATTTACAAAAATAACTTTTTCCGAAAAACGGGGAACATCCATTGAAAAATATTAAGTAAATAATTCTAGTCAAAACAGTATAACAAAAATTAATATAAATTGCATAAGTTAATATGAAATGTCAAACCAGAGGAATTAATTAGAATATAACTTATGCCCGATTTTATAAAGGACTGGTTCGATTCCCACAATCGACAAACAATTTTCACCGCGCTAGAACTACCCTTGTGGCTCCTCCTCCACTAACATCTTTGGGGGGCATGATTTGATGGCTGATAAGCGCACTTCATGCGAAAAAATATATCTCTTACCGAAATTTGCTACGGCGAAGTGCTACACCCAGTAATGGGTAAAAGGCGTGATGATATATTTATTTATTAATTTTTTGTTTGTGCTAGAGTTTTTTATTCGATATTTTTAATGGAATATTCCCTGTTTTGTGGTAATTTTGTTTGCGATTTATTTAATAAGATATTCGTGTAAAAAATATATTTTCTTTTTTAGTCACTGAAGAAGATTTGTGTAACAAATCGAAACGTCTGATTCTTAACCTAATCTCTACAAATAAAAAAATATGAAAAACTAATTTTGTAATCAAAATACTTGTCAAAATACAAACAAGGAAATAAAAATGCCGGTGGTGGTCTTTATTTTTCACAGAAAAAAGCTGTTGACAGAACAAACAAAATATTTTTTCTTAAACAAGAATAATAATGAAATGAAAACAAATGAATGCTTGTCGTAAAATAATCCATACCTACTCCGTACATGATATTCAAAACACGTAATAGGCAACGGATAGTAGGCTTAGAATTGAGATAAAAAAACATTTATCTACCAATATTGAATTTGTAATCAAACCCTTGTTCAAATACAGTAATTAATATTTTAAATGACATAATTTATAGCCAAACAAATTTAGGATTTGCGGTAATGCTTGTACATGCTACTAATAGCTAGTTGTGACTTGAATATTAAGTTCTTCGTAAATGAAAAATATCGTATCGATTCATTTGCTCGAGAGCAATATATAATTAGTCATTTGACAGTCCATCTCAATTCGATGTTGTTTACAGCAGTGGCGGTTCGTCAGTGGAGGTAGATGAAACAGTGCCTGACCACGAAATTCAAAATAATCAGTTTTAAAAGGATATTATCCGGTACGAAAAATAAGCTATTTTTCTGGAACATATCCTGACTGAATAACAGCACATATTTTATTAATTTTTTCACTATTAAGTAAATAAAGGATGAAAATAATGCGCTAACTCTGATTTTTTTAATTTTTCATTCCTGGAAATTTGTTGTATTTTTGATATTAAATTAACCACAAGAAAAAGTAACATATTGATATAATAATGAGATAGCGGCCTGAAAAATATAATTATTTTTGTGAGTAAACTTCTTGACTGTGATAATAGTAGAAAAATAAAACTTGGCATGACTAATTTGTAGTTAGTGATTTAGTAACTTATGTAAATAATAGTTTGTTTATACATTGTTGATATTTGCCATCGTCATTTATTTGTTTAACTTTTATAACTTTTATTAATTTGTTATTTTTATTTCAGCAATGTATTTTATTTGTAGTAGCTCTATACAAACAACAATAATTAGTTGGTTGTCCTTTAATTTTAGTTGAGACAAACCATCTTTTATTTGATGTGCAAGATATACTCTTGCCACAATCAAAATGGCTGGTAGCACAAGCTCTGTTTTTGCCTGTTTTAAGAGCAGTGTTTTTGGGTGTTTTAGCTATCTCTAACATATTAAAACTGTGCTCTTAAAACATTCAAGAATAAAGCTTGTCGTACCAGCCATTATAGTTTGTGATTCTTTAGCATTATTCGAAACAAGTCGTCTCTTTTGGATGTGCTAGATGTTGATTTGCCTTGATGAACTTAATGATTTTAGCAATATTTTGTTTATACTTTGTTGTTTGCCATCGTAGTTTAATTTTTAATATTAATTTGTACAAACTTTTGTACTTTTTATCATTTCATTATATTTTAGTTTACACAAAACATCGTTTTGACTTCATTCGAATGGCAAGTGATAGCGTGTTATAAAATCGCGATCGCATTACTTACAATATCTACTTAAATCCGCATCTGAATGCGATAATCCTTCTATTTACTGTTGAATAATACAACTTGCTTCAGATGTCAATATATAAATCCACATTTTTTAAATTAGAAAATTTTACAGTTTCTGAAAAAAGTGATCCTCAGCCTAGTTCTGATTATATGTATGCATGCATCTATGCATATAAATTTTGTATAGATGCATCCTTGTGTAATACGTGCATATCTACATTTGCATAGTCACCTGGCTAAACAATTGAATATCGCATGAGCATGAGCGCACTGTTCTGAGTGCCGCAGAAATTAGATTTGCAACATTGTGTTTGAGGTTAGGGTGACGTGCTCGTGCTCGTGCCCCTGGCAGTGACGTGCACCCATGACATACCCTCTGCCCGACTCTAAATCCCAGCTTGACATCTCGATAAAGTGGATCAATTGTTTTGTGAATTGTGGCTGCCATATCTCAACTTATCTTCGCTACTTTCTTCTTTTACAGACAGGGGTTTGTTTCATTCTTGACAAACTTTAGGATTTACGTTAGCGAGAATTTATTTTACTTTGAAATGTTTTGATTTTGATACGAATAATATTAAACTAGTTGAATTATGTTATCACACTATGTTTATTTAACAAGAATTTATATTCTCTATTCTATTATTATAAATATGTATGTTGAAATAATACTTTTTTCAATTGAATAACAGATTTATTCGTAGTTACATATGTTTTGTTTATTCTAAAACAACTCAACATGATACCTTTTTTTAACAAATAAATAAATATAAATATATCATCACGCCTTTTACCCATCACTGAGTGTGGAACTCTGTCTAAGCAGATCTCGGTAAGTGAAATTGCGGTTACCAGCCGTCAAATCACGGTCCCCAAAGATATTAGTGCAGGGAGAGCCACAGGGGTAGATTTAAATTGGTGTGTTCTCAAGATCCACAGTCCGACTCGATACCACTGAGTCACCTACCCCATAATAACAGTTATTTTATTTATATATCTTCACTCGTAGGAGTGCAATAATTTGAAAAGTTAGTCTTTTACGAAGCATAATAAGTTTTTTGTTCGTGACTTCTCTCGCTAGTTTAGAGTTGTTGGACGAAAATAACATAACAAAACTCGGATATCAATTTGCGATAAACAATTGATATCGAAGTCAAAAAAATAGTTATTTTTGTACTAATTATGTATGTCTTATTTTGAATCTACTATTTTGGATAGATATTAGCTTTTTTCCTTTTATTTGCGAATTTATATAAATAATACCTCTTATACGAGGTTTGTTAAAAAATGTGATTTTTTTATTTTTCTCAAAAAATATTTATTTATTCATCAATATCTATTTTGTCCCCTGCAGAGTAACCTCCCTCAGATATAATTTACTTGTGCCAGCGCTTTTTCCAATCATTGAAGCACTTTTGATATGCGTTTTTTTGGTATGGCCTTAAACTCTTCCAACGATGCAGTCTCTATCGCCTCAATCATGGCAAAAAAATCTGGATCGTCGTTAACGTCATGCAACAGCTCCTGAGCGAAGCTCATGCGACGGAAAAAATTACATGGCATGATCCAAGCGATATACCGATATCCTCAGCATCTTCTCTAATATTGATTCGACGATTCTCTATAACCATTTTCTTCACTGCTTCAATGTCTTCCTCGTACATATACTCGTACCCATATATTTCGTTTTAGTATTACTTGAAAACAATTACGTTACTTACTAAATAAATCATTCTATTGATTTGATGATAAACTGATACAAAAAAATACCAAAAATAAATAAGAATGACGTTTTAATTTAGGAAATAACAAATACGGGGTGGGGGGAACCCATACTGTACCAAACAAACGAACTTATAATGATATAAATATCCACAAGATGGCAGTCAAGTACTTATATCAGAATATTTGAACCTCCAATTTTTTTTAAAAGTAACAATAAAACTATGTAACCATATTATTTAATTCGTTTTCAATCTTCAAAAGAATCGTTTTAGTTCTTACATACAGGGTGTTTCAGGACTAGTGTAACAAACTTTAACAGCTTATTCCTGAGGTCATTTTGAACCAAAAATTTCATATGAATATAGATCCTATTCCTTCTAGTTACCAAAATACAAGAGGTTGAAGTTCTATAAATAACACGAAATTTTCAAATTTTTGTAAAGATACTTTCAGAAAACAAGAGTCATACCTTATTTGTCTTCTTAAATTTTATTTATTAATATTAACGAATACGATTTAGAGAACAAAACATAAAATGACACAATTAAATAGACACAGAACAACATAACCAAACATGGAATAGGTTAACACAATATGAAATAAGATAACAAATTTAAAAAAATTACACCAAGTGTTCAAAATGAGCGCCTTGAACTCGTATGCATGTTAATATTAATAAATAAAATTAATTAAGACAAATAAGGTATGACTTTTCAATAAAACTCTTGTTTTCCGACAGTATCTTGAGTACAAAAGTTTGAAAATTTCGTGTTATTTATAGAACTTCAACCTCTTGTATTTTGGTAACTGGAAGGAATAGGACCTATGTCCATATGACATTTTTAGCTCAAAATTTCCTCAGGAATAAGCTGTTAAAGTTTGTTACACTAGTCCTGAAACACCCTGTATATTTCTATTAATTTCGTTAAATATTTAGATTAATAAAATCGAATCAAATTTATTTACTACGGTCGAAAGTGCGACTGCCATTTGAACAAATAAATTTCATTTTCTTTGAAAGTAAATTAATTTGTTATTTATGAAAGTGACCATTACTGTAATAAACAGAGATCAAATTAATCTATAGACAAAACAAGATAAGCAATTATGGAAACATTGACAGATAGTTACATGTTTTGTCAAATCGAACATAATTAATAATTAAGCTCAATCTTGTATCATAATCCACAATTAGGTCGATTGATATTCAACAGAATAGGTATTACATTCAAAATTAATTAGGTAATATTATTATCTAACTTTGAAGGATACATTTCTAATTCAGTGGTTATGAATTTAGTAGGTACCTGAATACTGAAACCTATTGGATATTGATATTTTTCAAGTTAAAGATTGAAAATATTGTAAATTGTAAAAAATAGTTGTACTTGTCTAACAATTAAGTAAAATGACAAAATTCAAAAAAATATGTTAAGCCTTATATCGTTGATTTAAAAATCTGATTTAAAAAAAAACAACTTTCCATTATTCGTTCCATTAAAAACTTGAATATTTATTTAAAATTTTATTTAGGCAGCTGATATATATAAATAGTTGTTACACGTATGTTTGGACAACCGTAAAGAGTTTATTATTTTATATCTGTCAAAGACTAGTTTATGGTCGCTTTTACTTCACGGCCGCTGTAGTTATACATTCGTTTAAATATAATGTTAAGTATTTATTCTCAGATAATGTTATAGACACGGTGGCCGATCGTGTTAAGGCACATCTCTTAACATACTGTGACGTTACCCGAACCAAGGTTCGTCAGTTCGAATCCGCCTGTCGACAATATGTAATTTATCGTAAAATATAAAATACAGTTACATGTATTTATCACACTCGGGCGCTATAAGCTAGTCACTTATACGCCTTAAATAATGTAGCATTCGACTACGAATACCTGCAGTACGGCAGTGTAAAAACTGCGGCTCGGTGTGTCCGGTAGGCCCAGGACCCGATTAGGGCTGTAGTGCCATCAGAAGAAGAAGAATGTTACCTTACTTGCAAATTTATAAATTTCAGTATTAAAAACCTTGTTGCCGCTCATTTTTTGTTCAATAAATTAATGTAGTTATTATATTTTCACTTTTACTTTTTAAATATTTCACATTAAACTGATTGTTTGCACGTGACATGAATCAATTAGTTGTTGTTTTTTTTTCATATATAAAAATTTATAGGTTCTTATGCTAGCCACCTATAAAAATATTGTGTGCAGCTCGATTAAAAAGTACGGTACTATGAAATTACCTATTTCTACGGAAACATTAACAAAAATAAATTGTATCTATTAATATTGTCATAGTTGATCTAAATTTATCTTTAATTCCAGTTGTTACATAAATTAGTAGACATATTTAGCCAGTAATTAAACCAGGTGTGAACACAAACAACAAACTAAATAAAACATTAATTTCACGTAATCTGGCAGCTATTTGGTTTGTTAAGCGATTATAGCGTACCTGTTGCACCTGATATACATACAGCTCGCATTTATACCATACAAACTATTATAACATACACATACAATTGCATATAGTTTCATAACACGTCTCTCTATAAAGTAAGATTTACACTAAACAATTTTTAATGGTCATTAGTTAATCTAGGTTTTGAATATGTGAGCTTAGTTGAAAATAATTATTTATTATTTAATTATAAATCACTCATTCAACTTTAATCCGTCTACTGTCGCTCGAAATTTTAATATACAACATAATTTTAATTGTCTAATTTAGAGTTTGGTCACATAGCACACATAAACTAATTACTAAAATTCTACGACACGCCAAAAATACAGGGTGTTTCAGGACTAGTGTAACAAACTCTAACAGCTTATTCCTAAGGTCATTTTGAACCAAAAATGTCATATGAACATAGGTTCTATTCCTTCTAGTTACCAAAATACAAGAGGTTGAAGTTCTATAAATAACACGCAATTTTCAAATTTGTAATCAAGATACTTTCGGAAAACAAGAGTTTTATTGAAAAGTCATTCCTTATTTGTCTTAATTAATTTTATTTATTAATAATAACATGCATACGAGTTCAAGACGCTCATTTTGAACACTTGCTTTAATTTTTTTTTAAATTTGTTATCTTATTTCATATCGTGTTAACCTATTCCATGTTTGGTTATGTTTTTCTGTGTCTATTTAATTGTGTCATTTTATGTTTTGTTCTCTAAATCGTATTCGTTAATATGAATAAATAAAATTAATTAAGACAAATAAGGTATGACTTTTCAATAAAACTCTTGTTTTCCGAATGTATCTTGATTAAAAAAATTTGAAAATTTCGTGTTATTTATAGAACTTCAACCTCTTGTATTTTGGTAACTAGAAGGAATAGGACCTATGTTCATATGACATTTTTGGCCCAAAATGACCTCAGGAATAAGCTGTTAAAGTTTGTTACACTAGTCCTGAAACACCCTGTATATTATACTTTTTCGATCATCTATTGTAAATATATTTATAAATTACAGGGAAACATTAGATTGTCATTTTTCTAATTGCCGAAATTTAAGTTAGTTCAAAGCACTCAAATAAACTCGCTACCCCTCTGTAACAGGGCTAAAATAAACGAAGTAATCCAGTTGAATAGAGTAACGAATAAATGATCTGTTTCAATAAGCGAACGAAAGATCTAGTTTACATGTTAAATATTTACTTGATTGTTAAAACAAAAATTGTTTGAAATTTAATTCTCTGTATGCTTTATTTTGAAATATTTCCACTGTGAGATACAATGGGGTTCACCACTATTTTTGTTTATTTCGTTTTGTGAAATTAAATCTAAATTGAAAACACAGCACAGTTATAGAAGTATTAATTGATATTTATTAAACCATTATTTAAATTTCAAACAGTGGGGTTCACATATAATTGTAGTTACATAAATAAACTATTATATGATTTAAAAAATATTTAAATCAATTTCATGGTAAATAATTTAAAATATGTATTGCTATCAGTATAGGGTAGCTGGCTCAGTAGTACCGAATCGGCCTGTAGATTTGAAAACCCAGGTTCGATTTGCACAGGCGACAAACAATTTTCACCACGTTAAAACTAACCCTGTGTCTCTCCCTCTACTAGCATCTTTGGGGCTGTAATTTGACGGCCACGTAAACAGATTAGTTCTCTGTCAAACACAGAATAGAATTAACTAGATGTTCGTAAAAGAGGATTAAAGAAAGATCGCAATGCTCTGACGTTCAGCTTAATGACGTTAAAATCTCATATATCTTAAAAACCAATAAAATTTTAGAAAACTTTGATCGCCTCTGAATCTAGCTTTACGTCTAAATATAAATGACTAATTTTCTTTTTTGTAATGTCCTCATTACTAGCTATCTTACCCACATAACACAACAATTATTTTAATGCAACTACTTTTCTTCTGAATACATTTTTGTCACACCACACTACTAAAATTTACATCTTTCCGCTCTCAAAAAAACCATCGAGTGTAAATCGGGTTTCAAGCTCGGTTGCTTGTTTTCATGTGTCATGTATGTGATGGTTTTCAGCGCTCTGGAAGCTACGTTGAATCGTTTGTGGAGAGACAGGTTTCACCCCCAGGAGATAAAAGTCACCGGAGTCGCTTCCACGCGCCCTGAAGTGCTTTGCTGTGTGATGCTTACTTAGTTATCAAACTATCTGGGTAATAATTTAGCTATGTTAATATTATAATTACTGGATGGAAAATTTATATGTAAACTTCATTCAAATGCAGTAATTATTGTATAATAATAATGGTAGTTTATTTCCAACAGAAATCCAGTTACAGGGAATAGAAAAACATAAGTAAAAAGAAAACAAACATTTAAATAATCACTAAATTTATAAACTCTATAGTTCTCTATAGTTCTATAAAAAAGAATAATTTACATAAATATGTCATCGAAATGGCCTTTGGTATTCCTGCATATAATATGGATAGGAGATCTTCTTAACACGCGAGTTAGCGAGTTATCTCTGTCGGACATAGGCATGCGCTGAGAATTTATGAGGTATTGAAAAATTCAGAAACTACAAAAAGTAGGAAAACAATAATCCCCTTATTGTATAACCATTATCTTTTGAATTAATGATGGCTGTGCGAATTTTTTCAGAATTTTGGTGATTTATATTTTGTTTATTGGTTTATAATTCATATAAGGTTGTAGATCTTTTTTTGCTCTTTTCGAGTGTGATATTGTTTTTAAGAGTTCTAATTCCTGGGGTAAGTTTTCTTCACTTTTCTGATATGTTTTATTTTTTATAAAAACGTGATTGATTTTTTTTGTTTGTGCTTGTTCATATTGGTGCGAGTTCATTCATTTCTTCTGTTACTGTCTAGTGACAAGTTATATACTGGATGTTTTGCTGAAATTACATATACGGGGTGTTTATTTTTATCACTACTATTTATTTTATTTCTTTTATTTTGTAAAATAAATATTTAAAATGAATTTATGCAGCTGCTGTAAAAAAGCAACTGATAATCATAGATTTATTTCTTGTTCAATTTGCAAATTGGGCTTTAACATAGACTGTGTTGATATTTCTGCTCCCGAAGCACGGAGAATTCAAAGTTCTAAAACTGGACTTAGATGGAATTGTCCTAGTTGCATAAATATTGCCAATGATGACTGTCTAAGTTTAAAAGCTGTTATAATCAAATTGCAAAACGAAATTCAAGATCTTAAAAATGCTAATATGAATAATATCTCCTCCAGCACTCTGTCTCCTGTAGTCACTGAAACTATTATAAATGAAATTTCCGAACGTGAAAAACGATCTAACAATATTATGATTTTTGGTTCAGCTGAAAAACACATCAGTCCTTGGGGAGAATAAATGGAACGTCCTGTAATGTCTTGAAGCTAATCTGAGAATATGAAACTTAATACAAGGTTGCAAGTATAGTGCATCAATAATGTTTTTTAATAATAAATAAATAAAAAAGTAGAATAAAGTTCTCTTCTATTCGACAGAGCAAATACTAATAATCGGATAAAAACCATCAATCTTAAATGATAAATATTTCAAAAATTTTCTTTGATCCCTTTCAAAAGCTATAATTTGCTAAGCATAAAATGGATACCAAAGTAAGGACGCATTACTAAAGACAAAATAATCCTACTTTATGTTTAAAAAAAACCGTTAAGCTAATTGATGTTTCTCACAAGCGATATTTTATTATATGATAATTGTACCGCAGGTTTGCTGTGCGAATTAGAGTAAACTCTAGATTTAACGAATTGTCCGGACTGAAAAAATCTGCGGGAACAGTACTCGCGTTGTTAAATCACAAAATCTAAGGCCGGCTCTGAGAACTACGTTGATAAACAAAAATAATGTAACTGTCATCTCAAATGTCCTCCCTCGCAAAGTACAAAGTTCATTAACAACCGCCAACACTTTCTTCGCAATTTCAATTTCTCCTGTCATCCACCTACTTAACACTTCAGCTCAATCAAACGACGACGTCTTCATCACATCTTTAGCTCTCTTATCTGTCTGTCTTTGCACGGGTCGCAACGTTTGCCAACAATTAAATCAATTTAAATAATTAAACCCTTCGAATTCAGGCATCAATTCATTTGCGTTTACAGTACAATCTAAACTGAAAACGTGACAGTTGATGCTGGAGTGCTAGTTCTTGAGCATACACAGAGAGGGTGTTGTACTTCGCTGTTGTGGTTGTCCATGCATATTTAATGTTAAGGTTATGGTTAAAGGGTACAGAACTAAAATGGTGAATTGTAACGTAACGTTAACACAAAATGCAAGGTAGATACTATGTTATTACAAGTCCTACTTAAATGAAAAATAAATTAATAAATCTTTTGTTTAATTTGATTAGATTTACAATTTACAAATTTGAGTATGGTTACTTGAAACCATGGTGGCTCAGTGGTATCGAGTCGGCCTATAAATTTGAGAACCCTGGTTTGATTTCCACAGCCAACAAACAATTTTTACCACGTTAAAACTACCCTTGTAACTCTCCCTTCACTAACATCTCTGGGGGCAGTGATTTATCGGCTGGTAGCCGCATTTCACGTGCATAAATATATCACTTATCAAAATCTGCTACAAAAGAGTGCTACTCCCAGTAATGGGTAAAAGACGTGATGATATATATTTTGTTAATATTTTGCAAGATGATAGGTGAGGCAAAGAGAAGGCTGGATTTAATATTAATTTATTTATAAATAAATATTGAAAATGATGTTGTCTGTTTTACAAAAAAACCTTAAAAACGTTTTTTTAAACAACTGAATTTTTATTAAGACATTTGTTTTGTTCTGTACCAGAAATATAATTAAATTAATTGAAAATATAGTTAATTAAATGAAAATTCAAAAAATAATTTGAATCGATGATTTTATTTTAATTCACACTGATTTAAATTACGCCAACCCTATCTGTCAGCAACGAACCCGAAACCTTTGAACGTAAAAGCCATCGCTTTAATCAACATGTGAAAATTAACTTACTTGAAAGTTTTAAAATCTGAAATTGAATATCTCAGAATTTTAGTTTCATTTTCAGATGGTTTATTTGAATGTATGTAAAAAGTTTTGTTAATCTTAATTTAACTAGCTGTCTGATGTTTTTTCTAAAACGAAATAGTTAATTAAAAGATTAAAAACAAATTATTCCGAAAGATTAAAAGCATATATATTCGATTCATTTTAAAGTAGGTATTTGTTAACTTCAAATAAAAATTAATCAAATTCGTGAATAAAATAGGATTAGAAACCAGTTTGTCTTAATCCAAATGTACAACTGATATTTGACTAAAGTTTATTTCAATAGTTTCATCTTTCAATACATATAGGATTAGACAATAATCTCTCATTTATTTCTTCAATCTACGCTTATAAAATTTAAATAAATAATAATAATCTCAATGGTTTGATATTGACGTCATTGAATTTGTGTGTAGTACAAAATATACATATTCATTACTCCACTAACATCTTTGGGAAAGTAATTTTACGGCTGGTAACAGTACTTAACGCGAAGATACATATAACTAGGGTTGTGCCGTGGTCAATTGACATGTCAAATGACTGGTCAATTGACCAAAATATTTGACAGTCAAATAATACGGTCAAATAATCTAAATGGAACCGCCACGACATCTGTTGTTCAATAGAAATAGTTACTATTATTACATGAATATAACTAGTTTGGTATTCTAGGTTCTGGAGAATTTGCTTACTTTCTTTACAAATAAAATAAATACTTATTATTTCATTTCATTACGTCTTTTACTTTATTTTCCCCTTTATTTTGAATTTGATGTGGTTTTGTTTATTATTTGTTGTTGGTTTTCCATTTTCAGTAATATTGGATGTAGTAAACAGTATTATATAAATAAATTACAATTTTAATTGTGATTTTTATTAAATGTTTCTTGGTCAATTGACCGGTCAAATAGTCGGTCAATTGACCGAAAAATATTTGACTGGTCAAATGCACAACCCTACATATAACACTTACCGACATCTGCTACGGCAGAGTGCCACACCCAGTAATGATTAAAAGGCGTGATGATATATTTATTTATTTTAAAAAACTACTTCTGTGGCTTCTCTTCCACTAACATCTTTGGGGAGGGGGGCTGATTTGACGGCAGGTAACAGTACTTCGCGCGAAGAAATCTATAATTTTTCGAATTCTGCCACGGAGGATTGCACAGTCAGTAATAGGTAAAAGGCGTGATGATATATTTTTATTCCCGTAGTATAAATATACTCTGTATAACAAAAAAAAATAGAGGATAAAATTAAAATGACTTTGAAATGGCAATCTAAGGCCAGTATACTTTAGCTTAAAATTTCGGCATAACCTAAATTATATATAAATAAATAAATATATCATCACGCCTTTTACCCATTACTGAGTGTGGCACTCTCCCTAAGCAGATCTCGGTAAGTGATATATTTTTTTCGCGTGAGGTTACCAGCCGTCAAATCACGGCTTCCAAAGATATTAGTGGCGGAGGAGCCACTGGGGTAGATTTTTTTTTTTAATTGGTGAAAATTGGCTATGGGGATCGAACCAGGGTTCTCAAGATCCACAGGCCGACTCGATACCACTGAGCCATCTACCCCATATAACCTAAATTAATAATTGAATTCGTTTCCTGCTTTCTTTGTAAATTAAGTTTACTTTCGAATAAAATGCATATGCCATCCATCAATATATATCTATAGTTAACATGAAACAATTTGCGAATTATGAAGGATCCAATTGTATAATTGATTAAATTAGAAGACTTAAGGAATCACCATACATTAACCTAACCTGTACTTAATTTTTTTTACAAGAAATTAAATTCCACGGCTAACTATGATATTATTAAATTATATCAAATTAATTACCACAATGTTTAAATCGTGTACACACAACTCTATTTACAATTTCGGATTTATGCAACGTGAAATTAGATTATTTAGTTAGTTCCATTGCGAGGAACCGTAGCTACTTTCTCGGTGTTCTGACTGCTAAATTCCCCTAAGGGCCAGTAAATATACGAACATACCTTGAGCTTACCGTTTCGCGTTTGTTTAACTTTTACATTATCTCACTCACCGAACACATTTTTTGATGAAAATGGTTTAACTTCATTATCAAATATGTAGGTTATGTTGCTTGCGTCATAAAAAGATGTTAAACTCTTGGTGCTGTTTTGATTTTGCAAATGAGATTGTTTTCAAATGTAACGGAATATTTATGAGGTATCTGGAACGTTATTGTTTGATGGTTGAAGCTGTACTTTAAAATAATTCATTTGTTTGTGTTTCACGGTTTATTTGATACACGCTACATAACCGTCGGCTATTTTTAATGTTACGTTAAGTTTAGCAATTTCTTTTATGTACGAGTATTTCCTATACTTTCCTTGTTTGATTCTATTTTTGTATATAATTTAAATTCTGCCAATACAAGTTTATATCTATAATACTAGAGCTTATATATTTATATGTATATTTTATTTAAAGCTCAATTTAAACTATGGTCAATTTTATTGAACTGCGCTACGATTATTAGGGCCGTTTATTACATCGTTTTGCCGTATAAAATTTTGTCATGAATTTTTTACAGATTTGCTACGTCTAGTTATGCCATCTAGTGATTTTTATTTCAATTAAAGGAAAGTAAGCACGCTGTAAAGTTACAAAAACAACCTTAAAATATTTATATATACAGGGTGTTTCACAACTTAGAGCAAAAAAGGTATATACTGTACGACGTGCTGATCATAAAACAAAAAGATTTTTTTTTTAAATCGCAAAACTATTTTTCATGTTTCCCAGTCCAAAATTTTTCGTTGCCACTGTCACTGGGTGGATGATTATGTTAAAGTTATTAATTAAATAAAATTATATTATGCTAATAATTGAATTGTGTAATTATTATTTCGTAGTTGATACCAGGGTTCGAAGATATATATCGATCGATATATATCATGATATTTATTTTGATATATATCGTCATATTTTTGCAATGATATATATCCATTATATAAAAATATCAAATAGTTTTTGTGATATAGCCTCCGGAGAAGTGAAATTTTTCGTATTTTTCAATTTTTCTACTTTTCCGAGGCTATATCTCGAAAACTAAATGTGATATGAAAACGCGCTCAACGGCATTAATTTTCTCGTGCTTCAGTTAACTTATAAACATAGTTTCAGCGATTTTTATTTTTTTTCAATTTTCCGCCAAAAAAATCGCAAAAAGCGGTTTTTTAACATTTTCTCGAAAACCAGAAGTCATATGCATTTGTAGATAGTACCACTGGATTCAGTGGGTCAAAATACATATGTATGTAAATTTTCGTTTTAATAATCCTACGATTAAGGATTTTTGGGAAAATTGAATTAAAATCTGAAAAAACCAAAGGGGTACCCCTTAGGAAATAATTAAAAATATTAAATTGCATAAAATTGTATGAAAATTTGCTTATAAGTCAATTCGGACACGGGGAATTCAACGCCGTTGAGCGCATTTCCATATCTCGTTTAGTTTTTGAGATATAGCCTCCGGAAAAGTGAAATTTTTAGAATTTTTCAGTTTTTCTACTTTTCCGAGGCTATATCTCGAAAACTAAATGTGATATGAAAACGCGCTCAACGGCATTAATTTTCTCGTGCCTCAGTTAACTTATAAACATAGTTTCAGCGATTTTTATTTTTTTTCATTTTTCCGCCAAAAAAATCGCAAAAAGCGGGTTTTTTAACATTTTCTCGAAAACCAGAAGTCATATGCATTTGTAGATTGCACCACTGGATTCAGTGGGTCAAAATACATATGTATGTAAATTTTCGTTTTAATAATCCTACGATTAAGGATTTTTGGTAAAATTGAATTAAAATCTGAAAAAACCAAAGGGGTACCCCTTAGGAAATAATTAAAAATATTAAATTGCATAAAATTGTATGAAAATTTGCTTATAAGTCAATTCGGACACGGGGAATTCAACGCCGTTGAGCGCATTTCCATATCTTGTTTAGTTTTTGAGATATAGCCTCCTGAAAAGTGAAATTTATCGAATTTTTCAGTTTTTCTACTTTTCCGAGGCTATATCTCGAAAACTAAATGTGATATGAAAACGCGCTCAACGGCATTAATTTTCTCGTGCTTCAGTTAACTTATAAACATAGTTTCAGCGATTTTTATTTTTTTTCTATTTTCCGCCAAAAAAATCGCAAAAAGCGGTTTTTTAACATTTTCTCGAAAACCAGAAGTCATATGCATTTGAAGATTGCACCACTGGATTCAGTGGGTCAAAATACATATGTATGTAAATTTTCGTTTTAATAATCCTACGATTAAGGATTTTTGGTAAAATTGAATTAAAATCTGAAAAAACCAAAGGGGCACCCCTTAGGAAATAATTAAAAATATTAAATTGCATAAATTGTATGAAAATTTGCTTATAAGTCAATTCGGACACGGGGAATTCAACGCCGTTGAGCGCATTTCCATATCTTGTTTAGTTTTTGAGATATAGCGTCCGGAGAAGTGAAATTTTTCGAATTTTTCAGTTTTTCTAAATGTGTACAAAAACTAAAATTAAAAAATAAATATCCAAAAAGTGATATTTATCTGATATATATCCTATATATCAGATATTTTGATATTTTGATATTTATTATAAATATCATGATATTTACGAACCCTGGTTGATACCTACTTCATTGTTTGTGTTTAATAGGAAAGCGAATCTAGTGCAGTAGTACAAAAATTGTTTTAGGTTAACAACCCTTAATTTTTCGAATTTTAAAAAAAATCTTTTTGTTTCATGACCAGCACGTCGTACAGAATATACCCTTTAATTTTTTGCTCTAAGTTGTGAAACACCCTGTATATATATATATTTATTGGAATTGAATATTTTAATTATACAATTTTCACCACATTAAATTTTTCCTGCGACTCCCTCTCCACTAACAACTTTGAGGGCCGTGATTTGACGGCTGGTAACCGCACTTCACGCGAAGAAATATATAACTTACCGAGATCTGCTACGGCAGACTGCCACATCCAGTAATAGGTAAAAGGCATGATGATATATTCATTTTTAAAAACTACTCTTGTGGTTTCCCTTCCACTAACATCTTTGGGGGAGGGGGCTGACTTGACGGCTGGTAACCGTACTTCGCGCGAAGAAATCATTTTTCGAATTCTGCTACAGAAGATTGCACACTCAGTAATAGGTAAAAGGCGTGATGTTATATTTTTTTCCCGAAGTATAAATATATTCTGCATAACTTGAATATTACTCCATTATATGGAATCCAATCTATGACAGTCGCAGCAAAGTTATCGATTCAGTTCAATCTAAGTTCTTGAAGTTTATTTATTATAAAATAATCGGTACATATCCTGATCATCGTGTTTCATATGAAATATTGCTGCATATATTTAGCTTTCATTCTCTCGCAGTCAGACATAGCATCTCATCTGTTTTGTATCTTTATAAATTAATTAATTATTTTATAGATGATTCGAATTGCCTATATCTTTTAAACTTTCTTGTTCCTGTTATTTGTACTCGAAGTCAAAATGTGTTTTACCTCCCACCTGCAAGAACAAATTTACTTCTGCAATCTCCCATAGTTCGTATGTGTAGTTAATTTAATGGTTTGAATCTTGAGGTTGACCTCTTCTCAACTAATTACGCTTGTTTCTATAAGAATATTATAAATTATATGTCTCACAATTAATTGTACTTCTGTATAACTTGTATTAACTTTTATATTCGCTTCATTTTCTGTGTAACGTTACATAAGTTTTTTCAACCCTATTATTAGGTTTTACCTGTTGGGTAGTGATTTAAATAAATAAATAAATAAATAAATAACAAAAAAAATAGAGGGTAAAATTAAAATGACGTCGATATGGCAATCTGTAGCCAATATGCCTTAAAATGTCGGCATAGTAAAATTTTTCTGATGATATATTTATTTATATATACAATATTATTAACGTGGGTTATGTTTGTTACGACTTATCTCGTTAGAGGCGCTAGTTGACGTGCCCGCCTTTTAAATTTTAAACTAGCAATAATCAGCCTAGCGCAATTCAATGAACTTGGCCATGGTTTCAACAAAGGATTCATTTTTACAGTAATTGTAAATTCTATAACTACGAGTAGTATTAAACGTGTCACTCATGAATTTGCAACATTCGTCTACGGCTCGAACTACAAGATTCCTATTCGTGCAATACAAAATACTTTTAACACGAGTTGCGTAGATTATTTTTACGATCAAGCTTTAGCTAATTTTGCTAATTACATTCGTTTTCAGTTCTTACGTGCCTAACTGAAACTGTATAGAATTCACTTTCAAATAAGCGTAGAACGACATTCTCTTTCTGTTCTTACAATAGAGAATCTAACTGCAATTGTATTGAACTTACTTTCAAGAACAAGCGCAGGCGACACTCTTTCTTTCAGGGACGTAACTAAGGGTAGGTCGACGTAGGCTGTGGCCAACCCACAAATTTTATTACTCTTACTTTGTTTCTTTAAAGGAAATTAACTTTTCCGGAAACATATAAACTGGTAGTAATTATTACAGGAACAATTCCAGTGTCTAGTACCACATGTGAACATACATTTTCTTGTTTACCGCGAAACAATTATTATATACGAAACAAAATAACTAATGCAGAACTCACACATTTGGCAATAATTAATTTTGAAAAGTAAATAAATAAATATATCATCACACCTTTTACTCAATACTGGGTGTGGCACTCTTTCGTAGCAAATTTCGGTAAATGATATATTTCTTCGCGTGAAGTGTGGTTACCAGCCGTCGAATTACGGCTCCCAAAGATGTTAGTTGAGGAGGAGCCACAGTAGTAGATTTAATTTGGTGAAAATTGTTTGTCGGCTGTGGGGATCGAACCAGGGTTCTTAAGATCCACAGGCCGACTCGATACCACTGAACCACCTACCCCATTGAACACAATATTGTCAATTCAATACAAATGCAGAAATAAATTATGAATTTGATGTTTTTCATCAAAATAAATGAATTGTGATATATTAAATAAAATTATATATTTATTTTGTGTTTGTTATGTAAATAAATATAAATAAATATATCATGACGCCTTTTACTCATTACTAGATGTGGCACTCTGCCTAAGCAGATTTCGGTAAGTGATATATTTTTTCGCGTGAAGTGCGGTTACCAGCCGTCATGTTATGTTATTATTATAATAAAAAATATGGCTGACCATGATTTTTTATAAGACCACTCTTGGCCCACTCAGAAAAACTAGTTCATCCATGCTGCCTTTTTTATCATTTTTATTAGTTTTTAGTTCTTACCATACCGTGTCTAACTACAATTGTGTGGAATTTACTTTGGAAACAAGCACAGGACGATGCTCGTTTACTTTTTTTTTTTTTAATTAGTTGTTACAGGAATGAGTGTGAATTGAGATAATGTGATTGAGAGTTGCATGTTAAAAGAATGTGTGTGAGGAATAAATGAGCTTGTATGGCGAGAACGTGAATGTGATTGAAGCAAGGATGGTGTATCAGAATGAGTGGAAGGTCTGTGAATTTTTCGGTGGTCCGTACCACCCATTAAATTAGATATAATGTAATGTTCTGTATGTATGTACATTACAAACGTCGAAAACATTAATTTTTACACAAAGTTAGTAATTCACTTTGAATAAAACTCAAATATATTAAATACTTAATACAATTTGTGTTTAACTTCTGTACAATATTTATTTTATTCGATGTTTTGGTACAACAAACGCGTAATTAAAATAATTATTTCTTTTTATTTTTCTAACGAAGATACACATGTAGGGTATCAAAATATCGAATTAATTAAATACTGTACCGAACCAAACATTGTTTTTGTTATTTAAATATGAGTTCTGGAATCTTCTTTCCATTTGTCAAATATTAATGTAGGTATGTATATACTTTTTCAAATATAAATAAAAATATTTCAATTATTTATTATAGCATTGTTTGACATTCAAATCGATTTGAAATTATTTATTTAAAATTTAACCCCTTGACGTACAAATAAAATGGAATTTGATGCGTCCGAAGAATACTATTTAATTAATCCGGCTTAAGTGAACAGTTAATATATGCATCCTCAGAAATAAAACATTTTATTTTGAAATTTATATTGTTATACAGAGCAAAAAATTAAAGGGTATATTCTGTACGACGTGCTGATCATGAAACAAAAAGAATTTTTTTTTAATTCTAAAAATTAAGGGTTTTGAAACTAAAACATTTTTTGTAGTACTGCACTGGATTCGTTTTCCTATTAAACGCAAACAATGAAGTAGGTATCAACTACGAAATAATAATTACACAATTCAATTATTAGCAGTTATTTATAATAGAATTTTATTTAATTAATAACTTTAACATAATCATCCACCCAGTGGCAATGGCAACGAAAAATTTTGGACTGGGAAACATGGAAAATAGTTTTGCAATTTAAAAAAAAAATATTTTTGTTTCATGACCAGCACGTCGTACAGAATATACCCTTTAATTTTTTGCTCTAAGTTGTGAAACAGCCTGTATACTATTTAACCTGTTGACGTGCAAATAAAATGGAATTTGACGTCAAAATCTACAATGGCACATGAAATGGATGACGTCTCCCAAGGGGTCAATATTTAAATACCAGTGGTGCAACTCATCATTAAAATTTTGAATAGCATTATTTCATTTTTCAAAATTAATAGCGGAAATCACCACGTATTAGGGTACATTTATAATAAATAGAATTCTATTTATTTAGCATAAATATATTTTTTCTATACAAAAAATATGTATTTACGTACACGATTTTGGCAACGTAGTTCATCTTTTTTTGTAAAATACTATTTTATGTTACATAGATAAATACGGTAGATACCTCGGTGACAACTCGTCACGCTGTAGATTTGAGAACCCTGATTTCGATTCCGCAACCTACAAACTTTGCACATTAAAATTACCACTGACTTCCCCTCCACTAACATCTATTAGGATTTTAATTTGAGGCTGGTAACCGCACTTCGCACGCATACATATATTACTTATCGAAATCTGCTATGGCAGAATAATACACCCAGTAATAATTAAAAGTCATGATGATATATTATTTATTTTTCTATTATTTATACTATATTGTTGCTATTTGCTAATAAATATTTGTTGCAAATAGATTTTCAATAAGGTTAATGGTTTTTTGTTGTTACAGAATCATTTTTATAGGCGTAAATACTTTATTCGTTTGTCTTTTTGCACAACCTGTTAAATAATAGTTATTTACGTAAAAAGTCAGGAAAACGTTGAATTACAGGATGAGTAGATAGTTTCATGCCGAGCGATAGCGAGGCTTGAAACAGTTTACGAATCATGTTCGAAGCTTTACTGACGTGTTACGTATAACATTTTACCTGAAACTTATAAACAAATAATACATATTTTAAATTAATTTCAATTAAAAGAAATATTTGACTTACATATTCAGTCAGTATTTTATGTTGCTAAGTAACTACACTCACGTTTCTTTCATTACCTGCCTAGGCGGGCAATACACATATGTTATTTTTCTGACTAGGCATGCAACGCAAAGCTTTCCTGATTCTTTAAGTTCAGGCAAATGTTTATTTTCCTGTCAGTTTCAGATAAAGGATATTTATTCTTCTATTTGTATGGATGTAAGTATTTCCCTATATTCTTTGTTTGTGTCAAATATTTAATTAATATCATTTAAATTCATAAAAATAGTAAAATAATTATTGTTGTGCATGTAATTTCATCTGTGAACAATTGCAGGTATTAAATGTAAAGTATATAAGTGATATATTTCTTCACGTGAAGTGCGGTTACCAGCTGTCAAATCACGGTCTCCAAAGATGGTAGTGGTCAGGGAGCCACAGGGGTTGATTTAATTTGGTGAAAATTGTTTGTCGGCTGTGGGGATCAAACCAGGGTTCTCAAGATCCACAGACCGACTCGATACCAATGAGCCACCTACCCCATATATATATATTGATTTAAATTGTAATAAAATGATTGCAGGACATACATACATACATACATACATACGAGTACATAATATCATGCTATATTACATCAAATGCAAACTGAATTTTTAAATTTAATCAGAAATAAAAACACTAACAAAAAAATCCCTTCAACAATAATCCGAAATCCATTACTAATCTCATATCCCTCACCTTTACTCTATATAATTCTACCCTTATATCACCACATTCTTTGATAGGCTCAGGACCTATATACCCCTTTTTACCTATAGTTGAAAGGTCACAAATCGGTTCTAACGCCTCGTTCTTCGAATCTTCGTCATTCTACAAAACGACGTAAATCGTGAATGGCTGCTGTGTGACTATGAATCCGGGTCGGAAACTACACCGGAATCCATTAGTTCCGGGTGACGCGTCATGCCGTGTCACGGCTCCGGGTGGAGGTCAATGTTACGGTGTTACGGCCTGTTAACGGAACGAGAAACATTACGAACTGTTTGCTATAATGCGGCATATTGCGGTAGGAATGTTTTGTCATTGGGACTTGAGATTTTCTGGGTTTTATTCAACCATATCACAAATAAAATGACAAAATGTGCTATCTTAGACGCTTGGATAAAATGGTGATTGCTTTAAAAAACTTGTTAGATGATTCTAAAGACTTTTTTTATATCAATAAATTTGATTGCTGATGTTTCGGTATCAGAGATTGGGCCATTTTTAAAGCAAAGTAGATATGCCATATATTAATAAACAATTTTTTTATAATTACATTTTATTTCTAGTGTTAGAACATTGGATGTACATAAATAAATAAAATAAATAGATCATCACGGCTTTTACCCATCACTGGGCGTGGCACTCTGCCTAAGCAGATCTCGGTAAGTGATATATTTTTTCTCGTAAAGTGCGGTTACCAGCCGTCAAATCACGGCCCCCAAAGATATTAGTAAAGGGGGAGCCACAGAAATAGATTTAAATTGGTGAAAATTGATTATCGGCTGTGGGGATCGAACCAGGGTTCTCAAGATTGGATGTACATTAATTTATTATTTATAATTTTAAATTTTACTTTTAAATGTAATTTAACCCTTTGCACTCCGTTGTCGCCGTAATTGCGACATTTTTACATTACATGCATGTACTTGTATACTATGTATGTATGTAACTAATATAGTGTTGGAGTTATTGGTATCCTCTATAAGTATTTAGGCTGGATTGAAAAGGGTTAAACATTTGTTTGTTTGTATAATATACGAATTATCTTCTAATGCTTTGAAAATGACCAAATCCTTGAGACCGAAACGTGAGAATAAAATTTATTGATATAAAAAGGCCTTTAGAATCCCTGCAACAAGTTTTTATCAATATTTTTGGCTTATACAATTTTCCTTTTTGTGATTGCTATTTGTTCATACATTTTGTGGATAATTTACAAACATAGACTAACGTCTAAAGTGTGTTATAATTGAGCACTTATTTTTCTGTCTATAACCGATTTCATGCACGTATTTATAAAGGACAAAATAAATTTACGATCGTAGTAAATGTATTTAAATTAACAAATTCGAATCAATTTTATTTATTTTATGGCATATATTACTGTCAAAAGTTCGACTGTCATTTGAATGAATCGATTTTATTTACTTTCGAATTAAATTAATTTGTTGTTTAAAAAATCGGCCATACGAGTACATATATTATTCACAATTTAAATTTAGCCACAGTTTATGTACAAAATATATCATTTTCTTGCTATAGTAGATTGCTACATTCCTACACTAAGCAATACCATTGAATATACAAACACTAATAGATAGATAGCACTATCATTTTCAATATCATGATATAAATACATTACGTTGCCGTTCTTTAAGAGTTTATATATTCAATGACAATACGTATAAAGGCACGATGATGTATTTATTAATTTATATTTGTCTGCTCTTTATACCTATGATTAATTAATATGGATAGAAAATATAATAATAAAAACAAAACGTGTATGAATCTAGATTAACATAACAGAATGCTTGCATAACATTAATTACGTAGCATAGCTCACGTTGATAAAGCCTTAATCCAATATTCAATCAATCTATTGTTATTGTTTGTATATTGAACAATTGAACAGTATAGTTATTTATGTTTCAAGAGCGGTAAGTGAAGATTATAGGTCGAAGGTAAATAAATGAAGAATATATCTCAAAATATATCTGTTAAGTTTTTAATAACAACAAAGACAAAATTAATTGTCATTCATGCACTTGGTGAGACTAGGTATAATACAAATATTAAATAAAAACTCTAGGCAAAGTCTCACAAAATTCAGCCTCCGAGTCACCTTATGAGGGCATCGTCGGAGGCCGGCCAGCACAGTTAGTAACCATGGACAAGAGCGAAACGCGTCCATGGTTACTAACTGTGCTGGCCGGCCTCCGACGATGCCCGCATAAGGTGACTCGGAGGCTGAATTTTGTGAGACTTTGCCTAGAGTTTTTATTTAATATTTTTATTATACCTAGTCTCACCAAGTGCATGAATGACAATTAATTTTGTCTTTGTTGTTATTAAATTGCTATTGCGTAGCTTTTCATTTTTTTCGGTAGATGGCATTAATGGTTCGACAGAACTTCTCATGTCATCTTACCGTTTGTTAGAGATCTTATTCTCTGCTGGCACAGTTCTTCGTCACCAGCTTTTTCACATGAACTTTGTTCTAGGTGAAGAAGTGAGTTATACCATGCTGATGAGCTCTAACAAGAGCGAAACGCGTCCATGGTTACTAACTGTGCTGGCCGGCCTCCGACGATGCCCGCATAAGGTGACTCGGAGGCTGAATTTTGTGAGACTTTGCCTAGAGTTTTTATTTAATATTTTTGTTAAGTTTTTACTTATGATGATCAATGTTTTATAATATCAAATTTTTACTTACCTCCCTAATGCAGTAAATGACTCATTACATCCGTGGCAACAGGGACGAAATGATCCCGTTTCTTGCTGATGCTAAAAATAGTATATTACTAAACTAAATTTACAAGGTACGTTTGCGACTTGTCATATTGACAGTTGACAGAACAAATTAATTTTCAGTATATATACGTTTTTTAATGATTTAAGATGCAATCGTAGAAAAATTTATGTGTAAAGCGTAAATCTTTCTACCTTCAGTATTACAATTCATTCATGTCATCTGCTCTTTTCAATTATTATAAAAAAACAACTACGTTCTCTTAAATACATATTTGTAACGTCTTGTGGAATGTGATATAATACTCGAACACATTTTTTATTTCACATACTCACATGAAATACTTCTGAAATAGTTTACATTAAATTTCTCATGTTATCTACGGGTATTTTAAACACTGATAACTTTCGTGCAATTCAACCACTGAAAAAGAAATGATTTTCAGCAGGAACAAAACAAAAACCTTTTTTTTAAACCTAAATATGGTTATGGAAATAAAACAATAATTATATATGAACATGTTTTATTTTATATTATAAAATTTACAGATGCTTCAGACTAACTAGGAGTATAAAATGATCTGTGATGTTGAATCATTTATTATGCTACAGAAATAAAAAAAACATCACGCATTTTATTAATAACTAGGCAATCAGCCGTAGCAGATCTTATTATGTGAAGTGCGGTTACTAGCTGTGAATTTACGGACCCTAAAGATATTGGGGAGCTACAGGGATAATTTTAATGTAATAAAAATTGTTAGTCGACTGTGGGAATCGAACCCTGGTTCTCAAATTCAATAAAGCTATAAAATTAGTTTTTCTACGATTGATATGAAAAGTTGACAATTATGATTTTATCTGCCATCGTAAAGTTGACGTTTTTCGTTCATGTTTACTTGTTTTTTTCGCACGTGTCTAAAGGACAAGTCTTATAAAATGAATTATACTTTTTTTCTATTTTGCGTCTTTTTAAAATTAAAATTAATAAAAATCTGCGATAATTTAAACCGAGTCAATTTAGGGCAATTTGTATATGAAATGTTGTGGTTGGTAATTGTTACTGACATTTATGCAATTGTTCAGATTTTGAGGTTATATTGAAATTATGATATTCACAGTTTGACAGTTTCAGTATGTCATCCGCTACTACCAACAATCTAAAACAAAATGTTGTGTATCGTAATGAACGCTCTTTCGATACGCAACTGAGTTTCATAATGACATCCTTATTAACGCAAAATAGAAAAACACATTTGTTTAAAACTGTTGTTTTACTTGAATAAATTCAAACGTTTTTTGAAAAGATGCATTTGACAATAGTTCTAGTATTTTCACTCGTATATTTCTTCTTTAACATAGACCATGACGCAGTCTTTTGTTAAACGCCTACTATTTTGTGGCGTTTGTTCTGTCTCAACTGCTATTTAAAGACTTGAAGATAAAATAAAATTGAATTTCTAAGAGTGGTTTCCAGTTTTCATACAGCTACTAAATGGAAATGTAATCCTGATTATATGTAAACTAAATTATAACTTTGTTATAATCTACATAATGTACAAACAAAAAGCAATCAGTTTTAAATAAAAAATAATCCCAAAATGAGGTGGGATTCCGTAACTTCGGTTGTTATTATTTGATCTTGTTATGGTATCAAAATAAATGACAATAACAACTACAAATGTATTTGCAATGTTATTAGTAGTTGTTATTAGTTACAGAATCACACCCCGGAGTCTTAACAAAGACAAAGCAAGTAAGGCCCTTACGTAGGGGTTACAAATATATGGGGCGTAGCCTTTAAATTCATTAAAGAATATACATATACTATTTAATATTTAAACTAGAATACATTTTTACATACATTTCGCGCGTTATTATTTTTTAAATTACTACATTTTATTGTTTCTCCTATTGTAGATATTTTATATTTATAGAGCTTCATTTTATCTTTCAGTTATTTATATTACTGAATATTTTTATATGAATAGTAGTTGATTAATTAAAAATAAACATTTATATGTTTGTAATAAATTAATTACTTATCTGTGTATAGTGAAAAAAAGTAAATAAAATATAGATTTATTCATTTTAATAATTCAAAGAAAATATTTAGTTTTTTGATTTGAAAATACGGGCATATTTTTAAGAAAAATTAATATTGCAAAAAGTACTTCATATTGCATCTCTGAAATTAATTTAACTTTTAAATATCTTTTCAAACGACATTTCCAGATATCGGATATTAAACTTAAAAGTAAATTTTATTAAAAAAGTATCTATATTATTCAGTTTATTGACTTTATAAACAGTATTCAAATTAATATGGAATATATTTTGCTATAAATTTTTGTATATACAGAATATAAGAAGTTAAACAATACATTAAAATTTGTATTTGATCTTCTGCAACACAATTCATATTTTTTTCGTTTGATCCATCTCACAACTAATACAAAAGACATCTATGGATATTTTTTTTATTGACTCACATTCTTTATAACTCATATTGAATATTTTAAAAAGTTTATTTAAAATAAATATATCATCACGCCTTTTACCCATTACTGAGCGTGGCACTCTCCCATAGCAGATTTCGGGAAGTGATATATTTCTTCGCGTGAAGTGCGGTTAGTGGAGGGAGTGCCGCAGGTGTAGTTTTAACGTGGTGAAATCTGTTTGTCGGTTGTGGGAATCAAACCCGGGTTTTCAAATCCACATGCCGACTCGATACCACTGAACCATCTACCCGATTATTTCAAATACAAAATTAAAAATCTGATGTGGACACCACATAACTTCCTTGTACGCGTATGAAACTATAGATATTTTTTTAATTACACATATTTGACATTAAATCTTTTATTTTTTGTTCTAATCCATAGCAAACTTATTTTAGCTTAAAAATAAAAAAATATATAATATTTAAATTTAGATATCTCGTTTATGCAAAACGCTAATTTAAAAATTCTTAATGTGCTAGACGCAAAATTTAATTCTCTAAAACTTTTATTTGCAGTATTTATTTCTAAAATTAAAATAATACCATGTTTGTCAAGGAAAACTGTTAACAGCTTCATGTAATGTGTCACTTCCGGTTAGTGTATTTTAACCAAAATCTATTATGTTATTTCCATTGATATAGTAGTCTTATATACCAAATTTGGAAAGTTTTAAATTATATTTGAATATAGTTTTTCATGAAAATCTATTATAGGCTTCAAGTAAAGTACCACTGCCGGTAATTGTATAATGACCAAAAAGGGAGGTGCACAACTAGATGTTATAACAGTCCTAAATATAAAGTTTCAATTTTCTACGACTTACCGTTTTTGAGTTATGCGAGATACGTACGTACGTACGTACGTACAGACGGCACGACGAAATTAGTCAAAATGGATTCAGGGAGGGCCAAAATGCGTATTTCCACTGAAATCTGAGAACCGAAAATTTTCGCGATTACAATACTTCCTTTACTTCGTACAAGGAAGTAAAAATGAAAGTTATTACGAACTTGTAACATTATTCTTTATAATTTTTTTTTAAAGATTAGTAGAATACTTATAAAAGTCAGAGTTATTATGAATTTATCACTTTATATCATTTATTTTTTATGTTGGTTTATGTTCAAGTTAAGTGTTTATAGATTTTGTAATAATGACTATTATTAAAACAATATTTGTTTCAGTATCTCTGCTCTACACGCAAAAGTCAAATTAGATAAAATAACAAATAGCATTATCTATAAACATTTTATTACATTTTTGTATAATTGGATATCAGGCTTAAGGCAATAGAAAAGTTGTAAATGTTCATTTTCCATTTATTATACGTTTTGTTTAATGGTTATGGCCATTTTCAAGCAGCTACAATAAATACAAGAAATATTTAAATTAACACATGTTTTAACAATAAATTGAAATCCAGTTATAAAAATCTGTAAAATAATATCATTCTTCTTATCAAAATTTGTTCTTATAAACATTATTGTTCATTGCAAAGAAATAAAAATTATACATTCTGACATACTAGATGTATCTATAGCAAAACTAAAAACCAGAACTGCAAACCAAACCGGAACTTAAACCGAAACCGGTACATTTTCTAGAACCGTGAATCCGAACCGAACCATTCACGCAGAACCGTCTAAAGCAACTTACAGAATAAGTTGTACAATTAAAATTTTAAAATGAAATATAAATCGCGTTTTTTTATCAAAAATATTAATTTAAATCAGGGTTCGTAAATATCATGATATTTATAATAAATATCAAAATATCTGATATATAGGATATATATCAGATAAATATCACTTTTTGGATATTTATTTTTTAATTTTAGTTTTTGTACACATTTAGAAAAACTGAAAAATTCGAAAAATTTCACTTTTCCGGAGGCTATATCTCAAAAACTAAACAAGATATGGAAATGCGCTCAACGACGTTGAATTCCCCGTGTCCGAATTGACTTGTAAGCAAATTTTCATACAATTTTATGCAATTTAATATTTTTAATTATTTCCTTTGGTTTTTTCAGATTTTAATTCAATTTTACCAAAAATCCTTAATCGTAGGATTATTAAAATGAAAATTTACATACATATGTATTTTGACCCACTGAATCCAGTGGTGCAATCTTCAAATGCATATGACTTCTAGTTTTCGAGAAAATGTTAAAAAACCGCTTTTTGCGATTTTTTTGGCGGAAAATTGAAAAAAATAAAAATCGCTGAAACTATGTTTATAAGTTAACTGAAGCACGAGAAAATTAATGCCGTTGAGCGCGTTTTCATATCACATTTAGTTTTTGAGATATAGCCTCGGAAAAGTAGAAAAACTGATAAATTCGAAAAATTTCACTTTTCCGGAGGTTATATCTCAAAAACTAAACAAGATATGGAAATGCGCTCAACGGCGTTGAATTCCCCGTGTCCGAATTGACTTATAAGCAAATTTTCATACAATTTTATGCAATTTAATATTTTTAATTATTTCCTAAGGGGTACCCCTTTGGTTTTTTCAGATTTTAATTCAATTTTACCAAAAATCCTTAATCGTAGGATTATTAAAACGAAAATTTACATACATATGTATTTTGACTCACTGAATCCAGTAGTGCAATCTTCAAATGCATATGACTTCTGGTTTTCGAGAAAATGTTAAAAAACCGCTTTTTGCGATTTTTTTGGCGGAAAATTGAAAAAAAATAAAAATCGCTGAAACTATGTTTATAAGTTAACTGAAGCACGAGAAAATTAATGCCGTTGAGCGCGTTTTCATATCACATTTAGTTTTCGAGATATAGCCTCGGAAAAGTAGAAAAACTGAAAAATTCGAATAATTTCACTTTTCTGGAGGTTATATCTCAAAAACTAAACAAGATATGGAAATGCGCTCAACGGCGTTGAATTCCCCGAGTCCGAAATGGCTTATAAGCATATTTTTATACAATTTTATGCAATTTAATATTTTTAATTATTTCTCCGGAGGCTATATCTCAAAAACTATTTGATATTTTTATATAATGGATATATATCATTGCAAAAATATGATGATATATATCAAAATAAATATCATGATATATATCGATCGATATATATCTTCGAACCCTGATTTAAATTAATGTTATAAAGTTACATATATTTTTATTATCGAATACAAAATGAATTAGAATTATATATTTAGTTAAACAGTTAAAATAATAAATTTCTTTGTTTAAATAAAAATTAATTGAACCGAACCGATGTTGTGAACCGGTTCATGAACCGTTGTAAAGTTTAAGAACTTTAAACAATCAAAACTGAATCGATAATTTATGATAAACTGTGAATTGAAACCGAACATATTTATTATTTAAATTCAGAAAAAATAACAAATGCTGCAAACAGTGTGAACCATTTTAAATTATTTTTAGGATAATTTCTTCATATAAAAGATTGAAGAACTTAATTTTCTTCTGTTTGTATAGGCAGCATTTTTCAGTAAAGTAATTTTAAAATGTTTGACAGCGGAAAAGAGACGCACATTTGTTTATTGCGTCAATATGTAGGAAATTCTAAACGTAGTTTAGGTTTACTTCAAGAATTAATGAGAGTTCGACACTTAGTATCAATTATTAGTATTTAAAAATGAAATATTATATTATAAATACATAAAAAACTACACATTTCTTTATAATTACCTATATCTAAGTGGCTCAGTGGTATCGAGTAGGCCTGTGGATCTTGAGAACCCTGGTTCGATCCCCACAGCCGACAAACAATTTTCACCAATTTAAAAAAATCTACCCCTGTGGCTCCTCCTCCACTAATATCTTTGGAGGCCGTGATTTGACGGCTGGTAACCGCACTTCACGCGAAAAAATATATCACTTACCGAGATCTGCTTAGGCAGAGTGCCACACCCAGTGATGGGTAAAAGGCGTGATGATATATTTATTTATTTATTTTACAAATCACTACATTATAAAATAATATCTGTTTAACAATATTATTGTGCAATTGAAACTGCTTTTTTAAAGCAAATATTATTAAGTTGTGTGATTATTAAAGGTAATCATACCTGTAGTTTTTGACTAAAGTTAATTTATATTATGACAGAAAAATTCTGATGACGCCTGGATTCGAACCAGGGACCTTCCGCATACTGTAGACGAACCCGGTTGTCAATGCCTATATAGGAGTCTCTCGGAACGAAGCTACGCTTAGACACTGTGACAGAAAAATTCAGTTGATGCCATATTGCGAACACAGGTGACGTGGTGTAGCGGTTAGCATCTCTGCCCGGTATGCGGAAGGTCCATGGTTCGAATCCAGGCGTCATCAGAATTTTTCTGTCATAATATAAATTTGCTTTTTTAAAGTTGAATTTAAAATAAATTAACGCATTCTTTCTTAAAATTAAAAACTTTTACTGCTCATATTTAATAAATGAACTAATAATTATTTTGTTTTTATTTTATTATATATTCCATAATTTTTTCTTCCTTTGCTTTAGTTTATTTAAAGAAACGCAGAAGAAACAAATTTTTCACCAGCATTTTCTTACAAATCCTAGATTGAACGTAATATAAAAAACTAAATAAAATATAAATGTCAACAAGCACACAAAAGCACAATATCTAGAATCTAGAATGTTCGCGTGTAACAAGAAGATTAAACAAAACAATAATCTCATTCACAGCTTGCTATGTTCATTTCAGATGCCACAATGTCGAGTAAGGTGACTGCATATCGGCAGAGCATACAAGAACATCAGTCAGTCGACAGGAAGGAAACCAGCGCACTTGGTGACGACTAGTAGAACTGGTGAGTGTGATACATCGTAATCGATGCAACTATATTATATTAGTATGAACTGACATTGACAGGAAAGTGCAAGGTGGTCTTGGAATAATAATATCTATAATACTTATAACATGCAAATATGATTCACTTAAATCCATTGATCTGTTAGTCTGACATTCAGTTCCTTGACTAGTGCATATGGCATTTAAATATGGAAAATCATATTTTTATAATTTTTGCTTGCCTTATTATTTTATAGAAAAAAGTTTCAAATAAATGATATAGAGCGTAAAATACTACATTAAAATCAATAAACAGAATTAATTTTGTATGCTTTATAACGGCAGAAATTACATTGAAAATGTTGAAAATTAGCTTAAAAATAGGGATAGCCTTGGAAATGAAACAAAATTATCAGAAGAAAACAGGGAAACACAAATTATAATAAGGGAAGTACACATTAATGATATTTAAAATGAAAACATAATGGCTGGTACCACAAGCTTCGTTTTTGCGTGTTTTTGGGTCTTCTAGCTATCTCTAACATGTTAAAACCGTGCTCCTAAAACACTCAAAAACAAAGCCTATAGTACCAGCCAATGTTTTTAAAGAAATTTTAATTTTAGTTCATTTCTTTACCATGCGTTAGTACCTATTGATTTTGAAAACGTTTACATTTGTTTTCGGCTCTCAGTCCATTTCGTTTCGCGTTGTCTTGTGTCAATTTTGTTGTGATTTGTGTGTTATATTTGATAAATAATACATAAAGCATTTAAAATGTTAGGAAATTTATTATACATTTATCTAACAATCATTGCATTTAATTCTTTGTATATCCTATAAACGTAGCCGTCTTTGACGTCATTATTCTATAAAAAACAACTAAGGCAAAATTAATTGTCTTTAAATGCTCACTTGGTGAAACTAGGTTTAATAATAAAATAACAAACTAAACACTTGTCTAAGTCTCACAAAATTTTGAATGCTCACCAAGTGAGCATTTAAAGACAATTAATTTTGTCTTTGTTGTTTTTTATTTAAATTGCTATTTCGTAGCTTTTGCTTTTTTCGGTAGATGGCATTACTGGTTCGATAGAATTTCTCATGTCATCTTACCGTTCTTTAGAGATCTTATTCTCTGCTGGCACAGTCCTTCGTCACCAGCTTCTTCACGTGAACTTTGTTCTAGGTGAAGAAGTAGGTTATACCATACTGATGAGCTCTAATAAGAGCGAAACGCGTCTATGGTTACTAACTGTGCTGGCCAGCCTCTGACGATGCCCTCATAAGGTGACTTGGAGGCTGAATTTTGTGAGACTTAGACAAGTGTTTAGTTTGTTATTTTATTGCCATTATTCTAGTTAAAAATTTTAATGATGTGAAACATCTATAGGCTCACTTGTAAACCGAATTGTTGGCGTGGCGACGCTTGCCGTGGCGACGGGTCGCCACGCTATAACAATCAAATATATTCTTTAGAGCCTAGTTGTTAAAGCCTAGAATGGCATGAAATCGGTCTTTAGCTATTAATTGAAATTATGTTCTAACTTGTTACGTACATGCCTAGCGACTTTAATCGTCAGTCTACGAACGAATTTTGTTTAAAATGTCGTGTTTTATTTGTGTCTCAAGTAAAAATATTGTAAAATCAGTGATTTTTTAGTGAAATATAAGGGCAATATAGTGTAAGTGTTAGTGTATACTGGATGTGAAGTGAATTTATAGTGGTACGAGCCTGGAACTTTTCAGAGAGGAATGGATAGGACTTAGTACACGCCAGACAAAAGGTAGATGCATTATTTGTTTGTATTAGAATATAGTTTTTATTAAAAGAAATTAGTATGAATGTTTGGCGAAGATTTACTACCAAATATTTAATTTATTTATTTTTAAGATGTTCACGCAATCAATCATTTCGAAGAATGCCAGTTTCGTAAAGAGGCCTTTAAAATTATTTTCTTCCCGAAAAGTTCCACAAATCATTTATAAGACTTATCTTTCCAAAAATCTTCCCAATCATTTATAAAACTATAATCTTCCCAAAAAAATATTTTTCTACGATTGCTATGAAAAGATGACAATTACGCTCTCATTTGTCATCGTAAAGTTGAAGTTTTGATGTGAAACATCTATAGGCTCACTTGTAAACCGAATTGTTGGCGTGGCGACGCTTGCCGTGGACGGGCCGCACTTCACGCGAAAAAATATATCACTTACCGAGATCTGCTTAGGCAGAGTGCCACGCCCAGTAATGGGTAAAAAGCGTGATGATATATTTATTTTATTTATTATTCTAATTAAAATATATGGTTGTATTTCTACTGGGCATCCAAACCACAAAATAATACGCTTCGGTTTCGGATCAAGGTTCAACTTATGTTTTAGGTTCAGGTTTTTCTTTTGGTTTGATTCGCGAATTAGTTCAGTTTGTGTTGAATTAAAGATATGTTTTTTTTTATTATTTAAAGTTAAATATGTCTATACATATATTCAGTAAAGTAATATAAAATTATTGTAGATTTTATTTTAAGTAATATTATTTATTATTCGTACAATAGAAAAAAGCAAATATAGGTATAATTATTTACCACAAATAACAGCACTAAAGTTTCAAATTTTATCGATAAATTGTTATTTTGCACGAATTTTTCTGCAATAAGTACGAGAGCAAACTGCAAGGGTAAAATCTCGATTCCTATCTAGAGAAAATTTAAGAGATCGTATATTTTTTACTAAGATAATTTTCCGTGAGAAATTATATAATAATTCATTTGTCATCGTAAAGTTGGCGTTTTCTGTGCAACGCGCGAAAAAGATGTTAAATGCGCGCTTATTTCAATAGTTACTAAGGATACAAACAAAACAGAAACTTGTACGTTTTTTAATCATTTAAGATGCAATTGTAGAAAAAATGTATGTATCACGAGCGTAAAGTGCCTTTGTTCCTCTTGCAATTACCGGGTTCAAGTAACAAAGAATCACTTTGCGCTCTTAATACACAAACTAATTTAATATTAAATACGTGCTTGCTTCAATAGTTACTATGGAAACAAAGCAATATTTGTCATATTGACAGAACGAATTTATTTTCAGTACGTATAAGTTTTTTTAATCATTTAAGATGCAATCGTAGAAAAAAATATGTATGTATCACGAGCGTAATAGTTATTTGTGTATTAAGAGCGTAAAGTTAGTCTTTATTACTGGAACACGATAAATAGTGTAAGAAGAACAAAGATACTATTTATATTAAGTGCTTTTTGTTGGTTTTCTTAAAAATATGGCGGTTCAATACGGTTTAGGTTCAAGTTTTAATTCGGTTCAAGTCTCTGGTTTTTATTAAAGAACACCAAGAACTATAATTCTTATTTTACAAATATATTTTGTAGAAATAACGTTTCTAAATTAATTAAATGTATTGAACTATTCCAAGTGAAATCACAGAAACAAGATTTAATTATTCAGCTGAAAACATGCACAAAAATTAAATTATTTTTGTGATTTATTTTATATTATTTAAACTAGGCAAAACTCGTAAATATCATTATTTAAACATTTATATTATTGATTTATATTATAGTAACAACGTAATATCATACATGTAACAAATATTAATTTGTAAATTAATTAATAAAATTTCGCTCAAAATATCATAACTGTCATTTCTACGGATGCATTTCAATTTTATATTGAACTGGAAATGAATCTGTAATTAAAAGCTACTTTCCGGTAACAATGAAATGGTAAATTACCTAAGTATATCCGTAACACATAAATTTAATTTTAGTACGTTCATTCGAAAATATCTTTCCTGTTCGCAATTTATTTCTGTAAATCACTTTTTTTTGTGCTACCTACAGTTAAATATAATGGAGGTAAAACTTAATGTACCCAACAGTGCAGTTGTGGTGAAATAGTTCACATGTTTGTTTTGTAAACGGATAATAGTGGGTTGAAATCTCACTAAAGCTTCTCAGTGCACGGTTTTGTTTGCTTTTTAGGTTTGTCGAGTATTTGTGCAAATAAATCTTTGATCAATACATAAAACGTTTCGAAAACGTTATATTATGCGTAAGTGTATAATCAGTAAAATATTTATAATTTATGCAATCTGAATCTATAATTTAAATCTAAATTTTCTACAACTGTCAAAAAATGTTCATTTTTTTCACTAATGTCAATACGCGAAGTACCTGATTTTTTCATCATTTACACTACCATGACAACGCGTATTTTGCGCATTATTTTGCACCTTAGTGCGCAAAATGAGTATCTCGCGCACGCTCCCAAATTATTTGTTATCAGGTTTCATTAGTTACAACACATCAATAGTATCAAATTAATATTATTGTTGATTGTTTTCCTTCAATTTACTTAAATAAATCAATAATTATTGTATTATTCTTTATTTACAGTTGTAGAAAAAAATGTTGTTTGTATTTCGTAGGCAAAATTCTTGTTTTTTGGCGCATTCGAATTACTTTTACTGGCTCGACCTGCGGTTTCGACTAAAAGTAATATTCTCACGCGCAACAAAAAATACTCATTTCGCGCACTTAATACAAAAATAACTATTTTTTTTTTCATTTTCCTCTCATTTAATCCAAACAGATAAACGAACACATTTGTGTGTAATTACGATTTTATATCGATTATTTAAGCATCTTTTTGTCAAACTACGAGTAAAACATATATTTAAAAGAAAACAAACATTTTTTATAAATAATATTTGGATATCGTGCTTCGCTCGGGAAATAACTGAAACTGGGGATTTGAAAATGAAAAATAAGAAACCAAGATATAGATAAAGAACAAGTTTTCTCCTCAATTTGCTTTCGAATTTTCGCTCATATCTCTAAAACAGTTAATGATATCGAATTAATTTCATAGGTCAAATTACATTGCTCTAAAGTACTCAAATGAATATATTTGAAGAAATAAATTTTCATGAATTTTCTCCCCAATTTTCTTTAAAAATAACGGACTAAATGAATTTTTGCGGAGGCAAATAGTAAGCTTGATTGTTTTTTGAAGCCTAAGAACATTAGAATACCAAGTTTCACTAAAATCGTAAGAACAGACACAGCCAGACAGATAAAAATAGCTCATAGTAGAGTATAGGATTATTGTTGTAAAACTTTAAATGAAGTTTTATCTTTTTATCTCCGGATAAAGATCTTGATAACTATAAACAGAAAAAAATATAAAAACATTGCATTCATAAAATAAATGATAAAAAATATACTGAATGTCATACTTTTGATGCGAGATTTTTTCATTTATTCTGCCGACAGAGATATGGATTACGTGGGCTCACAGAAGTTTATAAGCAAAAATGTGGGTGCACAGCACATATAGGAATTTTTGACATTTTTAATAATTCGTTTAAAATCTACACTATTGACAAACATTCCCTTCTAGTACTATTTTATTCTGTACCTATCTGTATTTCGGATTGATATGAATGAAATCGTTAGAGATAGCATTCAAATGCAAACTTTAAGATTAATACAGTCGTTTATTATTAGCTTAAAAAAATGTAATTGAAAGAAGTACTTATTATTGAAAAGGATAGTCTAAAATATTTCCTTTACAACGATATAACATGGTCCTATACTATAAAATTAAGGTTACAAATTAGAATATGGAAAATAAAACTTCAGGTAGGCTAGAAGTTATTGTTTGTGTTATTGTTACTTTTGATTTGATTTGATGTTAATGTTTTTACTTCCTTGTACGAAGTAAAGGAAGTATTGTAATCGCAAAAATTTTCGGTTCTCAGATTTCAACGGAAATAGGTGTTTTGACCCTCCCTGAATCCATTTTGACTAATTTCGTCATGCCGTCTGTACGTACGTACGTATCTCGCATAACTCTAAAACGGTAAGCCGTAGAAAATTGAAACTTTATATTTAGGACTGTTATAACATCTAGTTGTGCACCTTCCTTTTTGGTCATTATACAACTACCGGAAGTGGTACTTTACTTGAAGCCTATAATAGATTTTCATGAAAAACTATATTCAAATATAATTTAAAACTTTCCAAATTTGGTATATAAGACTACTATATCAATGGAAATAACATAATAGATTTTGGTTAAAATAGACTAACCGGAAGTGGCACATTACATGAAGCTGCTAACAGTTTTCCTTGATAAAAATGGTATTATTTTAATTTTAGAAATGAATGCTGCAAATAAAAGTTTTAGAGAATTAAATTCTGCGTCTAGCACTTTAAGAATTTTTAAATTAGCCTTTTGTATAAGCGAGATATCTAAATTTAAATATTATATAATTTTTGATTTAAAATAAATAATTAAGTTTGCTATGGATTAGTACAAAAAATAAAAAATTTAATGTCAAATATGTGCAATTAAAAAATATTTATAGTTTAATACGCGTACAAGGAAGTCATGTCGTATCCACATCAGATATTTTTTTTAACTTTATGACCTTAAATATAATTTTAGGAATAAGAACGTGTTATTTCGTTGAAAAGGGAATATTTCGGGCTATACATTCCAATAAAGAAGTACCTCTTTCCATTTATGAAAGTATAACTTTAATTACCCCCGCCACATCCCCCTAATAATTACAAGTATGTCTCCCTCCTTGCTGTATAAGCCAATGTATTTATTTTTTCTCTACAGATATTAGTTAGCTAGCAAAACTGATTGGTTGCTCTAGAAAACTTACCCTGTATAAAAATAGTTATTTGTGTATTAAGAGCGTAATGTGATTCTTTGTTACTCGAGCACGGTAATTGCAGCGAGAGCAGCAATAGTGCAAGAGGAACAAAGACACTTTACGCTCGTGATACACACATAATTTTTTCTACGATTGCATCTTCAAATTATTAAAGAACGTATATGCACTGAAAATAAATTCGTTCTGTCAACTGGCAATATGACAAGTTCCTGTTTTGTTTGTATCCCTGGTAACTATTGAAATAAGCGTGCATTTAATATCTTTTTCGCGCCTTGCCATTGGAGACGCGCAAAAAAGATATTTTTCGATTGTTCCACAGAAAACATCATTTTTACGATGACAAATAAGAGCGTATTTCTCAACTTTTCATAGTAATCGTAGAAAAAGATATTTTTCGATTGTTCCACAGAAAACGTCAACTTTACGATGACAAATGAGCGTAATTGTCAACTTTCACTATAAGCTGTTGGTCCTCTATACTGCAAATGGGATTATGTTCCTATTATGCAGTATAACAATATAAATATTTAAATATAATCACGTATTTGTGTTACTTAGTTTCCTCCACAGTAAAATAAAAACTCTACGTCTCTGCTTGTCAATAATTACCGGGAGTTTTATCCAGAAGTGGAAAACTAGCCCTTATTCAAATAAAGAAAATATATCTTTCTATGATATTTACATATTTATAATTGAACATTGTAAAAAATGCATCGCATTTACTATAAAATCAATTTCCATAAATAAGTATACATCTTTTAAATTCTCCTCCACGATTTATAAATTCTTTAAACGATTTAGTTTTCTGGGCACGTTTGTTTTACGTAAAGCTTTATTTCAATACAACACGGGCGTTATCAAATGGTTTGAATCTTTGTGCTGCGCTGTAAATAATTTATAACCGTTGAGAGAGGATCAGCAAATACCGTCAGTTAGTGAATAAATCAATTATTGAGGTTTTTCTAAGAGGACTTCGAACTTGGTCTCCTTTCGCGCTGCTTAAATCACATAAATTATGCAAAAATTTAAATAAGCTACGCTTATTTTATTTCTCTAATTATGATGTTTTCACAAAATTGAGATAATTTATTTATATATAAATAATTAAATAGCATAAGTTTTAAACTTAACATAAAATAAAATTAAAAAGTTGAATGTCATATGGATTAGTTTCCATAGCTAAATCTCGGGCTTTTAAAAAAAATCTATTTACGGCATGGAAAAAACTAAAATTCAAATGAAAATAGCAGCCGCCGCCCTTTATTACACAATTATGTAACTTGATCTTTTTAAACAATCTTTTTACGAAGCTGTCACTGTATTACCACTATACAGAGTGTTTCTATACGTCTGCACTAAACTTTAATGACATGTATAATTTGATATACTGATTATAGAACAAAAAGATTTTTTTTGAAATCGCAAAAATTAGGGTATTTCATTCCTAGCAAACATTTTTAGTGTCACTGGTTTAATAATACATTTAATTATTTATAATTATGTTACTAATGAAATAAAAGTATAAACACTGCCTACAAATAATCATTTATTAATTAGTTATTATGTAGGTACCTGGTGTAATGCCTTATTTTTATTTTTATTTGAGTACCTAGTCTGATTTCGTATACGGTATTGAAAGGGTAAGTTGTTGTGGGAGAAATTTGAGAAAAATGTATAGCAACAGTGTTCACCTCAAAAGATTTTAATTGTTAACTCTTTAGACTTCAATCATGTATATCTTAATTGTTAATTCACTACTGCTTGAAAATGGCCCAAATTTTTGGCCGAAACGTCGCCTTATTAATTATTTGAATAAAAAATGTATAATTAATTTAACTTTTTTATTATTTTTGAAAAGCCTGAAATCCAACTAATATAAAAAATTTTAAGGAATTAAAATAGTTTTGATAAACAAACTTTTGTTTGATGTTTGTACCAAGGAGGGCTATAAATTCATATTTATATATAAAGTGTTTCTACATTATACAAAGCCTAAGAAAACAAACATAATTAAACTTTTCCTAATATTGCCAAACTTTGTATGTTTCAACTTGTTGAAGTTAAACACTCATTTATAAATTTAAAAATTTTCATTTCGTCTATTCTCATATGAGGAACATTTAAGTACTTGTATTTGGTTTTTAGTCATCATGATATTTGCATTTATTCTTAACATATGTGAATCTATTGTGGACAGTTTTCCGATTATTGTTTGTACTTGAAAATTTATGAATTCAAACGGTTATATTTTCTCGATATTTACAGAAATATTCTTGAGATGTTTCGCGTGTTTTGAATGCGAAATATGTTGAAAATTGATGTAGAGGAAAAAGAATATATCAAAGAATTTTTCACTTTTGAGTTAGTTTGATTTTTCTGCTCCTGTGAATTTGAAACAGTGAACTATGGATTGTAAAATGTTTTAGCCAAAATAAAAATTGTTATTAAGTGAACCGAACTATTATGGCCTTCGTTGCTTGTTATTGTTGGCATGACAACGATACTCTGAAAATGTTATTTATAACTTTTATTCTTAATTTTTTATTTTTTTATTTAATTTTAATTGAATTACTTTTGTGACTTCCTTTCCAATAACATCTTTGAGAGCCGTGATTTGTCGGCTGGTAACCATACTTAACGCATATAAATATAGCTCTTACCGAGATCTGCTACGGCACATTCATTAATGAGTTCGATACCAAAATGATATACAATGCCAAATTATTCAAATTTTATAATTAAAAAATCTGATGTGGAAACCACATGACTTCCTTGTACGAGTATTAAACTATAGATATTTTTTTAATTGCACATATTTGAAATAAAATCTTTTATTTTTTATTTTTTGTTCTAATCCATAGCAAACTTAATTTAATATATATATATATATATATATATATATATATATATATATATATATATATATATATATATATATATATATATATATATATATATATATAATTTTTAAATTTGCATATCTCGCTTATACAAAAGGTTAATTTAATAATTCTTAATGTGCAAGACGCAGAATTTAATTCTCTAAAACTTTAATTTGCAACATTTATTTCTAAAATCAGAATAATTCCATTTTTTTCAAGAAAAACTGTTAGCAGCTTCATGTAATGTATCACTTCCGGGTAGTCCATTTTAATCAAAATCTATTATGTTATTTCCATTGATATAGTAGTCTTATATACAAAATATGAAAAGTTTTGAATTATATTTTAATATAGTTTTTCATTAAAATATATTATAGGCTTCAAGTAAAGTACCACTTCCGGAAGTTATATAATTACCAAAAAGGGAGGTGCACAACTAGATGTTATAACAGTCCTAAATATAATATTTCAATTTTCTACGGTTTACCGTTTTTGAGTTATGCGAGATACTTACGTACGTACAGACGGCACGACGAAATTAGTCAAAATAGATTCAGGGAAGGCCATAATGCGTATTTCCACTGAAATCTGAGAACCGAAAATTTTCGCGATTACAATACTTCCTTTAATTCGTACAAGGAAGTAAAAATATAATTTTTATTAATAGTAGCAAGCTATTAATTTCTTAAAGAAACAGAATAAGAAAGTTTATATATAGAGTACTCGTGCCCTTTTAGTATGGCTGTGACGTCAATTGTTTAATGACTATTGCTACTTAATTAACTTTTATAAGTTCAAAAGTCTTATTATCCAGTTACATTTCATATTAATGACGTATAATGAAGTATAATTTTTTTACAAGAACATTATTCCGTCCTGCATTAAGTATTTTCCAGATCTCGTGACAAAAAAGACGAGAAAAATGGTTTTGTTTCTTAGAAAGTTCGTATTCAACGGATTTATCTTACACGAGTTTTGATTAAAAACTTTTATGCGAGAAACGTTTCGACTTCCTCGGGGGGATAAATGTCGATTAAATAATCAGGTTTTTTGTTGTTTGTGTTTACACTAATTGACCCCCTTTGAATCTACTCTTTGTTCCTTAGATATTTTTAAATAGTTGCAAGCGAGATATAAACTTTAATAACTAAAACTTGTTTTGTTTTTTAAATAAAGTTTTCTCTACTGATATTGAAATTATTTTTTAATGCATTGAAGTAGAAAAGTTTTATGTTTTCTTTGTGGATTATCTCAATTTATATAAATATTGAAATGAAATAATAATTCATATATTTTATACTTTAGATTTTAATATTAATTTGAGCATGTGGAACATACGTTGTTTTAAAGATTAATGAAACAGATGTAAAGGAGCGAATGGATCGATGTGATTGAAGGTTTGTTGCGTGATTAAAATGAAACATGTGATTAGTTTGTGTCTTTAAGACATGTTATTTTATTTATCTTTTAAACCACACGCGAGCGTTTGATGCACTTGTCATATTCAGTGAAATTATTGCGATCTAGCATTTATTTACATAATTGACATAAGATAGTACGTAAATAGTCAGTAATAATTATTCTTGAGGGTGTCTATCCCGAGAATACAATATTATTCGTTTGTTGTTTTTTTGTTTATTTAGTTCGTTGTCTTATGTTTTAGTTTTTTATTTATTATATTGTTTCTAATAAAATATTACTCCCAAGTGAAAAATTCATTATTTATTACTCAACTTCAGAATGTCAATATTATTTATTTTTTTAAATTTATATATCGAACCAACTACTCAGGTCATATGCCGATATGTCCTTTATATGGCCGCCACGGGCGGGACCCGAACCCACGACCTTATGATCGTCAGTCAGGTCCTCAACCCGCGCGGCCATCACGCGGGACATCAATATTATTATTATTATTATTATTAAGTTTATTTAAACTGAAATACAGGTTAAGACCCTTTTACATAATTCCAGTCACAAAGTTATTACATATTATAATTATTTACAATTTACATATATTCTTTAGCCTATTATATAAAACATATCATCTCGATTCCTTAGTTGTCGGTTGGGTACCCGAAATGGAATTTCCTGGAGTAAATCTATAACATCTAAATTATTATGAATAATAATTACCACCATTACAAAAGATTTCAAGTGTTAGGAATAAATGTGTTAATATGGAGGGAACGTGAATGTGGTTGAAGCGAGGGTGGTTTGTTAGAGTGAGATTGTTTGACGAAGATTGATTCCTTGATGATTATGATGACAGACCGATACGATACCACTGACCACCTACTCCATAGAAAAAATATATTACACTATTTTATATAAGCTGGACAATTTAAACTCAACCATTCTTTATAAATTGTTTATAAAAATATGTATGAAGTTCATATTCAGTGTAGTGCATTCAGTAATGACTTGGAACTTTTCGAAAAACAGACTTTAATTTCTAAAGTTTGTGTAGTTAGAATGTAAAAGCTAATGTTAGTCCATTTGGTTGCCCAATTTTATAAAATATTCATTGACATTTACAACTCTGTGCTGTAACAAGTTTCGCTGTGTGTTACCTACTGACTAATACCGTTGATTAAATATTCATATTGCAGGCAGCAAAATTATCATCCAGATTGTTATAAACAAACTCCATAATAACTGATTTCATTGACTGCTTATAAACCATTTTATTTTATTGTACTAGTTGAAAAAGATACTAGAAGTTCATTTGTACATTTATTAATTTAATAATCTTTCATTTCATTATTTATTTTTATATAAAAAATTAAAATAAAATAAATAAATATATCATCACGCCTTTTACCCATTACTGAGTGAGGTATAGCGAATCTCGGCCATCAAATATGTTAGTGGAAGAGAAGCCACAGAGAGTAGATTTAAGATGATGAAAATTGTTTGTCGGCTGTGCGAATTGAGCCACCTAATAATTTACACCATTAAATTTGCCACCTACTGAGTATCGAGTCGGCCTAGGTATATTCATTTTGCGCACTAGGGTGCAAAATAATGCACAAAATACACGTTGTCATGGTAATGTAAATGATGAAAAAATCACGCACTTCGCGTATTGATATTAGTGGAAAAAATGAACATTTTTTGACAGTTGTAAAAAAAAATACTTTGCATTTGCACTTATCAAATTTAAACCAAAATAAAAGTTATGTTTGTACATTATAGAAATCAAAACACTTGAATACTACTATAGCTATCCATATCCACAAATAAATTCTGCCAATATTGTCATAAACTAAGATTATTTGCCGTAACAATTTTTATTCTGTCAATAAACCTACATTCCAATGTACAGTCAACCTTAAAATGACAGACTCCAGCAGGTCTGCAGAAAATAACACATCGAGTTTAAATTAATTGTGTAAAATGATAGAGGGTGACCTCCTGTTCGTCTCCGCTAACTTTAAAATTACACTTAGAGCTACACATAGCGGTTAGTGGATTAGTAGCGGAGGTAGTAAATTAACCGCAATGACGCAGAAGCGTAGTTTACGGTAACCTTATGTTACGTATTAGTATGTTACGTTATGTAATACGTGTTATAGGGTGATTATAGATTATGTTCTCCCTAAGATGTTTTTGAATGCTCCGTTTCTTTTTTTATTTTTGCCCGCTCATTAAAATGTAACGAGATGTTTCTTTTCAAGTACCTTTTAACTGATAATTTTGTTATTTTCGAAGTAATAGTTACACGTTCCGAAAGTATATTCGAATTGCCAACAATGTCAATGTCACTATAATAAATATTACTATTTAATATTGAATTCTTGAAACTAGTGCAGGCAAGATGATTTTTTTCAAACATATATAATTTGTCATTTATATGATTTACCGAGATCTGCTTCGGCAGAGTGCCACACCCAGTAATGGGTAAAAGGCGTGATGATGATATATATTGTAACCATCGACTTCGTTTTATACTTTAATTTTACATCTATATAAAATAGTTATTTTTGTATTAAGTGAGCAAAATGAGTGTTTTTTTGTTGCGCGTAAGAATGTTACTTTTAGTCAAGACCGCAAGACAATAAAAGTCATTCTAACGCCCCCAAAAACTTGAATTTTGCCCATGAATTATAAACAACATTTTTTTCTACAACTGAGTCGTCTAGTTTCAAAACCGGCCAAGTCAATCTTAAATCATTTTGTAAAAACGACGAAAGTTTAATTACAGTTATCTGATAAAAGTTATTAATCAAAATGTAACAAATAGATTTATGTTTACTTTCTATTGAGATTATTATTTTTTATAAAGTTGGTAAATGACTTGGCCGAATTTGAAATTCACCAATCACACAACGGCCAAGTTGTGTGATTGGTAAAAAAATAATCGCATTTTTTCCAATACATTTTACACGTTATTTAGCCGGTTTTGAAACTCATCAAATTATTTTTCAAATGAATGCCTTTATAAAGATTACTAAACTTTAAAAAAATAGAAAATTACATTTTCGTGACTTGGCCGGTTTTGAAACTAGACGACTCAACTGTAAATAAAGAATAATACAATAATTATTGATTTATTTAAGTAAATTAAAGGAAAACAAACAACAATAATATTAATTTGATACTATTGATGTATTGTAACTAATGGAACCTGATAACAAATAATTTGGAAGCGTGCGCGAGATACTCATTTTGCGCACTAGAATACGAATCAGTGCGAAAAATACTCATTTTGCGCACTAGGGTGCAAAATAATGCGCAAAATACGCGTTGTCATGGTAATATAAATGATGAAAAAAACACGTACTTCGCGTATTGATATTAGAGAGAAAAAATAAACATTTTTTGACAGTTGTATAAAAATATGCATTTCTCGCCCTTGGTAGATAATATATTATTATTTTCTATTTAATATTAGTCGTCTATTAAATCCGAAATTTGTTGGTGTTAACAAATTACTCCTGAGATTCGTTGTTACCAATAAATAACAATAAAATACAAATCAAAATAAAATATTATAAATTTCTTGAGCATAAAAATATTCATCATAATTTTGAATATAATTCCTTCGTAATTTAAATACGTATTTATTATATTTGATTTATTTTAAAACTGTATAATTTATTATAGAAATAAATTCGTTAAATGTCCATAAAAATGATGAACAACGTGCGCTGAAATTTGTTAAAAATGACAGATACACGCTTATCTTGTTATTTTGACATGCTTTACACGTACACAGAAAACTAACTGGTCAGCTACAAGAATAAATATCGCAAAATGTCAGAATAGAAGTCTAGATTGTACATTTTTCTCTATATAATATAACAGATAATAGGAAATAGGTAGTTGAAGTTTGCACGCCTGCAGTAAAGTTTTATTTAGTTAAGTTTTCATAGAACTTCAGACTTGTTGGAATTAGTACATCTGGAATCTTTCTCGCCTTTTCAAACTTTTCAACTGCTCTCAACAAACTAATATTCTCTACAAGACAATTTAATTAGTTTGTGAAAAATTTACACAATGCTGTATTTGCTTTTTTCAATATTCATTACTAAACAAAACAAAAATTATCTGATGTGGACACCACATGACTTTCTTGTACTCGTATTAAACTATAGATATTTTTTTAATTACACATATTTGACATTAAATCTTTTATTTTTTGTTCTAATCCATAGCAAACTTAATTTACAAAAAAATCAAAAAATATATAATATTTAAATTTAGATATCTCGTTTATGCAAAAAGCTAATTTAAAAATTCTTAATGTGCTAGACGCAGAATTTAATTCTCTAAAACTTTTATTTGCAGCATTCATTTCTAAAATTAAAATAATACCATTTTTTTCAAGGAAAACTGTTAGCAGCTTCATGTAATGTGCCACTTCCGGTTAGTCTATTTTAACCAAAATCTATTATGTTATTTCCATTGATATAGTAGTCTTATATACCAAATTTGGAAAGTTTTAAATTATATTTGAATATAGTTTTTCATGAAAATCTATTATAGGCTTCAAATAAAGTACCACTTCCGGTAGTTGTATAATGACCAAAAAGGGAGGTGCACAACTAGATATTATAACAGTCCTAAATATAAAGTTTCAATTTTCTACGGTTTACCGTTTTTGAGTTATGCGAGATACGTACGTACGTACAGACGGCATGACGAAATTAGTCAAAATGGATTCAGGGAGGGCCAAAACACCTATTTCCGTTGAAATCTGAGAACCGAAAATTTTCGCGATTACAATACTTCCTTTACTTCGTACAAGGAAGTAATTATCTTAAAACTTAATCTGGTCTATTGGGCCAATGACTTCATATCACATTTTCTAATTTATTTTTTCTGAGAGAGTCCTACTACATTATAAGGGATGATAAAAAATGGAATCAAATCGTGTCATGAAAAATAAAGATAGATATGATGGGCATTTATGATCCACAATTTTTTGTTGTCAATAAATATATCATTACGCCTTTTAACCATTACTGGGTGTGGCACTCTCCACAGCATATCTCGGTAAGTGATATATTTCTTCACGTGAAGTTAGGTTACCAGCCGTCAATTCACGGGCTCCAATGATGTTAGTGGAGGGTGAGCCACAGGGATAATTTTAATGTGGTGACAATTATTTGTCGCCTGTGGGAGTCGAACCCAGGTTCTCAATTCCACAGACCGACTTGATACCACTGAGCCAAATTATTTGTCAATTGTGACAGATAATTAATTAAAAATTTATTATTTTGAATTTTATTGATTATTGTAATATTTAAACGGTATAGTTCTCATTATATTTAAATCAATTATATTTATTTAATTTTAAAATGTCTTAAATTGAACAATCGGTGACATTTTTCATTGTCAATTATAACAGATAATTATGGAATTAATTTCAGACATACGTTATACCGTTTTTACTTCCTTGTACGAAGTAAAGGAAGTATTGTAATCGCGAAAATTTTCGGTTCTCAGATTTCAACGTAAATAGGTGTTTTGGCCCTCCCTGAATCCATTTTGACTAATTTCGTCATGTCGTCTGTACGTACGTACGTATCTCGCATAACTCAAAAACGGTAAGCCGTAGAAAATTGAAACTTTATATTTAGGACTGTTATAACATCTAGTTGTGCACCTCCCTTTTTGGTCATTATACAACTACCGGAAGTGGTACTTTACTTGAAGCCTATAATAGATTTTCATGAAAAACTATATTCAAATATAATTTAAAACTTTTAAAATTTGGTATATAAGACTACTATATCAGTGGAAATAACATAATTGATTTTGGTTAAAATAGACTAACCGGAAGTGACACATTACATGAAGCTGCTAACAGTTTTCCTTGAAAAAAATGGTATTATTTTAATTTTAGAAATAAATGCTGCAAATAAAAGTTTTAGAGAATTAAATTCTGCGTCAGCACATTAAGAATTTTTAAATTAGCTTTTTGCATAAACGAGATATCTAAATTTCAATATTATATATTTTTTGATTTTTTTAAAAATTAAGTTTGCTATGGATTAGAACAAAAAATAAAAGATTTAATGTGAAATATGTGCAATTAAAAAAATATCTATAGTTTCATACGGGTACAAGGAAGTCATGTTGTGTCCACATCAGATATTTTAAGTTGTGTAAGTGAAGTTTCCAAGTCTTAATGTATATAAGTTAAAAAATAGTTATTTGTGTATTAAGAGCGTTACTCGAGCACGGTAATTGCAGCGCGAGCCGAAGGCGAGAGCTGCAATAGTGCAAGAGGAAGAAAGACACTTGACGCTCGTGATACACACATAATTTTTTCTACGATTGCATCTTAAAGTTATTAAAAAACGTAGGTATACGTCTAAAACTAAATTCGTTTTGTTAACTGTCAATATGACAAGTTTCTGTTTTGTTTGTATCCCTGGTAACTATTAAAATAATCTTTTTCGCGCGTTGCCATTGGAAACGCGCGAATTTAACGTCTTTTTCGCGCGTTGCCATTGGAGACACGCAAAAAAGATATTTTTCGATTGTTCCACAGAAAACGTCAACTTTACGATGACAAATGAGAGCGTAATTGTCATCTTTTCATAGCAATCGTAGAAAAAAATATTTTTAGGGGTTTAATTTCAAATCCGAGTACTCAATCAAACGACAAATCTTATTTTGACATAAATTATACTATATTGCATTTACTTGCCGTTTAGCAACACGTGGTTCGTGGTTAGCAGCATATAACGAGTGTCACGAAAAGTGGGTCATAGGCGTTTAATATGAGAAACCAATTACTCCGTGCGCATTGGTTCCCAAATTATTTTAAACAAAAATACTTCAAATAAAAATTGTAGAGCTTAAAATTCTGCATCTAAATCAATAACCTAATTTTATTTCCTATCTTTTGTAACGGTAGAAATTAAATATAAAAATTGACAAAATTACAATTTAATAGTATTAGTCAGAGAATTAAAACAAAATAACAAATGCGCGATTTAATTCTGTCAAATATTTTGACACATTGAAATTTTACATTAAAAAATTAAATTTTAACAGAAAAACTAAATAAAATTGTTTATTATTTTGTTTTAATTTTGACTATGAAAACTGGAAACTCTGCTATTTTTGTCAATTAAAGTCAAAAACATCAAGTTAACTTTTTGGTAATGCTAAATTCAGTTAGTTATAGTTTGACTTTTAATTTAGTTTATAATTTTTGTTTTTATATTTTGTTTCTAATTGTCAAAAGAATAGGAAGAAGATATATTATCCGTCCTTATGTCTATCATCTATTTGGAACAAAATTCTAAGCCTAGATGAATGCTATAAAACATAATTGAATTTGAAGTAATAGTTATTTACGTAAAAGTCAGGAAAGTGTTCTATTACAGGATGAGTAGATAGTTTGAAACAGCTTACGAATCCTGTACAACGCTTTACTGACGTGTTACGTACAATATTTCACCTGAAACTTATAAACAAATAATACATATTTTAAATTAAAAGAAATATTTGACTTATATATTCAGTCAATATTTATATTGCTAAGTAACTTATTTATTAGCTGTCTAGGCAGGCAATATGTTATTTTCCTTACTAGGCATGCAAAGCAAAGCTTTCCTGATTCTTAAAGGTCAAACAAATGTTTATTTTGCTATTTGTTTCAGATAAAAGTTGTATATTACTCTTTTTCTATAAGAACTTCATCAAAACTATTTTGTTTCATTTTCAAAACTACAACATTTTTAATAAACAATCTCTTTTTGAAAACTTTATGATCTTCTGCTTATAACTAAATTGAATAACTAGTGAAGAATGCATATAAACTACATTGCATTTTTCTTGCAAAAACTTTCGTTACATTTTCAATCGTGAAAACTTCTCATATTTTACATTTCTTTCTTCACAACCAACATTACTGCGATGATGTGCGGATGGATATCATGCGCGACAAGAACTTGTAGGCGTAACCTTTCCTTATTCCTTTTTTTCAAGGGTTTTATAGCCTTTTGACACTAGAAAATTTGCTACAATGAATTCAGCATATAATTTTATACCTATGTAGACCGAAGCATCGAATTTGTTTCCCCAACAAGACATATTATTATTATTGGATTTAAAAATATAGTCATTATAAATATTTATTATGGGGTAGGTGACTCAGTGGTATCGAGTCAGCCTGTGGATCTTGAGAACCCTGGTTCGATCTCCATAGCCGACAAACAATTTTCACCAATTTAAATCTATCCCTGTGCCCTCCCCACCACTAACATCTTTGGGGGTCGAGATTTGACGCCTGGTAACCGCACTTTACGCGAAGAAATATATCTCTTACCGAGATCTGCTTAGGCAGAGTGCCACACCCAGTAATGGGTAAAAGGCGTGATGATATATTCACCACCAACGCGAGATATTTTGGTATTATTTAATTTCATGTATGACGATTCTTGCTTTTACCCCTTTCAGGGGTGGTTTGTACTCCTAAAAATCAACTTCCGGAAGAAACAAAAAATAGAGGTTCAATATTTTTTAGAGTTCTATTAGGGTGCCAAGTTTCATTTAAATCGGTGAGTGACAGTTGAGTAGTGTTACTTGTGAGTACCCTTGTGGCTTCAATAATATCTTTGGGGATCGTGATTTGACGGCTGATAACTGCACTTCACGTGAAGAAATATATCACTTATCGAGATCTGCTACGACAGAGTGCCACATCCAGTAATGGGTAAAAGGCATGATATTTATTGAAATAAATAAATATATCATCACTCCTTTTACCCATTACTGGGTGTGGCACTCTGGCGAAGCAGATCTCGGTAAATGATATATTTATATAAATTTAATGAAAAATGTATATTTCAGCTTGGCTCTAAGATACTAAAATTTGATAAAAGAAAATCGATCACCTTCAAAAAATAAAAAATGAACAATAGTTTACCCCTTACTAATTCTCGTCAAACAATATGTAAGCTGTAATCGAGGAATATTTACTTCTAGTTTTAGTTCTGTTTTGAATTTCAGAGTCAACTGTTAATTACATTTTTCTCACTTAGAGATAAAGATAAAAAACACAGAGATACATATAACAATCATCGAACAAATAATTACATCGAATTCCTGGAAATCTAGTTTCCACTATCACCATATCGCGCTTATTAGATTCTAAAGTGGGAAGAAATAATAAAATTAAAAATCTGAATTGCGATTTCCATCTGTATTTATGGCAGCAATGAATCCGTGTAAGTGCGAAAGAAAACGTTAACTCCGCGGTTCATTAATGCAAATGTCTGAGATGTTTTAGCGAGATTACAAATTAACCTGGATGTGTTGTTCACTTCCTCCCACACAATATACATGACGATATATTGTCTCTCTCATATGCAGAATTGTTGCGAATATGCAGGGACGGACTCAGGGGCCTATCTGGGGTACTTGGCGCCTGGGTTCTGAAGCAGAATGTGGCGCCCCGAGGCGTGCGCCGCAGGCGAAAATTTTGAAGCACAAAAATGCGATATGGTACTCTAAATACGTGGAATTTTATGCTCTACGATACAGAAAGAGTAAGGCAGTAAGCCGACACGCCGTACTATGCGAAACTTGCGTGTAGATTTAGAGCAATAAGCAAATTCATGACAAATAATATGTTATTCACCTTAGCGTAGAATAATAGAACATTGTTTTTCTAGAAAAATAACTATTTTTTAAATAAATATTTTATTATATAGTTTCTCATAAAATTAAATAAAAATACAAAAAAAAACAAAAAGAAATTAGTTCACTACATAGGTACATTCTAATATACCTAAACCTAATTAAAACCATATAGTTTACATCGAGGTTTACATTTTACAATTGCACATAATAGCACAAACAAATATACAAATAACAAAATAACATATCAATACATGTAAATTAAATTTAAATAAAAATACTAAAATACTCATAACTATACCGCGCAGTCTACATAAAGTTTGGCATAGGGAAATAACATGGGAAAAAAGGTTTTTGTAAATAAAAAGTGTCCGGTAAAAAATTATGGTATAATATTGCACATGACCATACTAGACCTATCCACACACATTATTTCATACAGATTACTTCATTTTAATGCCACAAATTAGAGAAATTAATGAAAATAGTTTATTTAATTACTTTATTTATTTTACAAATAATATTAAGACGCAGTATTTGTGTTCTTTTAATATACTCATATTTATTTTAACTTTTTGCCGTCTGCCGCCCTTTTATGCTGGAGCCCGGGTTCTGGGAACCCCAAGAACCCTGGTTTGAAACGCCCCTGGACGGACTGGCATAAAAACTCAATTTTATAAATGTTGGTAGAAAGCTTCATAAAATTAATCTGTAAATAAATAAATGAATATATCATCACGCCTTTTAGCCATTACTGGGTGTGGCACTATGCCGAAACAGATCTTGGTAAGTCATATATTTCTTTGCGTGAAATGTGGTTAGCAGTCGTCAAATTACGGCCCCCAAAGATGTTAGTAGAGTGGGAGCCACAGGGGTAGATTTTTTATATTGGTGAAAATTGTTTGTCGGCTGTAGGGATCGAACCAGGGTTAATTAATCTGTAAATAAATAAATGAATATATCATCACGCCTTTTAGCCATTACTGGGTGTGGCACTCTGCCGAAACAGATCTTGGTAAGTGATATATTTCTTTGCGTGAAATGCGGTTATCAGTCGTCAAATTACGGCCCCCAAAGATGTTAGTAGAGAGGGAGCCACAGGGGTAGATTTTTTAAATTGGTGAAAATTGTTTGTTGGCTGTGGGGATCGAACTAGGGTTCTCTAGATCCACAGGCCAACTCGATACCACTGAGCCACCTACCCCATTAAAATGAATCTGTATGGTATTTTAAAACAAGTCTTAATTTTTATATTTTAATCAGTCTATCAGAATCAAGATTAAATACGTTGTATAAAACCATACTACAAATTTTGGTGATGCCAATTTTTTATGTAAATTACTCTCATTGTACGTTCTTTATGGGGTAGGTGGTTCAGTGGTATCAAGTCAGACTGTAGATTTGGAAACACAGGTTCGATTCCCTCTCTCGCCCTCCACTAAGATCTTTGTGAGCCATGATTTGACGACTGGTAACAGCACTTCACGCAAAGAAATATATCACTTGTCGATATCTGTTATGACAGAGTGCCACACCCAGTAATGGATAAAAGGCGTGATGATATATTTATTTATTTTCTACGTTCTCATAAATAAAAATTTGTTTGATAAAAACTATGCATTTTGTGTAATAAAATCAATTAAATTAAATACATATATCATTACGCCATTGTATCTGCTGTAACATATCTCTATAATTTTTTTTAAATGTTTTGAATAATAATAATAATGATTGTTAAAAAAATAAAATATATAGACCTGTTGCGGTCTGCGAAGTTCGGACACAGGAGTAAGATATTAAGTCCAGGCGAGGCGAACCTCGCAAAAAATCAATAAATTATTTGGAAAATAGTGTCAGATTAATGATATTAAAAATATTAACTGTAACATAAATATAGAAATGATATCATAACTTTAACAATCGCCACCTAGCAATCTGTCCTAGTTCACTCCTGTGAATATGAACAAAGAAACAAATTTCGACAGCTTTTTATTTTGATTAAAATGCGAGCGATGAGAAAATAAGAAGAGTGGATAGATACTATTTTATTTTCAAAATGTTTTGAATAGATTGAATCTATTTTTTACATTTCATTTCAATAATTAATTAAATACGAAAATAGATTTACTTTGTCTGTTAGAACGAAGTACTCATAGAGAAGCACTCATGAAGATGCTTCTTCCTTAATTATTGTGATTGAAATCTTATTTAAATTTTTAAAGAAAATTTATTTAAATTGATTCCAGAAATTACAGATTTTTTAACATTTCGAAGAAATTAGCTTGAAGTACCCGTATACAGGGATTTGAATCGAAAAATATTGGCGTTCGGTTACGGTTAACGGTTTTCATATCAGTATAATTTCGATTTCGATTATCGGTTATTTTTTAAAAAATATATATTGGTTTCGATTTTTTAAACTAATAAATTTCGGTTCCCTTACTTTTTAAGTATTTTTCGATTACGATTTTTTACGGGTTCAGTTAAAAAAGCCTAATATATTTACGCGCACTGTATAATTACAGTATATTTTTAAGTAACTAATTCGCAAATTATCTAAAATTATTTGTATTTCGTTTTCTACAATCTTCAAAAATAATTCTACTTACGCCATAGTGTTGATCTTGCTTTATATTCTTCTTCGTATTTTTATTATTTTCGATTCAATACGTTATTTATACCGGTTTAAATTTAAGGTTTTAGAACTGAAATAATATCGATTCGATTACATTTTCGGTTACAAAATCAGTTAAATTTTCGTTTCGGTTTCCATATTTAAAAACGAAAAATATCGGATTCGGTTTTCGATTCAATACGTTATTTATACCGGTTTAAATTTAAGGTTTTAGAACTGAAATAATATCGATTCGATTACATTTTCGGTTACAAAATCAGTTAAATTTTCGTTTCGGTTTCCATATTTAAAAACGAAACATATCGGATTCGGTTTTCGGTTCAATACGTTATTTATACCGTTTTAAATTTAAGATTTTAGAACTGAAATAATATCGGTTCGATTACGTTTTCGGTTACAAAATCAGTTAAATTTTCGTTTCGGTTTCCATATTTAAAAACGAAAATATCGGATTCGGTTTTCGGTTACGGTTTCTTAAATTAGGTAAATATTGGTGCAGTTTTTGGTAACGGTTTGGGTTTCTGCCCGTATACCATAAAGTTAGGAATAATTTTCATAGTTCAGGTTTCCAGTCTACTTCTTATTATAACTAAGTTTATGTTTGAACCCTTACGGTGTTAGTGTTAGCTACAACCTACATATGGTTTACAAGTACATGAAACAGCACTATACGAGGGGAAGGATTAACAAAATCTGCACACTAAATCCAGAATAATTTTTTTCCTATTTGTTATGAGCAAATATGAAAACAAAAATGTATTTAAAATTCAACAAAAATATTTGTTAATGAATATAATGTAAGATATTATTGCTTTTATAATTTAATCCGATTTGTAATGTTTAATTGCAATTGTAGATGTTTTGAGCAACAATTTTGCACATTACCAATAAATGAAAGAGCTTGTGAAAGAGGTATAAAAGATTGTAACCTTAAATTATTTTAAAAATTGGGTACATAATTTATTTTTGGTGCCTCCTTTTATCACAAGGACTGGACACCAGATCTAACCCGAACCAAAAATTCTTCCGAACCCAACGTTTTTCAGAACCTGAATCGCTGTTAAATTTGTCAACTTAAATCCAAACAAGAATTGAACCGCTGTTTTCGGGTTCAAAAAACCAAGTTCCCTGATCCAACATTTTTCAATAGTTCTGTATTAAAAAACTACAATTAAAATTAAACTAAAATAACTAAATATCTTTATTAGAACCTACATTCTTATTGTATTACTTTTATTACGTTGTTGCATATCCTACAGGCTGTAAAATAAGTAAGGAGTATTATTATTATTTCCTGAAATTTAATTTTAATAATTAAAAAAAGTTTCATGAGTTTATGATTGCGGATATTTTGATAATATCAGATAATTTTTCACAGTGAAGGGGTCGACATTTTTTTTAATAATATAGAAACACATAAATAAAATAATAATTATGGCTGGTTTCATAAGCTTTGGTTTTACTTGTTTTAAGAGCAGTATATTTGGCTGTTTTAGTTATCTGGAACATGTTAAAACCGTATTTTTAAAACAGGCAAAAACAAAGCTTGTGGTACTAGTCACTGTGTTTAAAAAAGATTGAGAAATATCGTGTTGAATAAATTAAATTAAAGCATTTTAAAAATTAAATTTTCTGTTTCTTTACTAACTAGGTTTAATTTTCCTAGGTCTGTCATTCAAATGTAAAGAATATACAAACACACCCCAGATATTAAGAGCTTTTGGATTAGTCCAATTAAATTAAACTATATTCTCAAAAAAAATGTATACAAACTCTAATATACTCGTAATCTTATTGCTACTTGGTTTTCGTTTTTGAGTCAGACTAAAATAAAATTAATTAAACCAAAATTCAAGATTACATAAAACTTTTTTGAGAGTCGGGTTGTTTATGTTTAAATGTCTGACAATTTGAATTCGAAGATCCCGAGTTCGAATCCCATTCAAGTTACCACACTGCGATTCGATGTATCCGGATCCTGTACTGCAATTGAGATTAAATTCTTAATGTATACTCCATAGAGTAGCTTTAATAAATAAAGAAATTAATCTATTCTAGTTGATGCATTCTAACGACGCCATCAGCAACACTCTACAGTTTTCCGAGAAACCAAAGAAAAAGACAATGGAAAGAAAAAGAACAAGTAACAAGTCTAAAGAGCAAGAAAGATGAAATACAACACCGGATGTACGGATTAGCGTAAATTAATTAAAAGGCGTGACTTCTATGCATCCCAGCCAAGTTAAGAGATATTAAAAGCTGACTTTGCTTTCTTTTGTCTTTGCAAACAATCTCTTAGTTTCTAAACGTCTTATGAGAATATCCTTCATTTTTCGACATTTTATTTGTTGACTTTAAAACGCAATATAAAATATTATTGAATCTTGTCTGTAAATATTTTAATTACATAGACGTAAATACCATCAAATGAATAATTTCATACTGGAACGAAAATATAATATAAATATTTGTCTAGAAAATTAATAAAATGTTTGTTTTATTCATAAATTTTATATCTTTAAATGAAACAAGTTTAGAAAGAATAAAATTACTGTTTTCTATTAGTTGGGGTGAAGTAATACAATGAATTTTTGTTCATAAAAATCTATGATATACGAGGGTAGTCCCAGAAGCACCCGACCTACCAAACTATAAAGCTTAAATTAAAAGTTTGAACACGGTACGTTGTTTAGTATTTGTTTGACAACCATCAATAGTGAAAGATCTCAGTGAATTTTTGTAAACATGAAAAAAAATTGTCATCTTTATATAATACAATACTTTCATTTGAAACGTCTCAGTTCAACCAATATTAAAACCGAACTAGATTGTACTCTGGGGGAGTCTGCTCCTTCTTTTACAGAAATGGTGAAGAAAATCCACAATCGTACATAAAAAAAAAATAAAACATCAATAAGATATGTTATATTTATTTTTAACTTCATAAATAATTAGTAACTAAGGGTGAAATTAAATTTTGTTTGTGTATAGTTATTGAAAATATATCTATTTTAAATTTTATGCACCAATCATAAAATGAGAATTTATTATTTTATTAGTATTTAAGATTATTTCGCGCTAAAATGGGAGGTCTCAACTGTGGCATCTATTGGTTCATATATTAACTATAATAAAATTAGTGCTGCCATCTAATCTACATTAGCATTTGAGAAAAAAACTTCCATATATTTTGTACGTGAAATTTTTGTAGTATTTTTCTTATTTACGATTTAACATTTTTATTTTCAAAAGGTATGTATTTTTAAAAACATTTATTCTAGTTTGCCGGTAACCTTTCACATATAAATATTCCACCTTTAGCTTGTATTTTGTGTGGAGCAACGACATTGGTTAATACTTCATGATGAATCCATTTTCCTCCAATGGGTAGAGGTGTTACAAAATGGCCCCCGTCATCTCGCACACGATGTACTACGTTCCCAGCGAAGGTCTTTTCTGATTTCGTGTTGAAGAAATATGTCTTCAACAAAGTGTTAGTAATGACTTAACAAAAGTGCCATGGATCCAGGGAAATTGGTAAGTTGTTATATTTATTTAATATTTGGACTGTTAACAAAGAAATGATGTATAATTTTACCACGCCTTGGAAAAATTGCGATGTCGGTTAACTACATCGTTGGCGCACGTGGGAGCCAACCTAATTTTTCTCGTTTCAAGTATTTAGCCCGGTAGAAATATATGCTTTTATAAATATACACAAAATAATTGTTGAATAAATGTCGTTTTGCAACTAAATAGCTTATTTCATACTAAATTTGATTTGTTTTTAAGAGATTTTATGACGATAATATGATATTTAGTCTTCATGATTATTCAGCATTTTCGTCGTAGTTTTTAGCATTATTTATATAATTTCAGTTGCAAATTACAGACAATGTTATGTATGATGTGTGATGATACTGTAATTATGTTTTTATAGTTTTGTACATGAATTTTATATTTCTTACTTCATTATCATACATGTGGTATGCATCACGTATTATTTATTTATAGTAATACGATATGTTTTTGCAGGAGTACTATGAGTTTCTGGATTTGAGTGATATAGATGAAAATGAAAGACAACAACTGAAACAGACACTTTACTCAACAAGTACTCCAGACTTTTTGCAACTTCCTTGGACAAATCATAATTTTGTCACAGAAGAATGGCAGAAAGAATCTTATGGTATGTAAGTTTTCCACATAGCTATTATTGGAAGTACCCCATTGCAATAAGCCGACTTCATTGATATGCCATATTGGTGGAGTGTGCTCGATATAAGAACATTAACCCTAAATTTGTGTAAGGTTTTTCGCTAGTCGATGTGATCAACCTAAGATCATTTAGAAACAATTCACTGTATATCCAGAATTAGATTACTGTTATATTAATAATAATAATAGAACTTATCAGTAACAATTTCATGCTATAAAAGTATTATATTATTGTCAGTGATATCTTTAATTTTGTAACCATAAACTTTTTGTCTTTTTTTATAAAAAATTATGTAGATTTGAGTATTTTAAAATCTGTATAGCTTTCTTGGTCTACACTAGCACATACGCTTAGTTATATAAGTATGAGTACAACCAATTCAGCGTGATTTATGATATCGATGTTTATCTGTTAATTATAGAAGATGAAGTCCAGTCTGTGCCAAATGGTCCGCTGGACGGAGTATGCGGAGGAGGCGAGGGCGGAAGCATGGTGGCGGTGGGTCAGGGACAGGGGACGGTGGCACAACATATCCCCGCCGTAACCATGTATTCACAGCATCCACCGCCCTACTCCATGCCGCCACCAAGCTCGGGCTATCAGCACCCGCAGAACGTGTTCGTGAGCAATGTGACTGCCAATGTGAACGTGCACGGCTACATGACCGGACACTACGTGCAGCCGCACTATACGCTACCCGAGCCACCCGATATGGGCCGTGGTCATCGAGGTCGACCACGCGGCCGGGGCAACAAGCGAAATGACGTGCGCATGGAACCCGCCATTGAGACAACAACTGCCCCTGGTTTCAGTCAGCAGTTTGTACCAATTCATCCATATCATCCAGCCGCGTATTATACGCAGCCTGTCGGATCGCCCATGCAACATCCGAATGCCCAGCACGCCACCGGCTCGCCGCTGTACATCGCCCCAGTGTACACGCACATGTATGGCGCGTACCACCCGCATGGCGCGCATCAGTATTACCCGCCCCCCAACGCCATCATGGAGGATTCAGTGCCCGACCTGTCCGATATGGCACTTGAGCCACCGCCCGACCAACCTATTTACCAGCAGCAGACTAGTGAGGAAGACTACGATAACAATGTGGTCGCAACGACTGTGATTCTTAATAGTAACATGGACCCGATGAATTGCGAGTTAAAACCAACTGATTCCGCTAACGCCGGTTACATAAACAATGGTAACAATGTGATACCCGAAGTGCATGAAAATGTTAATAGTAAGCCAGTAACTGTATCGCCTGCCGTTTCTAGTGTAGACACTGTAAAGACTGAGCCAACCGGTGTTCAAATCGGTGTTGTAACTAACAATAATAATAACATTAATAAACCTTTCGTAGAGGAAGTTATCGTAACTGAAACATTTAGTGATGAAACCATTAACACTGTAAACGCAGTAGTGACTTTGCCTAAAGTGGTTCATCATCAACCGCCGCCTCCACAACAACAGCAGCAGCAGCAGCAGCAACAACAACAACAACAGCAGCAGCAACAACAACAACCACCACCACCACAACAACCACAAGTCCCAACTCCTGTCCCTGTATATGTAAATAATTATGTCCAATCTGAACCGGAAGTGAATGTAGATAGTAGCGTTAGCAAAGCAGGTGAAGAGAATGTACATACGGAACCTCAAGAACCAGTTCCAGCAACCACTTCGGGGAAATCTTGGGCGAGTTTGTTCAACAAATCTAGCTCGCCAGCCCTATCTTCCCCTCAAGCAACAATACAGCAGAACGCTGAAGGACCGAAAGCAACGCCTGTGGTGAAACCTTTAGCTTTAGTAAATCCGTTCCCTAAACCCGAGGATAGACAGACTGAAAAATCAACAATTGAGCCAAAACCTGCCAATTCGAATTTGTCTATGTACACAAATGATCCTATATCGCATCGGATGGGAGGTAAGAAATTCATAAAGTTTGTTTTACGCCAACTTAACTTGCTATTTTATTTATACAGAATTCATATCGAAATATGCACTGGACAATCGAACAGTAAGCCTGCAGCCACGTGGTTTGACGAACCGCAGCAACTACTGTTACATCAACTCTATCTTGCAAGCTTTGCTCGCTTGTCCGCCATTTTATAATCTCCTAAAGGCTTTACCGCATCAGCCAAGGAAGAATGTCACTGCTAAGTCCCCAACACCGATTATAGACAGCATGTAAGTTTTATGCCCTTCTTTTTGTCTTCCTGCAAATAATTTTATTTTACCTGGTTTTTTTTCTTATTTTTGATAAGTAAAATTTTGTCGATACAAGCTAAACATTTTATATTTAAAACAAGTTATTTTTATCGACCATTAAATTTGAGACAATAATGTATGTAACAAAAGTTTTGAGAAAATTTAATTATATTAATAAAATTAAAATGATTATAACATGTTAATCGCACGTCTAAGGTAAGATTAAAAACAAAATTATATAATGGATAATGGTCCGTTAATTTCAATGGTCTTAACTTCCGAATTGATGTCCCTGCTGCTCTTCTTACCATATTGTCGATAACCCGTGCAGACAAAATGTCCACTTTTAGATAAATTTACACAATGTGTACCTTGTTTGCATTCTTTTATAGTTCAATAAATTGTTGGAACTGATGTTTATGGATTTTTTGTTTGCAACTGCGACTTAATGCATTGTTTAATTCTAATTTTCTAACTTCAAAAAAAATTCTCAAAACTTTTGTTACGTACGATAGTTAGGTTTCTGATAAATAATCTTAATTTTTTTATCAAATAAATTGATGTATATCAATGGAATCCTCCAAATATTAAATTTGTTATTTATAAAAACTTCCTACCAGAGCCTATCAAAATTTTAAAACCATTTGTGTTTTCAATGCTATTAACATTGGCGTGAAAGCATTGCGATCTTTCTTTAACTCTCTCTTACACATATCTAGTCTATTCTTCGTCTAGTAAATTTTAGATTATTGTTGCTTACGTCGTTACATACACAACTTATGTTAAATATAAATCTAATCTATATCGTACATTGTTTTTATATACTTTAAACAAAGTTGTTATGAAAGTTTCAAATTAACATTTAATATTTAAACAATGACCTCATTTTATAAATCATTTTCTTTTAAAATTCCATCTCAAAGCTAAACTAGTCAAACTAGAAATAGAAATGATATTCGTCATATTTGAACTATTTTTATAATCACACTACGATATTTAAACTAGAAACTGACTCTGCGTCAATGGCCGAATGCTGACGCATTGCGAACAATAACCCCAAACGTATGTTATGATGCGTGCATTTCAAGTAATATAAAAATATTTGTTACGTGTTTAAAACAGGAAATTATCGGTAATGATGAGTATTTATGATTCACAATGCCTGTTATCTATCATTCAGAACTGTTATCTACAATAAATCAAACAAATCTTGCTAGTTTAAATAATGCAATGCCTTTTATCTGGACAATTATGTTTGAAATTGAGAATTAAATAGAAATTATTTGCCGAAAACAATAAATTATTTATCAAATGCATGTAATGTTTCAATCCAAATGTTTAATTGCGAATTACGCTAACACAAGTGTTTAATTAGCTTAGTTCAACTTTAAATAAATTTAACGATATTGAAAATAAATGCTTGTTCTACTTATTTTAAATGTTCATTTGCTAATTACATTATAAAACTTTTTTAATTATTTTAAATTGTTTTTCATTTAATTTATTTTTAAAATTTAATATATACTTTATTTGAGCATTGTCATTTTGCACAAATAATTTGGAATAAAAATACAATTTATTAACTTAATTATTTCAAAAAGTTATTTAGATTATCTATAGCTTTGTTCAAAAATAGAGCAAATTCATGAAATGAACTAAATTTGATGCTAATTAACACTCCTTGTTTTGTAAATTAGAGAGTTGACACAAAATAAAAATAGTATTAGTGACTTTTCTAAGAACCGGGGTCAGTGTAAAATGTATATGTATTCCGGATGATTACTTTATGTTACACGAAATACATAGAACAGTAGAATTTTCATTTAATTTTTTTTATTAATTTTGCGTCCATTTCATAAATAAAACATGTCAAATTTGAGCGGTTTTAATTCTGATTTTTTAAATATTTCTTTCTGATCTGCAATTTTATTTTAAAATTAGTAAGACCTTGGTACCTCCATGAGAAGAGCCGCCACTGCTGTAAAATGTATTAATTTTTCCACATGGAGTCAGCAACCTAAATCTTTTTGATGATTTTGGCAGCGTTACACCTGTGGAAGATAAAATACTGGTTTAAATCAAAGCTTTAGTAACATGTTTTATGTTACTATTTCCTAGGTTTCTGTCAGATTGTACCTCAGAGAGTTGGCTTCGTTTAATTTAATTTTACTTAGCCCTAGTGTTGGTGCACACATTTTCTCAAACTTTCAATTTACATTACATTAAAAAAATGTGCTGTTAGTATTCCACCATTTAAGACAACATCATTTGATCAAATATGTTGATGGTGCGCCTCTTGGTGGAAACATTAACCCTGTTTTTGTGTAAGGTTGTATTATTTTTCAGAAATATAACCCAAGAAAATCAGAAACAGAATTACAGAAATAATTTCAGATGGCCATAGTAGCAGACTTAACAATGATTTAATTTAGTTGAAAAGTTTACTTACTATGGCAGAATAATTTAATTTTTTAATGCATTGGTTTAATCGTATGGTTAAACTGGGTATAAGGAAATTAACATTCTTATAACAATTAATTATTGTATTTTTGCATATTTATATCGCAAGGAATTATTTTAAAAATAATTTCTTCATTAGATATGCTAGATTAAATGAAGGTTAATTAGCTTCATAAGATCTTTATGTTTTATGAAGTCAGTCGCCTTTTCAACAATTATATAAATTAAATAAATATATGATTCCACCACTTAAGATAACATCATTTGATCAAATATGCTAATGATGAGCCTATTGGGGGAACATTAACCCTGTTTTTGTGTAGGGTTATATTTATTTTACGTAAATGTTACCCAAGAAAATCAGATACAAATTAAAAAAAATCTGATGTGATTGTGAAATTAAATAAATTAAATTTTGAATTTATCAGCGTTTGTTTTATTGTTTTAGGGTTGAATTTGTAAACGAGTTCACTCCCTTGTCGGCCGAATCTAGGCTGAATCGCAAAGAGAAGGGCCAGCGAAAGGACATCGATGTTATATGCGGCATTGCATTTGAACCAGCTCGCATCTACAAGATTCTCAACGGAATTCGTACTGATACATTCATTGTTGAAGGTCGCCAAGAAGACGCTGAAGAATTCTTTGGTTGTCTGCTGAATGGTCTCAACGATGAAATGCTTGAGGTAAGAATACTTTTATCGTGTACATTGTTTCCTGATTACTACTAGGTATCGTTAACTAGAATTTTGTTGATAAACTGTGTATTTTTTATCTGAAGGAATGTTATCAAGTGTTAATGTTTTATTTATTGATAATTATGTTGCCATAATAATTATATACTCTGTTTTATGAGTAACTGAAACTAAATAATATTGAACAAAATAAAATATTTTGATAAAATTATAAATGTCATATTTACTATAAAAGAAGACTATTTCATTATTTTATACGTTAATACAAATACAGATTAAAGTCATATTTATTATTTTTTCAAAATATTAATTTTCAAAGTACAAAACAATAATTAAATAATATAAAACTTTAAAATCTAAAGAAACATTAATTCAAATATTATCTATTATTATTTAAAGGTATTTTTTAACTAATTTATCATACATTCTACTCCTAAAATTAATATTTTTTATCCGAATTAATAAACAGTTATTATATTATAAGAGTTTCGATACTAGTGTCGACTGATGAGATATATTTTGTTAATAACAATGTTTATATAACTCCTAATAAAATCAGCCAATGATATTTACGAATTTTCCTGAATTACCACTTGTAGATAACGAGTATATCTTTGACGACTGATAAATCAGTGTAACATTTATTTGCTTGGTTACTATGAAGATTTATTCTCAGTGAAGTATAATTACTTATTTATTTCTAGTAAGAATAATCGGTAAAACTTGCTGTTCATTGGCTAAATTCCAAGTAAATTCGTGATTTTATTGGTTGCCCGATATGTGCGTTGAATTTTCGATGTTATACTTCCGGTTCCATAAATAATGAAACATTTTGATTGGTTTCAAATATGATGAGGGTAATAGTCTCTATTATTCAGCTGAATATACATTACATCCTTAGTATAACAGTCATTTTTTTTTCATTTTCATAATTATTTTACCCTACTAGAAACAAACTCTATAAAAATTTGTTAACATTTTTTATGCACCATAGTAGCAGTCATATTAATTCGTCTCTGAGTTACTATGTTTACTTACTGTGGTAGAGTAATTGTTCTTTTTTATATGGTTTAATGTTCTCGTTAAACTGGATATACAAAGATCATACACCTTACACTCATTTTATAATTTTACGAATAGGTTTATTTTACCCCACCTTTTTAAGCCGACATCATACAACCAAATCTTGTTGATGATGTGCCTCTTGGCGGGAACATAAACTCTGTTTTTGTGTAGGGTTGTATTGTTTTTTATAGATGTAACCCAAGAAAATCAGAAACAACCTCTCTAAAAATTTGTTGACATTTTTTAATGCACCATAGTAGCAGTCATATTAATTCGTCTCTGAGTTACTATGTTTACTTACTGTGGTAGAGTAATTGTTCTTTTTTATATGGTTTAATGTTCTCGTTAAACTGGATATACAAAGATCATACACCTTACACTCATTTTATAATTTTACGAATAGGTTTATTTTACCCCACCTTTTTAAGCCGACATCATACAACCAAATCTTGTTGATGATGTGCCTCTTGGCGGGAACATAAACTCTGTTTTTGTGTAGGGTTGTATTGTTTTTTATAGATGTAACCCAAGAAAATCAGAAACAACCTCTCTAAAAATTTGTTGACATTTTTTAATGCACCATAGTAGCAGTCATATTAATTCGTCTCTGAGTTACTATGTTTACTTACTGTGGTAGAGTAATTGTTCTTTTTTATATGGTTTAATGTTTTCGTTAAACTGGATATTAGAAGATCATACACCATTCACTCATTTTTTAATTTTACGAATAGGTTTATTTTACCCCACCTTTTTAAGCCGACACCATACAACCAAATCTTGTTGATGATGCGTCTCTTGGCGGGAACATAAACTCTGTTTTTGTGTAGGGTTGTATTGTTTTTTATAGATGCAACCCAAGAAAATCAGAAACAATCTCTATGAAAATTTGTTGACATTTTTTATGCACCATAGTTGCAGTCATATTAATTCGTCTCTGAGTTACTATGTTTACTTACTGTGGTAGAGTAATTGTTCTTTTTTATATGGTTTAATGTTCTCGTTAAACTGGATATACAAAGATCATACACCTTACACTCATTTTATAATTTTACGAATAGGTTTATTTTACCCCACCTTTTTAAGCCGACACCATACAACCAAATATTGTTGATGATGTGCCTCTTGGCGGGAACATAAACTCTGTTTTTGTGTAGGGTTGTATTGTTTTTTATAGATGTAACCCAAGAAAATCAGAAACAACCTCTATAAAAATTTGTTAACATTTTTTATGCACCATAGTAGCAGTCATATTAATTCGTCTCTGAGTTACTATGTTTACTTACTGTGGTAGAGTAATTGTTCTTTTTTATATGGTTTAATGTTCTCGTTAAACTGGATATACAAAGATCATACACCATACACTCATTTTATAATTTTACGAATAGGTTTATTTTACCCCACCTTTTTAAGCCGACACCATACAACCAAATATTGTTGATGATGTGCCTCTTGGCGGGAACATAAACTCTGTTTTTGTGTAGGGTTGTATTGTTTTTTTATAAATGTTACCCAAGAAAATCAGATACAAATACCTTAAAAATTCGATGAATGCTATAGTAAGTACTTTTGTTAATTCGTTACTGAATTAATGAGTTTACGTACTGTGGCAGGGAAAAGTTATTCATTTTTCATTGCTTTGGTGATTTATTCATTGAACTGGATTAAAATGACTATTGTATAAAATTAAGCATTTTTATGACCATAGTAGCAAACTTATCAATAATATGATTTATTTGATAGGTTTACTAACTATGGCAGAATATTGATATAACCACGTTGTTAAACTGGATTAAAAGAAATTAACATTCTTTATTGCAAATGTAATGTTGCACATTTAAATTGTAAGGAGTTAATTGTATAGTAATTTCTTTATTAATTGAAGTACATTAAATGAAGGTTAATTAGCTTCAGAAGATTTTTATGTATTTAGTAGTAGAGGTGGGCGAATATCTATTTTCTCGAAATTTTTAATATGAACTAGATCTCTAATTATTTATCGTGTAAATTTATTTATTGTTTTGTTATTTCCGTTCAAATTAAAATTTATTAATGTTAATATTCGAATATTCGCAGATGGTATTCGCCCAGTTCAAGTAGTTTGCCAATATTAAAAAATATAAAGAAGAATTCAGTAGTAAAAATGTATTTATTTGTTACAGTTGTCAAAGTTAGTGGATGGACAAAATCACCAAAACATGAGCAATGGGGACATCGCAACAAATGGAGAATCACATGAAGATGAAGTAGAATGGACGGTAAGTTCATAGTTTCCATTGAATTTTATTCAATACTTGAAATAGGAATATATAAAAACAATATTTATTGTACAAAATGTATAGTATAAATCCATCAGCACCAAAATCACTAGTATCTTAGTGTTAGTGATGTATGCGAACGATGGTAGAACAAATCTGATAGTGTAAGTTTATATTATTATTTATTAATATATCCTAAGGGTTAATTCAGATAGAATTTGATTTAGAATCAATGTTTTTAACAATAATTTAACGAGCGAATATTTATATATACTTATATACGTGTTGATACCATGCGTTCCTATTTTAGGTAATGGGCCCTAAGAATAAAGGTTCTATAACTCGAAGGGCAGATTTTGGTCGTACTCCGATTAGTGACATCTTCAGAGGACAGTTGCGATCTCGTGTCCACCGCACGGGTGACCAGGTTACTGACAATGTACAACCCTTCTTCACCTTACAACTCGACATAGAGGTTAGTCATTATTTAATATCGAAACTGAAGAATATTTTTAACTATTCTTTTATTTAAAAATGGAATTATTTGTATCATCGATGATGGCATAAATCCTTGAAATATTCATTAGATTCATTTAAACTTCGCCAAACGTTCCTATCTTAGCACATCACTTTTAATTAATTCTTATTCATAATACCTTTCATAGATGCGCAGTTTATTTCTCTCACTCGTAATCTTTCGTTTTCGCAATAACCCTTCAATCATATCCATCTATTGATTCTTAAATCGTCAAAGCAATCTCCACCTAATTTTACAAACATATAATACTTGTTTAACAATTTTTTATCCAATTCATTTTTTTCAATCTGCGATTTATGGCTCTTGTGTGCATTAATTATAAGAATTCTTAAATCAAATACAATAAAATTTAAAATTTTGTCGCTTATATAAAATGTTCTCTACCAGGACACTTCTTGCTTTTACCACTTGAATGATATGATATCTTTTAAAATCAGTTTTTTTTTTAAATCACAAGAAGTCAGCAGTCCAAGTCATTGTCATGTCTTAGACGTAGTGAATTATGAAAATAAATTTTCTTTTTTTATTAGCATTTTAAATTATCTGGTATTTTATTGTGGTAACTTACGTTTGAAATTTACTATTTCTATGAGTAGTGAATCACATCATTAAGAAACGCATATACCTACTTAATAGTCGTAAAAAAATGTAATATAATAAGAACGTAATATAAAATGATTTATAAATAACAAAATACAATTAAAGGAAGTATTAAACTAACTACAATTTAAAAAATAAACTTAATATTAAATTAATGTTTGTGAAACTTTTTTCTTTATAATTTTTATTCAGATACAAAACCCCAATCCGAAACATATGATAATTAATGATAAATTATGGTAATTAATTTCATATTTTATGGTGTAAATTACAACTTATATAATAACTACTTCGGCCGCATTACATCTGTGATATATTTTTCTACAGAAAACAAGCAGTGTGTACGAAGCTCTAGAACTGCTGGTGAACAAAGACAAATTGGAGGGTGTGACTTGCTCGCGAACCAATCAGCAGGTAGAAGCGTGGCAACAAGTCACGATAGAGGAACTACCCCTTGTTATGGTTCTGCATTTGAAATGTTTCAACTATAAACTTGACGCCTGCTCCAAGATCATCAAGGCTTTAGAATTCCCTATAGATCTGAAAATCGACTCAAGTAAGTTTCTATTTTAATAATTAAAAATGTATTATGTTCTTTTTCCACATGGAGTCAGCAACCTAAATCTTTTCGATGATTTTGGCAGCGTTACACCTGTGGAAGATAAAATACTGGTCTAAATCAAAGTTTTAGTAACATGTTCTATGTTACTATTTCCTAGGTTTTAACCAGATTGTACCTCAGAGAGTTGGCTTAGTTTAATTTAATTTTACTTAGCCCTAGTGTTGGTATGCACAGTTTTTTATAGGTAAATAGTACCCCACCATTTAAGCCGACATCATTCGATCAAATATTGTTGATGGTGCGCCTCTTGGTGGGAACATTAACTCTGCTTTTGTGTAAGGTTGTATTATTTACCTTAAATATAACCCAAGAAAATCAGAAACAAAATTCCCAAAATTACAGAAATTATTTTCGCTGGCCATGGTAGCAGACTGATCAATGATTTAATTTAATTGAAATGTTTACTAACTATGGTAGATCAATTAGTTTTTTTATACATTGGTTTAATCTTGTGGTTAAACTGGGTATAAATAAATTAACATTCTTGTAGCAATAAATTTTTGTATTTTGCATATCTATATCGTGAGAAATTATTTTTATATTAATTTCTTCTTTAGATGTGCTAGATTAAATGAAGGTTAATTAGCTTCATAAGATTTTTATGTTTTATGAAGTCAGTCGCCTTTTCAACAATTACGTAAATATATATTCACATCTTTTGCCCATTACTGGTTGTAGCCTCTCTGCCGTATCAGATTTCGGTAAACGATATATTTATCCACATGAAATGCGAATAACAGCCACTGGTATAATTTATAACAATTATATCATTCTAATATTTGGGTTCGATCCCCACAGTCGACAAACAATTTTCACCACGTTATAACTACCCCTGTGGCTCTCGAAATCGCACTTCACGCAAAATAATATATCACTTACCGAGATCTGCTAAGGAAGAGTGTCACACCTAATAATGGTTAAAAGGTGTGATGATATATTTATTTTTTGCTGTTCATTTGATAATAAAAACATAATAAAATCAAGGTCATTCTGATAAAGTTTTTGCAAAAATTTGTTTGTAAATCTGTTATGTAACGATTTAACTTAACATAATATTATAAACAAAAACAAAAACAGTTATTTTAATTGAAATAATAATTGATTCGTTCTTTTCAGAATTATTATCTTCAAAAGCTAAATATACAGTCAAACAAAAACAATATAAACTCTTCGCCGTCGTGTATCACGACGGCAAGGAAGCCAGCAAGGGGCATTACTTGACCGATGCTTACCATGTGGGGTATGGCGGCTGGGTGCGCTATGATGATGCCACCGTTAAGTCGGTCCAGGAGAACCACGTGCTTCACCCCAATGCATCACGCGTGCCCTACCTGCTATTCTACCGACGTTGCGACACCATCGGCAATCAGCAGCAAAATAAGCGGGATTGATGTGCCATGGTTAGTATGAGATGTTGTTGTGTGATGAGAAAATCCCCCAATCAGTAAGATTGTCTGACTTTTAGTTTTCTCGCCTCTTAGGATTTGATTTAGGTATAAAAGTGTTTTGCACTCGAGGTTATCTCGTTTGACTTTTAATGTAAGATGTTTTTTAAATAAAGTGTCTAGTTTTTAAAGTTGTCAAAGTTTAATATTTAATTTTGAGGTAAGTTATGCGAAGTATCAAACATGATGCTATATATATTTTTTTCAAGTAAAAAGTTTTTTATTGTTTATTTCGAATTAAACGGATAATTTGTTTTTTTTTTTCAAACTGTTTATAATATATGTTACAATTAGGTTTGTCAATAAAATTTAACAATCGTATTTGATCCTCCGTGTAAACTCGCCATTATGTTGATTTTTCACTTTTGCTTTGTGCTAATATAATTTAATTTTTTTATATTTATGCAAATGCACTCCAGTTAATTCGATTCCCAATAATTTCATATAATTTTCATTAATGATTTTGTCATATTTACAGTTTTATTTGTGTTTTACTTGTACATATATATTTTTGTTTATACTTGTTATAAAAAATAAGTGTGTAAAATGTGCTAGCAATAGAGTAGCATATAATTATTTGTAAATGACTGTTCAATATTTCTTGGAAAATTTTTAAATAATTAACATTTGGTAGATACGATAGAAATTGACATCGAAGTGGAAAACCTAAATTATTTTATATAAATTTAAGTTTGATATGCAGGAACACACTTACTAAAAAAAGGTTATAAAAATATTAAATAAATATATAAGAAATACATATTGAGAATTGAAATAGGTGGGTGCATAATATATCATAACCCAGTGTTGGGCCCGGCGAAAATTTCGCCCAGCTTTTGACTATATAGCATTGTATAATAAAATAACATTGTTACAATTTTTATAATGTTAAATAATATCGAAATTTTAAAAAATAAGAACATAGTTATCATCCTTGAACCTTGTCAATAAATACCCAGTACTAGAGTATTATAATTTGATTTGTGTATCAAATTACAAATAATGATAATACCTTTCTACCTGTGTGTTATTGTGGTGCACTATAATTACAATAAGAAAACTTAGGTACGTATGGTTGATAACGCAAAAGCTGTGACTAAATACTTTAGAAATTATATTTATGTGTTTTAATTTGTACATAAGCCTAGTTTTCATAAAAAGAATATAAAAAGGAAAAAATGTTATATGTCTGTACAGCCTTAATAAAAATATGGTTACGTTTCCAAAGAATCTTTTCTCATTTATTAAGGCAAGTAACAAAATTTCTACACACTATGTTCAAATTTTTGTGTATAAGTGTAGTTATTTAACATACCTTGATATACAAAATTTATGACAATTTTGTGTATCCGGTAAAGCTAACTTTGATTAATTTATTTTAAAAGGGTTTTATGTTTTTTTTTTCATTATTGAATAAAATGAACATAGATAAAGAAATTATGTTTTATGTACAGTCATATTCTAAAGTGCCTAACAATGGCTTTTGATTACTATTATTTTTTTTATTAAAACTACTTTTTTCACTACTGAAAATTTCGTGATGATTAAATCTAGTGGGTCTTCCTATTTGCTGTAAATAGTCTCTAAATAAATGGAATAGCCTACCACGGAATATGGTATAGAATTAATATAACGTAGAATGTAACATGTTCTTTTGTTGCTTTTCCCCTCCATTTTCTATTTTCTCTACAATGAAATGCGAATTTTGAAAACTAACTACGAAAAATGTAAATTTATTTCTGTACGTACAAAATATAAAATGATACAACAGTCCAAAAATGATCAATTACAGCCCTTTTACAAAAAAATAATAAATGGTAAACAAATTGTTAGAAGACTAATTTAGTGTCCAATGTTTGTAAATTAAAAATCAATAGTTTTAATATAATAGTTAGATTTGAAATATGTATTACTGCTGTTTCTAATTATTTAAATATATTTTGCAATTTATAATGTATAACAATGTTGTGAATATACTTCATTTCATGTATTTCTTATTTTATTTATTATTAAAAAGTGCACTTAAATTTTATATATTCATTCACCTAAGTTAAAATGAATTCAAAACTTTTAAAGAATCATATCATATTTTTTGTTTACTGTTCACATTAATGTTACGCAATACTTTAATAAATTTTTAATTCATTACAGTGTTCTATCGTCACCGGGGGGTGTAGGCCAAAATAAAAAATAATGCAGGTTAGAACAACTTGGCAAGTAAGTTTTAGAAAATTATTTATTATATTTCGAATTATATATAAAAGTACATTTTGCATTTCTAAACTGTTTATAATCAACACAAGATACAAAAATGTAACACGAATTTTAAAGCCAAAAGATAAATACTCATAAATATCTACTGCAAAACATAGATGCACAAAGAAAAAAATCACACAAAACATACAATACTGTTAACATATCAGTATATTATTTCAATCTAAATTATGATATACAAAGTAAAAGTGAATGTCACAAATGATTTAATAGGAATATTATACAAGATGATTTAAATGTACATCATTTCGGCCATAGAAGACATTTTTTTGGGTATATGAACAAATGTTTCGAAGTAACTAGCCAATTCGTCGATTGTAACATCACAAGGAGGGTTAAGACACAATCTAGCCATTGCCTGTTGCGAGCAAGAACTATTACTGACATTCGTATCAGATCTGTGCAGCGTAGTTCGCGAATCTCTAAAGTTCTGTGATGGAAAACTCGGTGCTTCACCTTCACTATTACCAGATAAACTAAGCTGCTCACAACCAGCAATAATCGACTTGAAATCCTGTTGAGATATATTTTCACCAAATAACTTAGAACTTTTGTTGATCACTTTGGAGGTATTGGCACTAGCAAAATCTTTTGATTTCAATTTACAATTTACTGTTTTGCTACTAGGAATGTGCGTACAATTATCGAATATAATAGTAGGTTCACGTAAAATTTTCGATTTGTTGGCTGAATTCGTTGGTCTCTTGAAAGATGTGTTTTTAGTAACTCGTCTTCGTTTACATGCACAACTTGGTCCAAATAACGATAGTTGAGTTAGAGATTTTGTTTTGTGTTTGCGAGCAAATGGATTTAGTTTTATTGGGAGCTCCTCATCACGATATGTTTTTGCAGGTTTTGGTCTGGGCATTATTTTTAATTTCTGCATACACGCAGAGAGATTTGGCTCTTCTTCGGACATGGCGTTGTTTATTTTCTAAAATCAAAAGAATATATTATGTAGTTTATCATTTAGAACAGAAAATTTTTGAACAAAAACATGTGATATGACTTTCGAATTTTCAAAACAACAACATGACATTTTGTATACAGCTCACAATGCATATTTTTATTCAAAATAAATAAATTGGGTTAAAAACATAAATAATAATTTACATGCATATTTTAAATCATGCGTAATATGTTTCACATAAAATTTTACTAGGAATCAATTATAAGTACAAGTTAAAATAGAACATAATAACAGAGACTATAAATAGGTCAACGAATGACAAATATTTCATAATATTTTTTTTTTGCTCACCTCTAATTCTTAAGTTATTAAAATAACATAACATTATACGAAATAACAGAAATATCAGAGCGTATTATAGAAAATTTAAATGTCACGCAGATGTTTGTAAATAAATTTCTAGAATCACACACCATTACACGCATATAACCAAATGTTAACTGCGCATGTCAATAATGATGAATCATAACATTGTGCTATCTCTAGATATTTCGTTGTGTTCCAGCAATGTAATGAGTGAGCATGCGCGTAATGTTTAATATTTTCAAATTTAAAAAGGAAATAGAAGGCTAAAATGACTAAATGACTAAAATGTAATTTTTGGTATTATTATTAGTATCATTCTTTCTTTATTTTCAGAAAAAGCAGCAACACGCTTGCTGATCACTGAACTCTATATATTTCAGTGTTACTAATATTAACGCCAAATTTGAAAAGTTATTTCTATGGTCAAAGTATAATTCCTTGATAGCTTTATACTGTGCCATGATCCTATATTTATTTCTATATAAGCAGGAGAGGTGAAGAATATATCAAGGCTGGTTTATAATATATGTAAGCAGTGATTTATTCTATAATCTAATAGTATCTGTTAGATAATTTGGAAATAATATTTTGTTTAAAATTAAAATCGATATTCCACAAGTGTTAAGGATGCAGATATAGGAATTCCAATCATAGACCAGACATATAGGTAAATAGTTAACTAGAACATTATTCTAATATTTTCGATAGATATTTGTACTTGAAAGTAGTGTAAAATGTACTGTGTAATACATAACAGCTACAAGTGTTACGAGATTACGACATCATAATAATGCACTGGTTTGCGCGGAAGGTCGCTGGCGCTGCGTCGACTATACAGTTCATAACTTGCAAGCGTGGTAGCTAGATGTGCTGCTAGAAAATTAGTGATTTTAAGTAAAAATATAAATAAATATTAATAAAATATAGTGCCTTTCGTAAGTATAGTTGTTATTCTGACGATTTTGATACAAATTTCACCTGGAAATATAGTTTTTGATAATTAAAAATGTATCAACATTTTATTACATAAATTGCTTTGTACGTGACACATATATAGGATGCGATAACATAGGAATATTACATTTCAACAATTAAATTTGGAATAAACGGCTTTAACATCATATTTGAACATGATTTTTAATAAATTTTCTTTAAAATCACAATAATAATTTTGCATATCTTTAGATTTTAACAGTTATAAATAGTGTTTTTATTTCGGAAAACCTGATATATATTATTTATTATTATTATTTACATACATAAATATTACTTTTTATACATGAAAATGTGTAAAAGTACTGAATTTGAAAGTAATTTCTTTATTTTATATAAATTTATAAAAGTATTTGATTTGTTCAAATGATAAATTTGCCGAAGTGAACCTGTTTATTCTATAAATTTAGTCTTTTATGACGCTGTGTTGTTGAGTAATTAATTGTACGTTATAACAAAATACTGGTAAATAGTTAACGAGAACATTATTCTAATATTTTCGATAGATATTTCTACTTAAAAATAGTGTTAAATGTACGTTGTAATACATAACAGCTACAAGTGTTACGACATCTTAATAATGTATTTAAATAGTTGGTTTTGCCAATTGTTATTATTATTTCAAAACAATATTTTATTTATTTTGAGTATCTTTCTCAATTTTCATTTATAAAAATTTAATTCAAATATTGTTAATGGCTAAATACGTATTCATGTTATTTATTATCATTTGCTTTCTATATATTTAAATTGATAAAAGTATTACTTTGATGGCAGCTAAAACAATAATTAAACAAGTCTGTGCGTATTCAAGTTCACCTGCACTCAACAAGCAGCGTTTACAAATACAGTCTTAATAATTTTTACTCAATTCAGTCATTTTGTAGTTGGTGATGGCATTCGAAAGCCTTCTAAATGGTAGGTTCTTTTTTTGAAGCATTTTAGAGCTATTCAATTAATTGTTTTCTCTGTTATCATTATTAACTTTAATAAATGTTATGGAGTGTGTTACTAATATATTGTTTTTATGTTTATAGGGACATCACGGGACCTGCAAGCATCCTCAGCGGCCTCAGCATTATCATACCAGGGTTATCGAAGTTGATGCCATTCTGGAGTAGTATCATCAGAGCTGGTATCATCGTGGACATTATCAACACCCCGGAGGCATCAGCAAAGACGAGTTTGAATATTAAATCTGCTGCTCTCAACATCATTGTAAGAATATTGTTATTTTTTAATTATTTGTTTAATATTTATTTGAGAATTTGTGAGATAAATTCATATTCAGTTTAAAATAATAATGGTGAATAGTAACTAGATATTTTTTAATGATAACGCTAGTAAATTGTTAACTAGTGTCAGTTCTTATGAAGGGTGATTAATTATATATTTAATTGTTAAACCTTCCGGAAGACGACTATTTCATTCCGTGCTCAGGAAGGAAGCTATGTTTATTATCGATTAGCTAAACAAAAGTTAGCGATTTCAATAAAATACGATTGTGTCTGAGTAATTGGGATTAAGTTGCATATCCAATTAGTAATTGCAATTGGCAATTACAATTAATAGTAACTGTTTATTCTTTCTTCCAGGCGTAATCGGAGAGAAATGGGTCCACTGGATACTTATCCACAACAATATGAAACCCTTCGTTGAAGAGCTATTTTGGCTCAAGAGTTGACATCTTCGGGCCCATCCTGAGTGAAGGGATTGGAACCTGCAGAACAGGAGTCGGGGAATTTAAATAGAATGAGCTTCGTCAGAGAGCTAGCTGTAGAAGTGCAAGCGAGGTGCGTCAACAACTCACTACTGACGCACGCCCAGGTACTTTTCTTTTCTTTAAATACATTTTGTCAAAGAGAGCAGCAACTGTCATGCTCTTATTGCATTCCTGCGCTAATTGGGAATCGGTGACGCCTTAGTACCGATCGATATTTTAAACAAATCATTAGAAATATTTGGAATGCTGGTGTGTTGACGTTTCACGTTTTAAATTTGTTTACTTAAAATATAACAATAATAATTTATAATAATTAATGAAAAAAGTAAAATGAGAAATATTTTATTTGAAATGTAGACATGTTGTGTAAGTTTCAATGTAATAAGTTGTGTAATCAATTAGTGGCAATTAGTCGCTCCTAGTAATCATGCAACGAGCATTAGCTCCGCACTTGCAAACAAAACGCTGACGAGAGCTGGTGTTCATACCACATCTCTTGCAAATGTAAGAAACTTGTTATTTTTTCATTATTTCACTTGAAAATAATCATGCTAGTAAATTGTTAGTTAGTGAAACGTTTTGCTACTGATTAGTATTAATGGTGAGCAACTATAATTCTATCACTTATATTACAAGTATAGTATAGTATAGTATTTATTTGTTTAAGAGAAAAAAAAAAGGTAATGCATCTCCATAACAAAGGATTGGTAAAACAGTATCTAATTTAAGTACAATAAGTGATATGTTACAAGTTCAAGGCGAAGGCGCGTAACTTGAGTGAATTGGAGACATAGTTGTGGATGTCGAACATTTTCTCCACGGTCAGTTCCGCCAGCAGCGTTGTGATGCCCTGGGACGATGTTGAGCAGTGCTTTAACAGAAAATTGGTTCTGATGGGGGCAGGCCCGATGAGAGGTGAGGGTAGGTGGGGTAATATACCCAGGGCCCGTGGAATTCAAAGGGCCCGGCTGTGATGCTATTTTATAAATTGCTTTTAATTTTCTACTATTTCACCAATTTTTTATATTCTTTACTAAAACATGTATAACGAAATGTCTGATACACGTTTTCTACAATTTATTACGTTGTATAAAGTACTAAATGACGAAATGCTTGATGAAGGGCCGGCCCCAGTTGCAAATTTTAAATAAATTTATACACTATTCAAAAGTACATTATTACATTGTTGCATTTTTGTTTTTTTCTACTACATTGTATACAATACACATAGGCAAAGGCTCTATACATTTGTGCGTAGTGCTGTTTTGGTATCCCCTGCATTTATCGAATATGCAACTAGATATTAGATAGTCATACAGTGAGTATACAATACACATCGCTGCACCAATTAACTCAGAATTTTCTATTTAATTTTATTTATATTGTTATAACTTTATTTAGATATTAATAATTCTTATTGTTGTCATACATATATTTATAAATATATTTTTTTTGGTATCTTATATTTAATTAATAAATATTCAAAGTTAAAGGAGGCCCGAATTTTTTTTCCCCGGGGCCCGCTTTTTCTCTCGGCGCCCCTGGATGGGGGTGAAAATGGGACAACGGAAAAGGAAATGTTCTAGATCGTTCGGTTCGTATCTGTTACATATAGAACATGTTTCGTCGTGCCTAAACTTGTGGCATAAGCTGTCTTGGTATATGTATACTAATTTTGGGTTACATGTGCGTAGAAGGCTACAGATTTTAATAGTTTTGTAGGGAATGTTATAGGATAGGTAGTTTTGGGAAATATGGTAGTTTGTATAATTCCGGTTATATGTTGAGCATTTAATTCTTTCTGTATCGGCGTTGTAAAGTTCTTCTTTATATGCTATAAGTATATTATTAATTTGGGATTTGAGTGTTATTCGGTTCTGTTCGTTCCACAGCCAGTGGAAATTTGCCTTTGTTAGCAATTCCTCTAGAATGCTGGTCCATGTGCTATTTTTAATTGTGGTGTTTGTTCGAGTTTGTCATAGCAAATTTTGGTGTATCTAGTGTTCGGCATTAGTAAAATTTTGTACCACCAATGAAGCATTTTCTTGAATATTATTAATTCAACATTAGCCTGCCCCGTCTCACGACGAATTATGTAGCTTGGGGTTGTTAGTTGCCGGTTTTGTAAATGTTTGAAATAATGTAACTGTCCTTTTTCAATACTATTACTTTGATATGGTCCCCAAATTTCTGCTCCATATGTCAGGGTTGGTAATAACAACGAGGTATTAAGTTTTGTGTTCCAGCAGTATACTTTTGCTTTTGCCATTGTTTGTTTTGTAGTTCCAGCGATTTTATTTGCGTTTGAGATCATTAGTTGTGTGTTTTCGTTAAATTTCCCAGATGTGGAGAATGTGACTCCCAGATATGTATACTGATTAGCAAATTCTAATGCGTTGCCTTGGCAAGTGTACGTAATATTTCTTTTTGGTGGCCTACCCGTATGAAAGTGTACTTTTTTTGTTTTCTCTGCATTTACCTTCAGTTGCTTCTCATTGCAGTACTCGGTTAGTGCTTAAAGTTTCCGATGCACGTCTAATGGACTGTTTGCAAAGTTGACAATATCATCTGCATATTGTAACGAGAGTATATCTGTATGGTGGTTGATAAAGTACCCGTCAAGACTTTTGCTACGTATAAAGATTTCCAGATCGTGTATGTAAAGTGCGAATAGGAGCGGGCTAGTACACTCACCCTGAAGGACTCCTTTATTCACTTGTATATCTTCAGACAAGTTGTTGTTTTTTCCGACTCGCACCGATGCTTCATCATAGATGTTTTTGATAAGCCTTACAATTTTTCCACTTACTCCTATCTCAAAAATCTTGTGCTATAGTAAATTGTGAGGCACAGAATCGAAAGTTTTGCTGAAATCAATAAAAATTGCATAGATTATTTTTTGTCTTCTCATAAATGAGGTTTCTACGATGGAATTAAGGACGAATAGGTTGTCGATACATGATCTTTTCTTCCTGAACCCATATTATATTACAAGTATTTTTCTTTTCACTAGCAGTCCTTGTATTTTTAAAATAAAGTTAATCAAACACTTTTACCTTTTTGGGTAATTGTTTTCAATATTTAAAATATTATGAGTTTTAAAAGTTTTCTTTACAATATTTAATTGTACGTACCTATTTATCATCATTTAAAACAATGACCTACAAATTTCACCACTAACATCTTTGGTGGCTGTGATTTGACCCAATAATAGGTAAAAGGTGTGATGATATAATTATACTTTCAATTAATTAATTAATTACAACAATCCTAACACAAGAGACATTACTTTTTAAAATGTTTTTCTACTCGACTGGTTTTTGATAAACTTGATATGTTTGACACCTGCTCTGTGTTTATTTAGGTGACTTTAGACAGCTGCAAGAAGTCTACGGAGAATCTAAAGTACGAGAAAACCGAGCTGGAAGAACCACCAATGGAGATGATGGCCCCGGGGACTTGACGTTTGATGGCGTGTCCGGACACTTCACTACCATTACTTTTGCAAGTGAGTGTATCTTTTAAAATTTAAATTGGCTGTAAATATGGTTAATTTTATTATTTTTCTGAGACAAATCATAAAATGTCGACTGAAACATGTACAATTGAACATTTTTTAAAACTGCTGTAACTTTTAAACTAGTAAAGATAATTGAAATTAGTTTTAAATTTTGAATTCTCCATCTTTTGAACTATATTTAATCATATTTTTATTATGAAAATGTTTGTTGAAGATTGATTGGAATGTTAGGGGTATAAATGGAAAAGAAAATGAATTGGTGAATATAATGCGTGTGTATAATGTAGATGTTTTGTGTGTGAGCGAAACAAAGAGGAAAGGCTGTAATGAAGAAGAGGTAGATGGATTGTTTTGCTTGTGGTCGGGTGTTGCAGAGAATGAACGGGCAAAACATGGTGTAGGAGTGCTTGTTAGTGAAAGGATGAAACCGTTTGTAAGAGATTATAGTTGTATTTCATCGCGAATTCTTTGGCTGAGACTTAAGGTAGGCTTTCATAGAATCTTCGTTGTGTCAGTTTATGGCCCAACTGAATCCGAAAGTGATCTTGAGAAAGATCAATTTTGGAATTTGTTAGATAGTGTGATTGATTCGTGTGATCCAGGTGAAAAAGTTATCGTATGTGGTGATTTGAATGGTTGGGTGGGAGTAAAGAGAAGCATGTCTGGGAATGTATTGGGTAAATATGGTGATGTGAGAGTGAATGAAAACGGTAGGAAAATAGTATCCTTCTGCTTAGAGCGTGATCTTTTCGTTTCCAACTCTGTCTTTAAACATAAATTAGCTCACTTGTATACATGGGAGAATGTGAGGGAGAATAGGCGGAGTGTGATAGATTTTATTTTGTATGATGAACGACTAAGAAGTTTAGTTGTGGATACGCGTGTGAAGCGTGGGGCTGAATTGGGTACGAATGATCATTATTTGGTGGTGTCGCGTATACGTCTGGATAAATGTTGGCGAATGGGGGTAAAAGGCACCGAAAAAATGTTTCGTGTGAAATCTAGAGTACTACAGAATGAGAATATTAGAGATATTTTTGTTGAGAAAATAAATGAATCTTTGCCTGTATGTGAGCCTAATTTTGAATGCAGCATAAATGATGTTTGGATGAAATTTAAGGATACAGTTCTTAAATGTGCAAAAGAAGTTTGTGGTGAATCCAGATTAGGCTCTTGTCCAAGGAATGCATGGTGGAATGATGAAGTGAAAGAAGCAATTGAAGAGAAAAAGAGAACGTATTTGCGATTTCTACATGTAAAAGATGTGCCTGGAAGTTTACGTGATGAATGTTTGCTAGAATATAAAAGGTTAAATAAACATGTTAAGAGAGTAGTGAGAGAAAGTAAGACGGGTTTTGATGATTTGATGAGTGAAAGAATGACGAATGATTTTACTATGAATAAAAGAATGTTTTGGTTGAGTGTGAAGAGATTGAGAGGTGGTAATGTAAGGGCGGTAAAAGCGATTAAGAGTGCGAATGGTGCGTTATTGTGGAATTAATTAGACGTTAGAAATAGATAGTGTGAGTATTTTAGAGGTTTATATGGTAGCGTAAATGGATCGAATTGTTGTAGTGAAAATTCAAGAGAAAATGTTAGAAGTGATGAATGGGATATAGATGAAAGTGATGTTAGTTTTGCATTGTTACGTTTGAAGAATGGTAAAGCTCTCCTGGTTTGGATGGTATAACGAATGAGATGTTGAAGTATGGTGGTGAGAGATTATTTGATTGGTTAGTTTATTTATTTAGATTTTGTTTGAAACTGTGTGTAGCTCCTGATAATTGGAAACGTGCTATCATTTGTCCTTTATTTAAGGGCAAAGGTAGGTCGAGTGATTGTACTAATTTCCGTGCGATAAGTTTGTTGAGTGTGGTAGGGAAGTTGTACGGGAAGATTCTTATTCACAAGGTACGAACCTTAACAATCTCCAAGTTGAGTAATATGCAATGTGGATTTTTGCCTGAGAGAGGGTGTGTAGATCAATTGTTTTCTCTTCGTATGATTGTTGAGAAATCACTTGCTAAAAACAAGAAGGTATTCTGTGGCTTTCTCGATCTTAAAAAACCATATGATAGTGTTCATCGAGTTATTCTGTGGGATGTACTTCTAGAGTACGGTATAAATGGTAATTTGTTGGGAGCGATTCGTGCATTATACGAAGATAGCGAGGCTGCGGTGAGAGTTGATGGTAGATTGAGTGATTGGTTTTCTATAGATGTTTGCGTATAAATGAAGTAGGAAAAGGTTTAAATCTATTACTGAATGTTGATAAATGTAAAGTGTTAGTGTTTGAGAAGAGTGATTTGGTGACTGATTGCAATGTTTCGGTGAATGGTGTGAGATTGGGTCAAGTAAATGAGTTTGTATACTTGGGGAGTGTGTTTTCGAGGGATGGACGTATTGATCGAGAGATTGAAAGAAGAGTATCTGCTGGATGTAAGATATTGGGTGCTCTGGGAACCTTTACTCGGAACGTGAATGTATCCAGAGATGCTCGATTGAGTGTTTATAATGGTGTGTTAGTGCCTACGTTGATGTATGGTAGTGAATGTTGGGTATGGATGAAGAAACATGAACGGCGTATAACTGCTGTGGAAATGAGATATTTGCGGGGTGTGTGTGGATATACTAGAAGAGATCGTGTCCGGAATACATTGGTGTATGATGAATGTGAGATTGGGAAGAATGTTGTAAGAAGAGTGGGAATAAGTCAGTTGAGATGGTTTGGTCATGTAGAACGTATGTCGAATGACAGATTGGTGAAACAGGTGTATGTTGGTGAAATTGAGGGTGAAAGTTTGCGTGGACGGCCTAGGAACAAGTGGATGAATATGATTGAAGGGTTGTTGCGTGAGCGAAAGATTCGGAGCGTGAAGAATAAACGAGCTTGTATGAAAAGAATTATGAATGTGGTTGAAGCAAAAGTGGTGTGTCAGGATAGGAATGTTTGGAGAAAATTAATTGCGGGATAAATATGATGAATGAAGACAAGCGTATGATTCTTGATTTTAGATTAATTGGTTAGATGTTTCGAGTGTTTACCTGCAATTGTGTGGAGACCATCTTCAGAAACAAGCGCAGTGTACACTAGCGAATGGATGAATATTTGTTGTGTGTTGATGGATTTTGGTTGTGAGAAAAGAAAGAGTTTGTATGGAGGAAGTGTTAATGTGGTCGAGTCGAGTATCGTGTGTCAGGATGAGAATGTTGACGGGTTCGTGCTACCCAATTTAATGGGATATAGCGTGATGTTATGTATGTATGTATGTTTCTTTGATGAATCTGATGAGTGAATTGGTTTCAATATAAACCTACGTTCCGTACATCTGTGTAAAAGCCATTTAATTGAGCCCGTGGCCTAAATAATTTTGTTGAACAATTAAATATTCTTCTATAAGTATTTTTGATGTGGTAAATTGCGTAAAACATTAATTTTCTCGTGCTTCAATTAATTTGTAAACATATTTTCAGTCATTAACCATACACTTATATATTTGTTAATTAAAAAACTAATATGATGGATTGTATAAAAAATAAATAAATATATCATCACGCCTTTTACCCATCACTGAGTGTGGCACTCTGCCTAAGCAGATCTCGGTAAGTGATATATTTTTTCGCGTGAAGTGCGGTTACCAGCCGTCAAATCACGGCCTCCAAAGATATTAGTGGTGGAGAAGCCACAGGGGTAGATTTTTTAAATTGGTGAAAACTGTTTGTCGGCTGTGGGGATCGAGCCAGGGTTCTCAATGTCCACGGGCCGACTCGATACCACTGAGCCACCTACCCCATATATGATGGATTGTAATTGCCCAAAATCTGCAATTGCAGATTAGGCATGTGTTAAACGTTCCGGCATTATTTTATACAAATATATTTCAACTAAATGATTGATATAAATAAATTTAATTAAATTATCCTTCAACGATTATTTATACTAGCGGTCATTGTATTTTATAAATATATATATGTTACTAGACAGACAGACAGACAGAGATGTCGAATATATACTTCTTAAACTATTTATAAATAAAGTTCACAAATACTTTTATCCTTTTGGGTAATTGGGTAATTTGAACTGCCTATAGTTTTGTTTGTAAATCTGGCTAATTTTATAAATTTTTTGAGAGAAAATATGAATGACAGTTTTTCCGTAACTTTTCGTACACATATAAACTATTACATGTACTACAATAAGTAATGAACAAAAAAGTGAAATTTTAGTTAAATAAGGTGTTATGGATACATTTATACCTAGCAATAGATTTCGTTAAAACCACCCCTATTTAATTCCCAGCTATGAAACTTCTTACACATATAAACAATTACGTTTACTTCAATAAACTATCAACAAACATGTGAAAAATTAGTTGAAATGAGGCGTTATGGACATACTTTTACCTAGCAATAGATCCCGATAAAACCATCCCTATTAAATTTATTATTTTAATTTTTTTTTATTAAAGTACGATAGAAATTCAAGAATTGTTTCCCTATTTCTATGTTGTAAATTTAATCATATTTAAATTACTGATGAAATTCATAAACACTAATTAAAAAAACAATTTTTGAATTAACGTTATTAAATATATGTCATTTTCAATAAATTATAATTTTTATACATAAAATACACTCCAAGACATTTTGATGTGCACTGGTTTGCTCGGAAGTTCGCAGGCGCTGCGTCGGCTACACAGTTCATAACTTGCAAGCGTGGTAGCTAGATTTGCTGCTAGAAAATTAGTGGTTTTAAGTAAAAATATCAATAAATATTAATAAAATATAGTGCCTTTCGTAAGTATAGATGTTATTCTGACGATTTCGATACAAATTTCACCTGGAAATATAGTTTTTGATAATTAAAAATGTATCAACATTTTATTAAATAAATTGCTTTGTACGTAACACATATATTGGATGCGATAACATAGGAATATTACATTTCAACAATTAAATTTGATATAAACAGCTTTAACATCATATTTGAACATGATTTTTAATAAATTTTCTTTAAAATCACAATAATAATTTTGCATATCTTTAGATTTTAACAGTTATAAATAGTGTTTTTATTTCGAAAAACGTGATATATATTATTTATTATTATTTACATACATATATATAAATTTTTACACATGAAAATGTGTAAAAGTACTGAATTTGAAAGTATTTTCTTTATTTTATATACATTTATAAAAGTATTTGATTTGTTCAAACGATAAATTTACCGAAGTGAACCTGTTTATTCGATAAATTTAGTCTTGTATGACGCTGTGTTGTTGAATGTTACTGGATAAATAATTGTACATTATAACAAAATACTGGTAAATAGTTAACGAGAACTATATTCTAATATTTTCGATAGATATTTGTACTTAAAAATAGTGTAAAATGTACTTTGTAATACATAACAGCTACAAGTGTTACGACATCTTAATAATGTATTTAACTAGTTGGTTTTGCCAATTGTTATTATTATTTCAAAACAATATTCTATTCATTTTGAGTATCTTTCTCAATTTTCATTTAAAAAAATTTAATTCAAATATTGTTAATGGCTAAATACGTATTCATGTTATTTATTATCATTTGCTTTTTATATATTTAAATTGATAAAAGTATTACTTTGATGGCAACTGAAACAATAATTAAACAAGTCTGTGCGTATTCAAGTTCACCTGCACTCAACAAGCAGCGTTTACAAATACAGTTTTAATAATTTTTACTCAATTCAGTCATTTTGTAGTTGGTGATGGCATTCGAAAGCCTTCTAAATGGTAGGTTCTTTTTTTAAAGCATTTTAGAGCTATTCAATTAATTGTTTTCTCTGTTATCATTATTAACTTTAATAAATGTTATGAAGTGTGTTACTAATATATTGTTTTTATGTTTATAGGGACATCACGGGACCTGCAAGCATCCTCAGCGTGTATCAACACCCCGGAGGCATCAGCAAAGACGAGTTTGAATATTAAATCTGCTGCTCTCAACATCAATAATGTAAGAACATTGTTATTTTTTAATTATTTGTTTAATATTTATTTGAGAATTTGTGAAATAAATTCATATTCAGTTTAAAATAATAATGCTGAATAGTAACTAGATATTTGTTAATGATAACGCTAGTAAATTGTTAGCTAGTGTCAGTTATTATGAAGGGTAATTAACTATATTTTTAATTGTTAAACCTTCCGGAATTATTTTGGTCAAAAATATTTCAAGTTAAAGTTGGATATAAATAAATGTTCTGTCCTAAAATAATGAAAATGAATCTCCCTGAATAGACTAGCGGTCATTGTATTGAATTGAGTGCCGGTGAATGAGGGGAATGAGGGGGAGGCACCTAGGAAGGAAGCCATGTTTATGATCGATTAGCTAAACAAAAGTTAGCGGTAATTAGCAATTACAATTAATAGTAACTGTTTATTGTTTGTTCCAGGCGTAACCGGAGAGAAATGCAAGCACTGGATACTCATCCACAACGACATGAACATGGAGAGAAGAGATTGGAACCTGCAGAACCGGATCGAGGAATTTAAACAGAATGAGCTTCGCCAGAGAGCAGCTGTCCTGCTCTTATTGCATTCCTGCGCTGATTGGGAATTGGTACCGATCGATATTTTAAACAAATCATTAGAAATACTTGGAGAGCTGGTGTTGACTCAGACAGCAAACACCGTGGTGATTGTGTCGACGACGATCGCTCTTCAGAAACCTACTCTTCATGTCGGCAGCAAGAGAAGAGAATGGTATCAGACGGAAATGTTCTGGCATTGGTGAGAAACTTATTTATAAATCAAATCACGCCTTTTACCCATTACTGGGAAATTATTCACGTATAAACGTTTCACGTTTTAAATTTGTTTACTTTTATAAAAATATATATAACAATAATAATTTATAAGAATTAATGAAAAAAGTAAAATGAGAAATATTTTATTTGAAATGTAGACATGTTGTGTAAGTTTCAATGTATTGAGTTGTGTCATCAATTAGTCGCCCGTGTCATCATCCAACGAACTCTTGCTCCGCACTTGCAAACAAACCGCTGACCAGAGCTGGTCGCTTGAAATTAATCACGTGCTAGTTAGTTGTTAGTGCGAGTGGCTATGATTTGACCCAATAATGGGTAAAAGGTGTGGTGATTTAGTTATAAAATAAATAAATAAATATATCATCACGCCTTTTACCCATTACTGGGTGTGGCACTCTGCCTAAGCAGATCTCGGTAAGTGATATATTTTTTCGCGTGAAGTGCGGTTACCAGCCGTCAAATCACGGCCTCCAAAGATATTAGTGGAGGAGGAGCCACAGGGGTAGATTTTTTTTTAAATTGGTGAAAATTGTTTGTCGGCTGTGGGGATCGAACCAGGGTTCTCAAGATCCACAGGCCGACTCGATACCAGTGAGCCACCTACATTAAATTTAATATTCTTCTAGAAGTATTTTGATTTGGTAAATTACGTAAAACATTAATTGTCTCGTGCTTCAATTAACTTGTAAACATATTTTCAGTCATTAACCATACACTTATATATTTGTTAATTAAAAAACTAATATGATAGATTGTAATTGCCCAAAATCTGCAATTGCAGATTAGACATGTGCATACTGAACCCCCTTTAGAGTTTGTTTCATTCATGAACTTGGAATAGTTCTAATATTCTTTACAAAATCTCATGAATTTTATTTGAAAAACTTTTCAATTCGCTGCTAAAATCCACGTTTAATTAAATTAATTGAAGCACCAAACTATTTTATTTTAATTATTTTACGTTTAAATTATATACATATTTGTTTTAAAATAAGTTTAAATAGTTTTTCAATCAATCATTTTGAATTCAAAACTAGAGAATTAATTTATCACTAAATTACTTAGGCGGGTAAAAAAATCCGTAGACTATTTTGGGGACAAAGACATTAAAATATTAGTTTTCGGGGTTAAATGCTGTTTATAATAAAAAAAATATGTTATGAACGTTAATATTAACTATTAATAAATAATATAGAGTAGTTTTTATTGATTAGAAATCAAATTATTTTTATATAATAAACACCCAATAATTTGGATGCATACTGCGCCCCTGATACAGTTCAACGTTTTATGAATAGATGGCAGTAGTATGTTAGTTGTCAGAAACTGATATTTGACAAGTAAACTACATTGTGTTAACTACCAACAAAATGTAGTAGAATAAGTAAGTTTGAATTTAAATTAATTTATAATGCGTCAATATCGTTTTTAGGTATGGATTTCATCCACAAACCATAGACAGATGTCAGGGAATGAAAACAACATTTGTCGACTTTAAAACTAATTATTATGGAAGACAATGTTTACAATCACCACAAATCAACGACAAAACCAACTTGTGGACCTGGTGCACCAGGTTGTAGATGCACAGTGAAAGCGCCAAACAGGTGAGATGATTTTTTATTTATATTTTTGGGCTTTATTTTTTGTTTCTTTGTACTTTTAAAATATCTTGATTAGTACAAGACTTACGCGCTGCTAAATAAATTAAATTATTTTTTTAATTTAATTACTTTTTAAACAATGAGTGTATCTTTTAAATGACTAAATGTGGGTTTCCTTTTACTATTTCTAGTTTACTCACTCTCAAAAGTTATGATGATTATGAAAATTAAAATAAACATGATGAAGGGTGCTATGCTGTTACTAATACATTGTTTTTATGTGTATAGGGACATCATCCATATATGTCTGGTCTATGATCCAGATGTTGAAGTAGCTGGTGTCATTGGAGCTGCCGCCATCAAGAGCTTGGAGCAGCTGGAGCTGGTGTCACCGTGGACATTCTCATCAATGTAAGTACATTGTTATTTTTTTAATTATTTGGGTAAAAACATTAATAATAATGATGGTGAATGATTACTAACTGACAATCTACTAAATATTCATTAATGATAACGGTAGTACATTATTAGCTAGTCAAGGGTGATTAATTATAAAGCTTGTCCCAGAAAAAAATGTCGCCTATAATTTTTAACTAAAAACCATATAATTAAATGAATTTTTTTAAAACTATTGATGACTTTATTGATCAACAACTAAATAGTATATAATAGCATATATTTACATTTTAATTTTTGATTCATCCAAAAGTTGCACAATTTCCTTTTCAGCCCTTTCATTAAAATTTGTACAGCATAATCAGATATCATTTTTGTAATTTGTTTCCACTTATATTTGAAATTATCGACAGAATTGGTTTGTTTATTATATTTTAATAACTTCTGCTTCATATGGGCCCAATATTTTTTGATTGGGCGAAATTCAGGACAATTTGTAGGATTTTCAGATTTATGTACAAATTCTATATGTGGGGTTTCTTTTATACCAATCAATGACATTGTTTGTGTAGTGACATGTTGCCAAATATGGCCAAAATAGTGTTGGTGTGTTATAAAGCCTTATAAAGGGCAATAATCGTCTTTCAAGACACTCGCTTAAATATCTTTCGCCATTGGAATAAATGGCCTGCCATACAAGCATCTTTTTTGAGAATTTTTCTATTTTAATTATCTTCAATTAGCTACTAACAGATTTTCTGAACCTTCCAGAATAATAATAATAATGACCTGGTCGAGATTTTAATTCAAGTTAACAATACGTTTCGACATCCATGATAACACATAATTTTTTTTATATCACTTTAAAGTAAAGTTTTCTTAATCATAATTTTGTGTTAGTTTCTTGCTTAGTATTCCTGTTAGGCACTTTTGTTTTTTGAAAAGACTTTATAGAATTCTTTAGCTTAATTTTCTGGACTGTTGATTTAGTAGTTTCAAATTTCTTAACCAAATCTCTCACAGAAAGATTTTTATTTTTACACAAAGCCTTCAAGACATTTTCTCAATATTTTAATCTACAAATCCAGGTTTGCATCCACTTCCACATTATTTTGTGTATTACCCGTTTCATTATATCTTCTTAACACCCTTTGAACAGTCCTTGTTGTAGATTTTAACTCTAAAGCTACTTTTCTTGTGGATATATGCCTATTTTGAACACATTTGTACAAAATATTTTCGCGTAATTCTTCGTATTTCGATGGCATCTTTGTATACTAAATTGTATGGAAGTTGTCAACTAATTGTTTTTGTATAATGCATAGCCAACTAATAAAAACGCATCACATACAAATTTGTATATCTATAAAAGCAGTTTACGAAAAGGCCTAAATCTAAGCGACAATTTTTTCTGGGACAAGCTTTATTTAACTTTTACAATTATTTTTCTCCTATAATTATTGATGTCCGGTTCAAAGCAGAAAATTAAAATTAATCTCGTTTAATAATTTGTTTTTACTAGCGGTTACTTTTACCCAATATTTAAAATATATAAGTTTTAAAAATGTTGTTTACAATATTTAACTTTGAAGAGGTTTAAAAATGTGGACTGTCGATAGTTTTGTTTGTAAATCTGGTTAATTTTATTAATTTTCTGAGAGAAAATATGAACGACAGTTTTTCCGTAACTTTAGATAAACATGTTTTAAAAACGGCTGTAATTTAGTAACCAGTTAACCGGGTTTCAACATCAATTCCTCATCTATTGACCATAGTCCATAGTTTCATCCCTTAATATCAACCCTCCAGAATATAATTAATTTTAAAATAAACGTTATTGAAGCGAGGATGGTGTGTTGGGTTGAGAATGTTCTGTGAATGTCACAGTGGAAAATTATTCACATTTGGTTTAAACATATAGTTTTATTTTGATAATTTACTATTCTTTAATATTAAAAATTACTTTAAAAGATTGTTTAGTATTTTTAATGATAGGTACTCATTTTAAATTCTGTTTTGCAGTTTACGCAAATTATCTGAATGCGGCATTCAGTCCCAGGAGTCGAGCGCCATGTCCAGGTTGTCCACGCTGTCCACCGGTTGCTTCAACACACTTCAGGAATAAAAGATGAGTACAAATTTCGTTTATTTATATTTTAATTAATCTAAAAAATGAGAAAAGAAATTATTAATAATTTATTTAGAATTTTATTGAGACACAGCCTTGATATACATCTGGTGTCTTTTAATTTAATTTATTGTTTGATGTGATAAATATTTTTTTAACGTGTTTTAAAAGTAAATTGCTAAATTCTAGAAACGTTATTATTTTACTTTTGTTATGTTTCAAATTCACCTTAACTTCATTCATTGGTTGTGAGTGTGTCATCAAATAGGTCGCCGCTGCGAGTCTGCAACAAGAAGTTCACTTGCCAAACAAACGTCGTCGTCGTGTAATTTAACTTTTGTCTGCCTTATTTAAAGGCCTTCATAACTTCTTAACCGATATCGTATCGTGAGCTTGATTTATAGTTATACTATAAGATCAACTTCTCGAGTCGATATCGTGTTTGTTTTTATTGTTCACTCACTACGTACATTTTAATTTAGTTAGTTAGTTGCTGCCTTAATAGGAGGCCATCCTAACTGTGTGTAGTTCTTTTCGTGGGGTTGATTTATTACTATAAATCAATTTTACGAATCGAAATTGTGTAGATCGATATCTATCGTGGGTTTGATTTGAAATCAACCTCACGAGTCGATATCGTGTATTTTGTATTTTCCACCAAAAAACGCTGGCCCCACGTGGGGCCCCAACATACATACCATCACCAGGAGGCAAGTTTGAAGCGTTTCGCGATGCGGGTGGGGCGAGTCCCTCGCGAGCGTGCTGCTGAGTGTAGCTAGAAGGTGTAAGCCGATGCCTTGGGTGGTCGAGTTATCGAATCACAGGAACCATATTGTCCAATGAGTCATTGGGAGATCTAGACATAATTCGACTGTTCGAGCACTGCGAAATCTTCCCAGCAGTCGGGTAGGTTGGTAGGCGGTGAACCGAGAGGTCGTGGGCACGGAATATGCTCAACGTTTTTGCTAACTTGACAAGCACGCTTCGGTTGCTTTGTCGTAGATTCGTAGCTAGTCGTTGGCAAAAACTTAGGTAAGATAGGGTAGGTAGGGAGAAAAAGATGGCACCTTTACTGAAGACTACGTAAAATGTGAGTCTCTTTCAGGTTCTTCCTAACACTTGACCGATATCTTATCGTGGATATGATTTATAGTTATACTATAAGATCATATTCACGAGTCAATATCGTGTTTTTTTATCTACGTACATTTAAATTTAGTTAGCTTAGTTTCTGCCTTATTAGAAGGCCTTCCTAACAACTGTGTAGTTCTTTTCGTGGGGTTGATTTATTACTATAAATCAATTTTACGAATCGAAATTGGTTAGAACAATATCTATCGTGGGGTTGATTTATTTCCATAAATCAATTTTACGAATTGATATTGTGATATCTATCGTGGGTTTGATGTGTAATCAACCTCACGAGTCGATATCGGATGTTTTGTATTGTCCACCACAAAACGCTGGCCCCACGTGGGGTCCCATCATAGCGTTTCGCGGTTGCTTTGTTGTAGATTCGTAGCTAGTCTTTGACAAAAACTTAGGTAAGATAGGGTAGGTAGGGAGAAGAAGGACACCATCATTGAAAACTTACTGTTTTTCAAGGAGTATTTGTACTTGTTTCTAATAATATTTTGTTGTTAGGTGCGGTGGTGAATGAAGAAAACCAACGTTTCCTGTTGGCGATTACATCAAATGCTGGGAAGATTCATTGGCGGCAAAATCAACAGCTTCTCTTCAAACACATCAGAAGATGACTGCAAAGTCAACGCAGAATGTCGTCAAGACCGCTGACTCCAACATCAATATAAGATAATTATTAGTTTTAAGTGGGTTGTATTTAATCGAGCACCAAAATATCAGCTCTAAATAATTCATATTCGATTTCCAAAATACTAGACTTTGCTAATCTGTTTATCAATTTAAATATCAAATATTTTGTATTTGCTATTTGCCATATTAGCATTTAATTTTCCATGAAGCTTATTTACTATTATTTTTAAAGATCAGTTAGTATTTTTTATGCCTAATTATTATTTTTAGTATTCGTTTAATTATTTCAGACTATTAAAATATAATTTAACTAGGGTTAAAAATATATATTTTTTGTGTATAAATATATTTCTGGCAAGAGCAACATAGTTCTTATTGATTATTGATGATACAATGATTTCGGTGCTCATTTAAATTATTCCCTTTTTAAATTATTTGGGTAAAAGTCTGTTAAAAACAGTAATAAATATGTTGTTTTAAATTAATATAAAATAGCGCAATTGTGTATAAGGGAGAATGTAAGTGAAAGTAGACAGAGAGTGATTGATTTTATTCTGTGTGATGAATGATGAATGCACGGTTTTTCACTACATTCTGACATTTATATGTCATAATTATTTGTCACAATTTTGTTGAGCAACTTGGTCGTGTTAAAAGTACTAAAATAATTAGAAACATAGTAAAACCGTCAGAAGGGTATCATTAGAAATATATTACAATATACACTTTTCTATTTACTATTTCATATACAATTTAATTCTTTTATTATTGAGTTAATTTGTAATTTTACGTATTCATCTTTTTTTTGCCAATTTGCACCAGTTTTTAATTGTCTGTCCTCATTAGTTTTCTCTTTTAAAAATTATTTAAACTTGTGCTAGAATTTTAATGAACACGTACCTGACGTAGAACTTAAATTTAATCTTGTACATTATTAATAGTTTTATTATCTTTGGACTAGAGAACTTTTAAAATTTTAGCCCTACAGTATTAAATGAGGCAGAAATTTCCTCCCAACACTTTTCTTCTCCTTAACACAATACTTTATCAGTAAATCTATTAATAATTTAACTTCATTGGTGGAAAAATTTGCAGCTCTTTTAATATTTTCCATCATGTGTATATAAATATATTTCTTATTTTGCCTGTGACAGAATATAAACTGAATTTTCGGTAAACAAGGCAATGATTATAATTTTCTCAGAATCCCAAATTACACAAAACCATAAAATTATTTAGACATTCAGTTTAGGTTCAGCTGAACTAGATTAATTTGATAAGTTATAAACAAAAAAATGTTGAGGCTCAAGTTCAAGGTTCAACTGAAAAACCGAGCATGAGAAGTTTATTTGATGGTGTCGCGTATACGTCTGGATAAAAGTTGGTGAATGAGGGTGTATAATGAGGATGTTAGAGATATGTCTGTTGAGTAAATAAATAAATGAATGAATGAATGAATGGTACGAATGGTGAATTATATTGTGGAATGAATCAGATCAGAATGATGTTGCGTGTAAAGAATGGCAAGGCTCCCGGCTTGAATGAGATGTTGATGTATGGAGGTGAGAGGTTATTTGACTCCTGATGATTGGAAATGCGCGCACGCAGTTAGAGTGTCTGAAGGTAGATTGAGTGAATATTGTTTAATATGGATATGTTTTAATGAAAGGCACTGAATGGGGGTGTTTGCATTACCTGGTGCAGATGATGTTGTTGTAAATGATTTCAATAAATGAAGCAGAAAACGATTTCAATAATGTTAATTAATGATAATGTGTAAGTAAAATTAATAAATAAAACCACTTAGTATTTAGTTTTATAAATTCGGCAATAATATTTATTGCACAATTTCTAAGTGTTTAGCTAGACTAGACTGGGTACTTTTGATCATATAATTATAATAATACTCTTTAAATCTAGTCTGGAAACTTCGTCCTGTTTGCTCTATATAAACAAATTCACAATCTTTACATTTAATTTAACAAAGGGTCTTTATTCATTAGTTTATTATTATTAGTATATAATGTCAAATTTCCTCCAATTCTTGGCCATACTACGATTCATGCCATTAACATAATTTTATTTTTTTATAAATTGATTTAAATCTAGTTGCAAAGTGTAACAGGATAAAATTAATTTCTTGTAATTGATCTAGTTTTCTTATTTATTAGCTTCACAGTGATTTCTTCACTGTAACCATTGTTTGCTGCAATATTTAAAATGATTATAATTCAGATCATCAGATAAATTATAAAACGTTGCTAGCTTTATATTACATGGGTGATACAAATTAGTGGGTTTCCTGTAAATATTAAAATTAAATTTATTGTTAATCTGTTTTATAGTAATGGCCAAGATATTTATGCTTTTATTAACTTTCACTTCAGTGGTGAATTATGTATTTTAATCAAATGAATTAAGGACATTTAGTAGTTGTTGCTCCTGGTGTAAACATCGTCGATATATCTATACCAAAAATCTAAATTTTTTAGGAGATATTTATTGGAATTGAGGAATATATTCTCAAAATTGTTCATGAATATTTCAGATAATAAAGACCCTTATTTTGTTAATTACAAATGTCACCAAAGAGCAAAAATAATTTGTTTGTAGGCAAACTTCCAGCAAGTTTAAAGTTACATGGTTAACTTCAAGCTGTTTTTAATGATGTCTAGATGTTTGAAAATTGGAATGGAAGTAAATTCCCAAAACCTCCCTCTCTCTATTAACAGAGTTAGTTTATATTTGAACTACATATAAGTGTTTGCATAACCAAGTGTTTTTATTTATTAATTTTAAATCACGTTTCGCCGAATGCAAACAGCTTCATTAATTGAAATGATGAATGTGTTAGTGTTTGAGCAGAGCGATTGCAATGTTTCGGTGATGGATGATGTGAGATTGGAGATGAAATGAATGTGTTTGTATATTAGAGTAGTATGTTCTCGAGGTATGGACGTATTAATTCAGAATACATTGGTGTATGTTGTATGATGACTCTGAGATTGACATGAATGTTGTTGAAAGAGTGAGTATAAGTCAGATGAGATAGTTTAGGAATGTGGAACGTGTGTCGAATGGAAGATATGAATGAACTTGTATGAATGTATATGTATGTATTTATGTATGAAGAGTTGATGGTAGATTGAGCATGTGGTTGAAGCAAGGATGACTGAATGTTTCTGGGGTTCGTGTTACCCCATTTAATAAGATATTATCTTTACAACATATTTATTATTTGTTTAAACTATATAATAATGAATGATTCACTTTAAAATTATAATGATGAATCGTTCTCATCTGTAACACAATACTTTGCTAGCTGACAATTTATTATACATACATATATATTTTTTATTGTAACATTAGCAGATTGTCAGCTACTGAAACATTGTGATACAGAGACAGTTAGTATAAAAAAACAAACAAATTACGGATGATTAACTAGATTTTTCTTTGTTAAACATTCCGGCATTATTTTATACAAATATATTTCAAGTAAATGATTGATATAAATAAATTTGAATCAGTTTTATTTTAAATATTATTCTCTAAACAACTTATGACCGATTTAAATAAAGTTAATCAAATCATCCTCCATCGATTATTTATACTAACAGTCAACATATTTTCTAAATAAAGATAATGAAATACTTTTACCCAAAATAATTGTATCAAAGTATTAATTCTAAAAGATTCCTTTATAATAATTAAATTGATTTCTTTTTAAAAATTGGGAACACTGACAGAATTGATATTTACTAATGATAATAAATAAATATGTTTTAAGTAGATAGTTGACAATACCTTTGTTTAACACATATTTATTCTTTAAGAATAAGAAATAGATACCTATTGTAATAAGTTATACATACATACATACATCTTATTACAATATTCTTTATTCTTAAAGAATAAATATCGTTTGAAGAGATTTATTGTGAATTATTTAATTTAAAATATAGTTTTTATTGTTTAAGATAAATAAGTAAATAATATTATTGTAATTTAATATGTAAAAATAATAACAAATATGTTTTAAATAGATAGTTTACAATAACTTTGTTTAACACATATTTATTGTTTAAGAATAAGAAATTGGGTACCCATTGTAATAAGTTAACATATATCTTATTACAATATTTCTTATTCTTAAAGAATAAATGTGTATTGAAGAGATTTATTGTCAATTATTTAATTTAAAATATACTTTTTATTGTTTAAGATAAATAAGTAAATAATATTATTGTAATTAAATATGTAAAAATAATAACAAATATGTTTTAAATAAATAGTTTACAATAACTTTGTTTAACACATATTTATTGTCAATTATTTAATTTAAAATATAGTTTTTATTGTTTAAGATAAATAAGTAAATAATATTATTGTAATTAAATATGTAAAAATAATAACAAATATGTTTTAAATAGATAGTTTACAATAACTTTGTTTAACACATATTTATTGTTTAAGAATAAGAAATTGGGTACCCATTGTAATAAGTTAACATATATCTTATTACAATATTTCTTATTCTTAAAGAATAAATGTGTATTGAAGAGATTTAAATAGATAAGTTTACAATAACTCTATTTAAAACATAATTATTCTTTAAGAATAAGAAATATTGCAATAAGTTGTTTGCGAAAACATACATCTTATTGCAATAAGTCTTATACTTCAAGAATAATTATGTTTTAAAGAGACTTATTCTAAATTAATTTATTTAAAAAATAGCTTGTATTATAAATAAAATGTACTTGTAGTTAACTTGTAATAATAATTGTGAAATAAAATATTAGTAACATTTGTCCATTACTTTAAAATGATAATAAATATATTTATAGTTATACATACATTGTTGTTTTTTAAATTTTTTTCCCACCATTTTTATTTTAATTTTAGGACTGGTGCTGCCATCTGTTGGTGAATTTGTGAACTAAGTTGATATAATTAATTTTATTTTTGACCGGTGCTGCCATCTATTGGCAAATTTGTGAACTACGTCAATTCAATTGAATTTGAAATTCATTTTCTCAATTTTGTTTCTTTCTTATAAACTAGCTAAAATTAATTTACAATAAAACAATTTTGTTTCTTTCTTATAAACTAGCTAAAATTAATTTACAATAAAACAATTTTGTTTCTTTCTTATAAACTAGCTAAAATTAATTTACAATAAAACAATTTTGTTTCTTTCTTATAAACTAGCTAAAATTAATTTACAATAAAACAATTTTGTTTCTTTCTTATAAACTAGCTAAAATTAATTTACAATAAAACAATTTTGTTTCTTTCTTATAAACTAGCTAAAATTAATTTACAATAAAACAATTTTGTTTCTTTCTTATAAACTAGCTAAAATTAATTTACAATAAAACAATTTTGTTTCTTTCTTATAAACTAGCTAAAATTAATTTACAATAAAACAATTTTGTTTCTTTCTTATAAACTAGCTAAAATTAATTTACAATAAAACAATTTTGTTTCTTTCTTATAAACTAGCTAAAATTAATTTACAATAAAACAATTTTGTTTCTTTCTTATAAACTAGCTAAAATTAATTTACAATAAAACAATTTTGTTTCTTTCTTATAAACTAGCTAAAATTAATTTACAATAAAACAATTTTGTTTCTTTCTTATAAACTAGCTAAAATTAATTTACAATAAAACAATTTTGTTTCTTTCTTATAAACTAGCTAAAATTAATTTACAATAAAACAATTTTGTTTCTTTCTTATAAACTAGCTAAAATTAATTTACAATAAAACAATTTTGTTTCTTTCTTATAAACTAGCTAAAATTAATTTACAATAAAACAATTTTGTTTCTTTCTTATAAACTAGCTAAAATTAATTTACAATAAAACAATTTTGTTTCTTTCTTATAAACTAGCTAAAATTAATTTACAATAAAACAATTTTGTTTCTTTCTTATAAACTAGCTAAAATTAATTTACAATAAAACAATTTTGTTTCTTTCTTATAAACTAGCTAAAATTAATTTACAATAAAACAATTTTGTTTCTTTCTTATAAACTAGCTAAAATTAATTTACAATAAAACAATTTTGTTTCTTTCTTATAAACTAGCTAAAATTAATTTACAATAAAACAATTTTGTTTCTTTCTTATAAACTAGCTAAAATTAATTTACAATAAAACAATTTTGTTTCTTTCTTATAAACTAGCTAAAATTAATTTACAATAAAACAATTTTGTTTCTTTCTTATAAACTAGCTAAAATTAATTTACAATAAAACAATTTTGTTTCTTTCTTATAAACTAGCTAAAATTAATTTACAATAAAACAATTTTGTTTCTTTCTTATAAACTAGCTAAAATTAATTTACAATAAAACAATTTTGTTTCTTTCTTATAAACTAGCTAAAATTAATTTACAATAAAACAATTTTGTTTCTTTCTTATAAACTAGCTAAAATTAATTTACAATAAAACAATTTTGTTTCTTTCTTATAAACTAGCTAAAATTAATTTACAATAAAACAATTTTGTTTCTTTCTTATAAACTAGCTAAAATTAATTTACAATAAAACAATTTTGTTTCTTTCTTATAAACTAGCTAAAATTAATTTACAATAAAACAATTTTGTTTCTTTCTTATAAACTAGCTAAAATTAATTTACAATAAAACAATTTTGTTTCTTTCTTATAAACTAGCTAAAATTAATTTACAATAAAACAATTTTGTTTCTTTCTTATAAACTAGCTAAAATTAATTTACAATAAAACAATTTTGTTTCTTTCTTATAAACTAGCTAAAATTAATTTACAATAAAACAATTTTGTTTCTTTCTTATAAACTAGCTAAAATTAATTTACAATAAAACAATTTTGTTTCTTTCTTATAAACTAGCTAAAATTAATTTACAATAAAACAATTTTGTTTCTTTCTTATAAACTAGCTAAAATTAATTTACAATAAAACAATTTTGTTTCTTTCTTATAAACTAGCTAAAATTAATTTACAATAAAACAATTTTGTTTCTTTCTTATAAACTAGCTAAAATTAATTTACAATAAAACAATTTTGTTTCTTTCTTATAAACTAGCTAAAATTAATTTACAATAAAACAATTTTGTTTCTTTCTTATAAACTAGCTAAAATTAATTTACAATAAAACAATTTTGTTTCTTTCTTATAAACTAGCTAAAATTAATTTACAATAAAACAATTTTGTTTCTTTCTTATAAACTAGCTAAAATTAATTTACAATAAAACAATTTTGTTTCTTTCTTATAAACTAGCTAAAATTAATTTACAATAAAACAATTTTGTTTCTTTCTTATAAACTAGCTAAAATTAATTTACAATAAAACAATTTTGTTTCTTTCTTATAAACTAGCTAAAATTAATTTACAATAAAACAATTTTGTTTCTTTCTTATAAACTAGCTAAAATTAATTTACAATAAAACAATTTTGTTTCTTTCTTATAAACTAGCTAAAATTAATTTACAATAAAACAATTTTGTTTCTTTCTTATAAACTAGCTAAAATTAATTTACAATAAAACAATTTTGTTTCTTTCTTATAAACTAGCTAAATTAATTTACAATAAAACAATTTGTTTCTTTCTTATAAACTAGCTAAAATTAATTTACAATAAAACAATTTTGTTTCTTTCTTATAAACTAGCTAAAATTAATTTACAATAAAACAATTTTGTTTCTTTCTTATAAACTAGCTAAAATTAATTTACAATAAAACAATTTTGTTTCTTTCTTATAAACTAGCTAAAATTAATTTACAATAAAACAATTTTGTTTCTTTCTTATAAACTAGCTAAAATTAATTTACAATAAAACAATTTTGTTTCTTTCTTATAAACTAGCTAAAATTAATTTACAATAAAACAATTTTGTTTCTTTCTTATAAACTAGCTAAAATTAATTTACAATAAAACAATTTTGTTTCTTTCTTATAAACTAGCTAAAATTAATTTACAATAAAACAATTTTGTTTCTTTCTTATAAACTAGCTAAAATTAATTTACAATAAAACAATTTTGTTTCTTTCTTATAAACTAGCTAAAATTAATTTACAATAAAACAATTTTGTTTCTTTCTTATAAACTAGCTAAAATTAATTTACAATAAAACAATTTTGTTTCTTTCTTATAAACTAGCTAAAATTAATTTACAATAAAACAATTTTGTTTCTTTCTTATAAACTAGCTAAAATTAATTTACAATAAAACAATTTTGTTTCTTTCTTATAAACTAGCTAAAATTAATTTACAATAAAACAATTTGTTTCTTTCTTATAAACTAGCTAAAATTAATTTACAATAAAACAATTTTGTTTCTTTCTTATAAACTAGCTAAAATTAATTTACAATAAAACAATTTTGTTTCTTTCTTATAAACTAGCTAAAATTAATTTACAATAAAACAATTTTGTTTCTTTCTTATAAACTAGCTAAAATTAATTTACAATAAAACAATTTTGTTTCTTTCTTATAAACTAGCTAAAATTAATTTACAATAAAACAATTTTGTTTCTTTCTTATAAACTAGCTAAAATTAATTTACAATAAAACAATTTTGTTTCTTTCTTATAAACTAGCTAAAATTAATTTACAATAAAACAATTTTGTTTCTTTCTTATAAACTAGCTAAAATTAATTTACAATAAAACAATTTTGTTTCTTTCTTATAAACTAGCTAAAATTAATTTACAATAAAACAATTTTGTTTCTTTCTTATAAACTAGCTAAAATTAATTTACAATAAAACAATTTTGTTTCTTTCTTATAAACTAGCTAAAATTAATTTACAATAAAACAATTTTGTTTCTTTCTTATAAACTAGCTAAAATTAATTTACAATAAAACAATTTTGTTTCTTTCTTATAAACTAGCTAAAATTAATTTACAATAAAACAATTTTGTTTCTTTCTTATAAACTAGCTAAAATTAATTTACAATAAAACAATTTTGTTTCTTTCTTATAAACTAGCTAAAATTAATTTACAATAAAACAATTTTGTTTCTTTCTTATAAACTAGCTAAAATTAATTTACAATAAAACAATTTTGTTTCTTTCTTATAAACTAGCTAAAATTAATTTACAATAAAACAATTTTGTTTCTTTCTTATAAACTAGCTAAAATTAATTTACAATAAAACAATTTTGTTTCTTTCTTATAAACTAGCTAAAATTAATTTACAATAAAACAATTTTGTTTCTTTCTTATAAACTAGCTAAAATTAATTTACAATAAAACAATTTTGTTTCTTTCTTATAAACTAGCTAAAATTAATTTACAATAAAACAATTTTGTTTCTTTCTTATAAACTAGCTAAAATTAATTTACAATAAAACAATTTTGTTCTTTCTTATAAACTAGCTAAAATTAATTTACAATAAAACAATTTTGTTTCTTTCTTATAAACTAGCTAAAATTAATTTACAATAAAACAATTTTGTTTCTTTCTTATAAACTAGCTAAAATTAATTTACAATAAAACAATTTTGTTTCTTTCTTATAAACTAGCTAAAATTAATTTACAATAAAACAATTTTGTTTCTTTCTTATAAACTAGCTAAAATTAATTTACAATAAAACAATTTTGTTTCTTTCTTATAAACTAGCTAAAATTAATTTACAATAAAACAATTTTGTTTCTTTCTTATAAACTAGCTAAAATTAATTTACAATAAAACAATTTTGTTTCTTTCTTATAAACTAGCTAAAATTAATTTACAATAAAACAATTTTGTTTCTTTCTTATAAACTAGCTAAAATTAATTTACAATAAAACAATTTTGTTTCTTTCTTATAAACTAGCTAAAATTAATTTACAATAAAACAATTTTGTTTCTTTCTTATAAACTAGCTAAAATTAATTTACAATAAAACAATTTTGTTTCTTTCTTATAAACTAGCTAAAATTAATTTACAATAAAACAATTTTGTTTCTTTCTTATAAACTAGCTAAAATTAATTTACAATAAAACAATTTTGTTTCTTTCTTATAAACTAGCTAAAATTAATTTACAATAAAACAATTTTGTTTCTTTCTTATAAACTAGCTAAAATTAATTTACAATAAAACAATTTTGTTTCTTTCTTATAAACTAGCTAAAATTAATTTACAATAAAACAATTTTGTTTCTTTCTTATAAACTAGCTAAAATTAATTTACAATAAAACAATTTTGTTTCTTTCTTATAAACTAGCTAAAATTAATTTACAATAAAACAATTTTGTTTCTTTCTTATAAACTAGCTAAAATTAATTTACAATAAAACAATTTTGTTTCTTTCTTATAAACTAGCTAAAATTAATTTACAATAAAACAATTTTGTTTCTTTCTTATAAACTAGCTAAAATTAATTTACAATAAAACAATTTTGTTTCTTTCTTATAAACTAGCTAAAATTAATTTACAATAAAACAATTTGTTTCTTTCTTATAAACTAGCTAAAATTAATTTACAATAAAACAATTTTGTTTCTTTCTTATAAACTAGCTAAAATTAATTTACAATAAAACAATTTGTTTCTTTCTTATAAACTAGCTAAAATTAATTTACAATAAAACAATTTTGTTTCTTTCTTATAAACTAGCTAAAATTAATTTACAATAAAACAATTTTGTTTCTTTCTTATAAACTAGCTAAAATTAATTACAATAAAACAATTTTGTTTCTTTCTTATAAACTAGCTAAAATTAATTTACAATAAAACAATTTTGTTTCTTTCTTATAAACTAGCTAAAATTAATTTACAATAAAACAATTTTGTTTCTTTCTTATAAACTAGCTAAAATTAATTTACAATAAAACAATTTTGTTTCTTTCTTATAAACTAGCTAAAATTAATTTACAATAAAACAATTTTGTTTCTTTCTTATAAACTAGCTAAAATTAATTTACAATAAAACAATTTTGTTTCTTTCTTATAAACTAGCTAAAATTAATTTACAATAAAACAATTTTGTTTCTTTCTTATAAACTAGCTAAAATTAATTTACAATAAAACAATTTTGTTTCTTTCTTATAAACTAGCTAAAATTAATTTACAATAAAACAATTTTGTTTCTTTCTTATAAACTAGCTAAAATTAATTTACAATAAAACAATTTTGTTTCTTTCTTATAAACTAGCTAAAATTAATTTACAATAAAACAATTTTGTTTCTTTCTTATAAACTAGCTAAAATTAATTTACAATAAAACAATTTTGTTTCTTTCTTATAAACTAGCTAAAATTAATTTACAATAAAACAATTTTGTTTCTTTCTTATAAACTAGCTAAAATTAATTTACAATAAAACAATTTTGTTTCTTTCTTATAAACTAGCTAAAATTAATTTACAATAAAACAATTTTGTTTCTTTCTTATAAACTAGCTAAAATTAATTTACAATAAAACAATTTTGTTTCTTTCTTATAAACTAGCTAAAATTAATTTACAATAAAACAATTTTGTTTCTTTCTTATAAACTAGCTAAAATTAATTTACAATAAAACAATTTTGTTTCTTTCTTATAAACTAGCTAAAATTAATTTACAATAAAACAATTTTGTTTCTTTCTTATAAACTAGCTAAAATTAATTTACAATAAAACAATTTTGTTTCTTTCTTATAAACTAGCTAAAATTAATTTACAATAAAACAATTTTGTTTCTTTCTTATAAACTAGCTAAAATTAATTTACAATAAAACAATTTTGTTTCTTCTTATAAACTAGCTAAAATTAATTTACAATAAAACAATTTGTTTCTTTCTTATAAACTAGCTAAAATTAATTTACAATAAAACAATTTTGTTTCTTTCTTATAAACTAGCTAAAATTAATTTACAATAAAACAATTTTGTTTCTTTCTTATAAACTAGCTAAAATTAATTTACAATAAAACAATTTTGTTTCTTTCTTATAAACTAGCTAAAATTAATTTACAATAAAACAATTTTGTTTCTTTCTTATAAACTAGCTAAAATTAATTTACAATAAAACAATTTTGTTTCTTTCTTATAAACTAGCTAAAATTAATTTACAATAAAACAATTTTGTTTCTTTCTTATAAACTAGCTAAAATTAATTTACAATAAAACAATTTTGTTTCTTTCTTATAAACTAGCTAAAATTAATTTACAATAAAACAATTTTGTTTCTTTCTTATAAACTAGCTAAAATTAATTTACAATAAAACAATTTTGTTTCTTTCTTATAAACTAGCTA